>CAUYUJ010016274.1:55000-70000 GCA_963575745.1 Prorocentrum cordatum
CTTCCGATCTTCCTCATCCTTCTGTTCCTCCTGACATTGACCCTGCTGCTGCTGCGCATTCTCCTCCTGGTCCTCCTCCTTCCCTTCCTGATCGCCATTCCTCCTGTCACCGCCCATGGTATGAATGAGGCATCTGTCCGAACTGAGATGTTTGTCCAAAGATTCCCTTACATATTTCCCTGCTCGGCCCGTTCTTACTTAGCCAGGATCGCTGGCCAGCACTTTAAACTTGCACCTTTATTTCACATCCTCATGATTAGTGTTAAGTCGGGCCTGTCCCTCTACAGGAGGAATATTCAAAAATAGTAAAAAGTAGTTGGTGCATTTTTGGAGCATTTTTGTATTTTTCATGTTGCGTCCAAATTCCCCCGGTAGGGGGACAGGCCCGACCTAAGATTAGCGGCGGCGACTGCTCCTCTCCCTTCGCCACCTCTTCTGCAGCCCTCTTTCTTACTGGCCTGGGCAGATGGACCACCACTGCCCGTGGATCAGCAACTGCGTCGGCATAGGGAACCACAAGTTCTTCCTCCTGCTTGGCTTCTACGGCTGGCTGGCAGGAGCTCGCCCGTGCCGCCAGCTGCGCAGCCGCACCTGGCCCCTCTGAGCGGATTCTGAAAACATCGCGCTGTGGAAAAAATCACGACGGGAGGTTCCTCATTCTTTTCGGCCTTCAGGGACCCTCGCCAGGCCTCAGGACCGTCAACAAAAACGATTCAGGATGAAAAACCGGTCCCCGGCCCTCCCGCATTCTGAGCGGCGCAGCAGGAAGATCCAAATGACACCAGGGGACAAAAAAAAAACATTCCGTGGACTTCCTGGGAGTTCTGCACGCGCTCCGCGCTTGCCCTCTCCTTCTCCTCCTCTCTCTCTCTCTCTCACTCTCTTTCTTTATCTCTGATCTTCGTTTATGTGGTATGCCCTCGCACCTCGCTCTGCACTCTTACGGTCCCAGACCTACACTCAACTATAGATATACGTGTATATATATATATATATATATACACATGGATATACGTATGCATGGGGCCGAACGGTCGTTCACTGTCCGTGGGTGCGTGGCTGAAGCAAGGTTCCGCAGTGCGGATTGTTGTTGTATTTCGGTTGTTGTTGTCATCGCCCCTTTCGCGACCCACCCCGTGACCCACCCGCGACCCGCCCGCGACCCGCCCGCGACCCGCCCGCGACCCGCCCGCGGCCCACCCGCGAACCGCCCGCGACCCACACGCGACCCACACGCGACCCACCCGCGACCCACCCGCGACCCACCCCGCGCCCGCCCACTCACTCTTATACGCATCTGCGGGGTGCTACGTATATGCAGATTGTAAGTATAGTGCCCACTCACTCTTATCCGCATCTGCGGGGTGCTACGTATATGCATATTAGTGTATATGTGTATAGAAACAGATTCACAGAGATGTATGTGTATAGATACACACGTAGCACCCTGCAGATGCGGATAAGAGTGAGGGGGCGGTGGGGACGTCGGCAGTGTGCGAGACTCTGGAGATGCCCGCCGCAGGCGCCAAAGTTTCACAAATTACATAACGAGCCCGCTGCAGGCGTCGTTTTTTTTTTTCTTCAAACCGATATGGGTCGGTCGCGGGTGGGTCGCGGGTGGGTCGCAGGGTGGGTAGTGGGTCGCGGGTGGGTCGCGAGGTGGGTCGCGGGGTGGGTCGCGGGGTGGGTCGCGGGGTGGGTCGCGGATGGGTCGCGGGTCGGTCGCGGGCGGGTCGCGGGGTGGGTCGCGTGTGGGTCGCAAGTGGCTCGCGAGTTGGGTCGCGGGTGGGTCGCGGGTGGGTCGCGGGTGGGTCGCGGGATGGGTCGCGGGGGGGCCGCAAGTGGCTCGCGAGTTGGGTCGCGGGTGGGTCGCGGGTGGGTCGCGGGTGGGTCGCGGGATGGGTCGCGGGGGGGCCGCGGGTTGGGTCGCGGGTTGGGTCACGGGGTGGGTCGTTGGGCGGTTCGCGGGGCGGTTCGTGGGGTGGGTCGCCGGGTGGGTCGCGGGTGGGTCGCGAGGGGGACGACGACAACAAACAACAACAACACCAACAACAACAACAACACCAACAACAACAACAACATCAGCATCACCAACAACAACAACACCAATCACAACAACAACACCAACAACAACAACAACACCAACAACAACAACAACAAACATAACAAAAAACATCAGCAGCAGCAACAACAACACCAACAATAACAACACCAACATCAACACCAACATTCAGTTTAAGACTGTTCGCCCGTATTTGCTCGAGTGTCCAACAACGCGCATTTCCCAAACCCTCGATACCCGCCCTCTTCGTCTTCGATCGAACCTTTTTTGGGGGGTATACCTTTCTTCTCAGCAGGGTGGGCAAGCGGCGGGGCGGCCGCGGACCGTCGGCCTGGCCAGCGGCAGCGCTGATCGGCGGGGCGGCCGCGGACCGTCGACCCGACCCCAAGAGGGACGGACAGGGGACCGACCACGACGACGACGACGATGCCGACTACGACGACGGCGACGACGACGACGACGGCAACGACGACGACGACGAGCGAAAGCGAGAGCGAGAGCGAACGATAGCAGGGCCACAAGGACACGAAGTAGGCCGCGAAGGGCGACAGCGCGGACACGAAGGCAATGCGTATGGGGCTACGAAGAGCGCGAACGAGCGGGGGCCACGAAGGGCAGATAATGCGGGGCCACAGAAGGCAACGATGGGGCCACTGAGGGTAGCAACTGGGCCACGTAGGACAGTGAGGGGACCACAGACGGCGACAGCGGTGCCACGAAGGGCATGCACACGGGGCCACGAAAAGCGCGAACGAGCGGGGGCCACGACGGGCATACGTTTACTGGGCGCGGAGGGCAAGGACGGGGCCACTGAGGGCAGCATCGGGGCCACGAAGGGCAGCGAGGGGGCAACGACGGGCGACAGCGGGGCCACGGAGGGCATGCATATGGGGACACCACGGGCGCGAACGAGCGGGGGCCACGAAGGGCATACATAGATGGGGCCACGAAGGGCAGCGAGGGGGGCACGAAGGGATACGACGGGGCCACCAAGGGCAGCGAGGGGGCCACGAAGGGCTGCAACGGGGCCGCGAAGGGCTGCAACGGGGCCACGAAGGGCACCGAGGGGGCCACGAAGGGCTGCAACGGGTCCACGAAAGGTAGCGAGGAGGCCACGAGGGGCTGCAACGGGGCCACGAACCAAAGCGAGGGGGCCACGAAGGGCGGCAACGGGGCCACGAAACAAAGCGAGGGGGCCACAAAGGGCTGCAACGGGGCCACGAAGGGCAGCGAGATCCCGATTCCTAGGTAATCTGCGAGGGAGTCCCAAGCGTGAGCGCGATTCCTGGGTGCCTGGGTGTCGGAAGCGCGGCGCTTGAGTAAATCGCAAGAAATTTCAACGCAAGGGCGCTAGTCTTCAGCAAATTGCAAGCAAGTTTCCAGCGATAGCGCGACTCCGGAGCGCCGGGAGAGCGATTCCTGAATAAAGTGTAAGGAAGTCCCAGGCGAGAGCGCGATTCCTGAATACAATGCGAGGAAGTCTCGGGCGGGAACGGGGGTCATGGCTAAATTGTGAGGAAGTCTAAAGCGGGAGCCGTTGTTGTTGTAACCCGGGGGCCAGGGGCCCAGTTTGATCTTCAAGATTTCCCTTGATCAAAAGAACCGGGTACGAGCGTCGAGAGGCACATTTTGATAGAGAAAAATAGTCTGCCTTGGCGGAGGGATCCACAATAATTATATTTCTTATTTCAGAAATGAGAGTTCAACAACAACAACAACAACAACAACAATCACAACCACAATCATTGTAAGATTGGTCGCTCTTACTTGCCCGTGTGTCATTCAAGACGAGTTCCCCACACCCTCGATACCCGCCCTTTCTGTTTTCGATCACACCACCTTTTGGGGGATTGATCCTCTTTGCGGGGGGCGGCGGGCTTCGACAGGTGGGTGAACGGGCAGACAATCCTTCGTGGGCGTACAAGTGCCCGCCATTGAAATTGGCGTGGGCCCTGCAAGAAGAGGAGGGGGAGAGCGAGGGAGAGCGGGAGGAAGGGAGGGGAGGGACGAAGGAAGAGGGAAAACGCAAGTAGAGAAGGAGAGAAGAGGGGGGCGGTTGATTAGAGGCAGAGAAAGAGAGAGAAAGAGAGAGAGAGAACAAACAAAAATGATGCATATACATATATGTATATATATATATGTATGAAGAGAGAGAGAGAGAGAGAGAGAGAGAGAGAGAGAGAGAGAGAGAAAAAAAAGATAACTAGAGAGAGAGAGAGAGAGAAAAATAAGAGAGGTACAGAGAGACAGGAGGAGACAGAGAGAAAGAAAGAGGGAGGGAGGAGGCAGGATAGGGGAGGGAGAAGGGAGGAGGGAGAGGAGGGAGAGGGGATATGGCAGAGAGGCAGAAGGATGAGGGAAGAGAGGAGGGGAGAGAGAAGGGAGAAGAGGAGGGAGGAGGGAGGAGGGAGAGGGAGGAGGAACAGGAAGGTACGAGCGTGAACGTTCGAGGAAGTCCTTGGCGAAAGCGCCGTTCCTGAAGGAAATCTCGGGCGGGAACCCACGACGGGCGGGCGATCCCCTGACGGGCGGATCGGGCGGGTGGGACATTCAAGCGGGATGCCTGAGTATGGCGAGAGCGCGATTCCGAAGTAAATTGTGACGGTGTCCTTGGCGCAGCGTGTTTCCTGAGCGTCGAAAGCGCGATTTCTTAATACTTCGCATGGAATTTCACAGGCGAGAGCGCAGCTCCTGAATAAAACGTAGGGGGCTCTCGTGGCGGGAGCGGGGATCTTGATCAAAGTGCGAGGAAGTCATGATTCAATTGCGAGGATATCTCCAGCGGGAGCGCCCTTCCTGAGGAAATTGTGAGGAAGTCTCAGATGGGAGCGGGGGTCCTGATTAAATTGCGACGAAATCACAAGCGGGAGCACCGATCCTGAGTACATTGTGAGGAATTCTCAGACGGGCGCGGGGGTCCTGAGTAACTTTGGACGAAGTCTCAGGTGGGAGCCGTTGTTGTAATCCGGGGGGCCATGGGCACAGTTTGAGCATCAAGATTTTCCCGGACAAAAAAACAGTATGCACGGGTGAGGGGGGATCAACAATCGAAACCAATTGTCCTAGCCAGCCGAACCAGCCAGCCAGCCAGCCCAACCAACCAGCCACCCAAACAATTCAACCGGCTCAACCAGCCCAACCAGCCACCCCGCAACCCCAGCCAACCCGCCACCCCGCCAACCCGCCTCCCCCCGCCGCCTGCCTTCCGTCACCGTCGAGAGGGGGGGGGGAAGTGTTTCTTACAAGCGAAAACCACAAAAATCACCATCCCGGGGTCCGGCGGGTCAGCGGGGGGAGGGGGAATCGCACCGTACTGTGCGGCAGGGGGTTTCTCGCCCGAGGTGCCCGGGGACGATTTTGGGCCTCAAGTGCGTCACTGTCGTCATTTGATTACCTTCACCGCGCTCCCCTTCTCAACGGAAAGGCTCCCATCCGTGAAACTGTTGTCATTTTTCAGCTCCCGCGAGAGGCTTCTTAGAGGCCCCCAGAGGCTCCAGGAGGGCCCATGGCGGCCTCGGGAGTGCCTAGGAGATCTCTGGAGGGCCCCAGGATGACCCACTCTGCACCGCGCCCCCCTTCTCAACGGAAAGGCCCCCATGCGTGAAATTGTTTTCATCATTCCGCCCCCGCGAGAGGGTTCTGAGAGGGCCCACGGAGGCTCCAGGAGGGCCCATGGCGGCCCCGGGAGGGCCCACGAAATGTCAAGAGCCCCCCGGAGGACCCATTTTGAATTACACTCAGGGAACTCCAGAAGGCCCAGGAGGCTCCAAGAGGCCCCAAGAGGCCCCGAAGAGCCCAAACAGGCCACAGGACCCCCAGCACGCTCTAGGAGAGCCACGGCGACACCAAGAGGCTCCAGGACGGGCGTCATTCCCTCTCCTCCTCCTGCTCGTCGTCGTCATCCTTCTCCTCATCCGTCCTGCTTTTAATCCTTCCTCCCCCTCTTCCTCCTCCTTCTCCTCCTCTTTCTCCTCCTCCTCCGCCTCCTCCTCTTCCTCCTCCTCCGCCTCTTCCTCCTCCTCCTCCTCCTCCTCGTACCTCATCCGTAGCCTCGATGGCTCCGATAGCGCCGTGCGCGAGATCCGCCTCCTCCCCATCCGTCCTCCTCCCTCCTCCGTCCTCCTTCCCTCCTCCCTCCTCCCCTCTCCCGGGAGCGTCACAAAGAGGCCCTTCCGAGGATAATTTCACGACAACAAGGGCGCCGACACGATGTTCGGGGCATTTTTCTGACCACCTGCGAGCCTGGCACAAGCACACGAGTGGAGGAGGAGACACCACGACGCTCCAGGGAGTAAACTGCACCCAGTTGGTTTCTACCCCCGTGAGGGGCGCTACAGGGTAGTTATTTTTCTGAGACGAGAGCTCGACAACAACAATCATGTTATCCTCATGCGCGATGTTTCCGCGCAAAGCATGCGACCATTATGATGACCATCCCCATCATGAAGGACTCTTGTTCGCTAGCGGGGTCCGATTTTCCAATTCCCAAATCCCCCGCCCAATGAGGTGTTGCAAACACCTCATCCGAGGAGTTTCAACATATCCCGCCTCGAAAACGCATGCCCGCGCCTTGCTGCGCCGATGCGAGGCCGCCAGTGGAACCCCAGCCAAGGGTAAAGCACAAGAAAGTATCGAGCGACAGGATTGCCTTGGTGGGGGTGGGGGCTGTCGGACCTGGCCCTGAACAGACAGGGAAAGGCTCGAGCAGGGCCGCTGTTGTTGCTGGGAGTGGCGCCAATGCTGAAGAGAGTCGGGCACTAATCCAGTGTAAAACAAAAAGAAGTCTCGAGCGGGAGCGTTGGTTTTGTTGGGACGGCGGTTGCCGGCGGCGAGGAGGAGCACCGCCTTGAGCAAGAAGGGAGGAAGTCTCTAGCGGGAACCGTGGTTTTGTCGGGACGGGGGTTGTCGGCGGCGACGGGAAGTACCGTCCTGAGGAAAATGGAAGAAAGCCTCAAGCGGGAGCTTTGTTCTTGCTGGAAGTGGCGCCACTTCAAAAGAGAGTAGGGCGCCAGTCCAGCGTAAAGCAAAACGAAGTCTCGAGCGGGAGCGCTGGTTTTGTCGGGGCGGCGGCATTCGGCGGCGAGGAGGAGCACCGCCTTGAGTAACAAAAGGAGGAAGTCTCGAGCGGGAGCGTTGTTGTTGCTGGGGGCGGCGCCGGTGAGAGAAAGAGTAGCGCGCCAGTCCAAGGTAAAACGGGGGGGAGTCTCGAACGGGAGCGTTGGGTATGTTGGGACGGCGGCTTTCAGCGGCGTGCAAGAGTACCGCCCCTGAGTAAAAAAGGAGGAAGTCTCGAGCGGGAGCGTTGTTGCTGTCGGGGGGGCCGTTTGGCACCCCCCCAACCCGCTCGAGCGTGAGCCTCATTTTCAATGAACATGTAGCCGGCGCCGAGGCGAGAGCGCCAAAGCGCCTGGGGGGGTCCAACAATAATAATTATTTCGTAATTAACATTCAACGCAACAAGTAGAATCCTCACCACGGATTCTCATTTCAGCCACGCACCCAGGGACAATGAATGACCGTTCGGCCCACTCGCTCTGATGTGAATATATAGTCATACAGATATGTATTTCACCCGAGGAAAAACCAATCAGTGGATGCTTTGAAAATTAGTGAGGTGGATATTGAAGCCGCAGTGTCCCGAGGCGCCCTCCCGGCCGAAAAGCGTGGTCAAGGGGGGGTGCCCGGGAGGCGTTCCAGAGGAGCGCCGAGAGAGGAGCGAGGAGGCTGGTTGGTCCTCCTGGTTTCCGTTCGAGTCTCCACTCTCTGTCTCTCTTCTCCTCGGGTACCCCCCCCCGTTGTGTCCTGAGGCGCCCCGGCCGCGAGGAGGAGGGGGAGGAGGAGCAAGAGGAGGAGGAGGAGCAAGAGGAGGAGGAGGAGGAGGAGGAGGAGGAGGAGGAGGAGGAGGAGGAGGAGGAGGAGGAGGAGGAGGAGGGGGAGGAGGGACGCGGCATCAAGGGGGGAGGGCCCAGGTGGCGTGCAAGGTTGGAGCCGCGGTGTCCCGAGAGGCGCCCCCCTCCGGGCCGCGAGGCGTGGTCAAGAGGGGGGGGGCCAGCTGCCCGGGGGGCGTTCAAGACGAGCGCAGAGCGAAGCTGGGGAAGTCGGTTGGTTGTTTGTTTTTCTTTTTTTTCCCGCTCGAGTCTCCACTCTCTCTCTCTCTCTGTCTCTGTCTCTCTCTCTCTCTCTCTATCTCTCTCTCTCTCTCTTGTCTCATCGGGTGTCCCCCCTGGCCGCGATCAGGGTTGGGACCGTGGTGTCCTGAGGCGCCCCCCTGGCCGCGAAAGAGCGGCAAAGGGGGGGGCACCCAGGGGGCGGTCCACGTTGAAGCCGTGGTGTCCCGAGGCACCTCCCTGGCCGCGAGACGCGGTCAATGGGAGGTGCCAAGGGGAAGCTCAAGGTTGAAGCCGTGGTGTCCCGAGGCGCCCCCCCCCCCGCCGCGAGGCGCGGTCGAGGTTGGGTGCCAAGAGGAAGCTCAAGGCTGAAGCCGTGGAGTTGCGTAGCGCCTCCTGGCCGCGAGACGCGGTCAAGCGGGGGTGCGGTGGGGGGCGCTCAGGGGTGAAGCCGTGGCGTCTCGAGGCGCCCTCCCGGCCGCGAGACGCGGTCAAGGGGGGGGCATGGGGGGCGCGCAAGGTTGAAGCCGTGGTGTCCTGGACGCCCCCCGGCCGCGAGACGCGGTTTAGGGGGAGCGCTCTGGGACCTTTGTCCCTGAGGTGTTTTCTCACCACGTTCATCATATTGGTTGTGTCCCTGCAGCCACATGCATGGCATGACCTGTTCAACCAATATACGCTTAGATGGTCCCCCAAGACGCCTCAAGAGAGCATCAAGAGGGCCCCACGGGAGGCCCAAGAGGGCCCCACGAGGGTGCCAACAGGGGTCGTGGGGCAGTACATTGGAGGGTGCGGCTCCTAACACGCCCCCGAGACCCTAAGGGAGGCCCCCAAAGATTTCAAGAGCCTCCAAGAAGCTCCCAAGTGGCCCCGAAGAGACCCGAGAGGATCTCAAGGGGCTTTGCAGAGGCTTCAAGAGACCCCTGGAATCACGCTAGCTCACGAGAGGCGTCCAAGATGCCCATGAGACCCCCTAAATAATGATCCATGTCAAGGGTGTGCCGACATGAGCGGGCGGGTGGGATGCGAACCCTGTCTCTGGGCAGTCGGATTTGGGGCACGTCCGTGTGACGAGTGAGTCGAAATACGCGGGGGGACGCTACGCGAACATTTCCCATTAGGGCAGCATGTGAAACTACATCCTTCTGGGGCACGATCCGTGTGTAGGGTGTGTCGAGATGGGCGGAGGGACGCGAGTGAACTTTGTCCCTGACACTGTAAGTGGAGCTCCTGGGGGGCGCGATCCGTGTGAGGGACGTGCTGGAATTGGCGGGGCGATGCTATGTGATCCGCGTGATTGGTCTCTTTTCACCTCGAGTTCAGATCATGCGTGGGTCATTACTTCAGTCAAGGGCTGCGGCTTGCTAGAGCCTGGGGTGCGCTTTGTGCCGCCGCCACCGTCGCGGTGCCACCGCTGCCTCTGTTTCGCCGCGGGCGTTTCGGTTCGAGCTTGGTGCCGCGCGCGCCAGGATCCACCCTTGCCAGGCCGAGGCCAACGAGAGGCTTCTCGGAGCCCACGTCAGGATCCCCTTGCGGCACCCTTGACGCCACTCTTAGCTCTTGGGGCTGCTCGTGAGCCCTCAGGGCTTGCGTATGGAGCTGAGGGGGCGCTTCCTCTGTCCCTCTCTTTCTGTCCCTCCTGCGCCCCCTTCTGCAGTCTCCTTGGAGCTCCTTGGGCCACGCCTGGGCCCCCCTCGGAGCCTCCTTCGGGGAGCTCCGTGGCCGTCCCTGGGTGCCCTTTGGCCCTGCCTTGGGCTCCCCTTGGGGTGCTCTTGGCTCTTTTCAGGGCGGCTTGTCCCTGGGATTTCCGAGTGCCTGGAATCATGCTTGGCAGTTTGCACTATCGTGCATTACCTTGGGCTGTTTCCCGTCGCGTGTGCAAACGTATTGCTGCGTGATCCGCACTGCACTGGTGAGCATTGCTCTGTTTTGCGTCGGATTGCACTGCATTGCCGTGCATCTGTTTTGCTAACTTGTGCTTGTAATGCTCCGAGCCGCGTTGAACCCGCATCTGGTTTGATTGCATGGCAGTGCATTGCACTGCGCTGCTGTTTTGGTCACTCCATTGCTTGCACTGGCGTGCATTGCTTCGCATGGAATAGTGTGCAAATGTCCTTGTCGGCAATTCGTATCTGCTCTGCCCGCGTTACAGATGCATTGTACCCCATGCCCAAACCAGTGGTGGATACCTACGCCAGTGGCCATGTGATCTTGTCAAGGGCTGAGGCTGACCAGAGCCCAAGCGCGTGCGGAGCGCGCGTGGTTCTGGCATCTGTATTCTGCGTCTGCGTGAGTGTGTGTGTGTGTGTGCGTGTGTGTGTGTGTGTATGCGTGTGTGTGTGCGTGTGTGTATTTGTGTGTGCGTGTGCGTGTGTGCGTGTGTGTGCGTGTGCGTGTGCGTGTGCGTGTGTGTGTGTGTGTGTGTGTGTGTGTGTTGTGTGTGTGTGTGTGTGTGTGTGTGTGTGTGTGTGTGTGTGTGTGTGTGTGCGTGCGTGCGGCGTGCGTGCGTGCGTGCGTGCGTGCGTGCGTGCGTGCGTGCGTGCGTGCGTGCGTGGTGCGTGCGCGCGTGCGCGTGTGTGTGCGTGCGCGCGCGTGTGTGTGTGTGTGTTGTGTGTGTGTGTGTGTGTGTGTGTGCGTGTGAATGTGTGTGTGTGAGTTCGTGTGTGTGTGTGTGTGGTGTGTGTGTGCGTGTGTGCGTGCGTGCGCGTGCGTGCGTGCGTGCGTGCGTGCGTGCGTGTGCCTGTGCCTGTGCCTGTGCCTGTGCGTGTGCGTGTGCGTGTGCGTGTGCGTGTGCGTGCGTCTGCGTGTGCGCGTGTGCATGCGCGTTGCTGCTTCTCTCTCTCGTTCCCCCTCCGCGTCTCGGCGTCGCCGCCCCCGCCGGCTGCCCGCGCTCCCGCCGGGAGGGCCGCGCCTGCCCGGGGCACTGCCCGGGCAGGCGCCCCGCGGCCCGCGTCCCCGCCCCGCGCGCTCGCGCCGCCGGGCCGCGCCGCCCTGCGCCGCCCTGCGCCACGTGCGCGCCCGCCTCCCGCCGATCGTGGGCGCTCGCGTGCCCGTGGCCACGGGGGTGCGGGCAAAGCTCGTGTCCACATCCGCTGCAGCTTGGGGTCTCGGGCTCCCTTCCCCAAGAAACCGAGGAGCACCGGATACGGATAGAAATCGGGCCCCTGCTAGAGGCTCGAATCTTGTCCATATCCAGTGCGCCTCGGCCTTGCGGCGCCCCTTCCACGAAAGTCCAAGACGCCCTGTATATGGATATGAATATGGCCCGCAGGAGGGCTGCATCCGCGGCGTCCCCCATTTGGGACGACCGAAATGGATACGGAAGGAATGGGTACAATGCCCCACAGCAGTTCCTGTTCATTCTGAACAGGACTCGCTCTCGGTGTCACCGCGGCCTGTGTCCATTTGAGACAAAAGGCCGCCTGCCTGACAGCAGCCGCTGCTGGTTTCGGGCGACATTTGTTGTAGAACAGTGTACCCATTCTTTCCGTACCCATTTCGGGCGTCCAGACCCATGGCGGTTGGCGCGCTGCTCCTGCACAGGTCACGACGAGGTGTGTCCCTCGTCCTGCGCCGTTCTCCAGGACGTCTGTCGCAGGCCCGGAGGGAGACTCCAATACCAAAATCGGCGGTGTGCTTCCACCGAGGGAAGATGATCCCGATCTCGGCGATGGTGGCAATACTCGGGCTTTCTAGGTGGCCGACAGACTACCACCAACACCAAAATCCAGGATCATCTTCCTCCCGTGGAGGCAACCCCTGGTGTTGGTGTTGGTGCCCATTTCCAATATTCCAAGCCTGGCCACATCCACAACACTGGTTGTAACGAGCACGGTTGCATCCCTCGCGCGTTCGATCGCGGTGGTGGTGTCGCATCGCCAGCGGAGAACGACGTGTGCGTGCATGTTGTGCCACGTGTGTCAGTGTGCCGTCTCCGTGGGTGATTGTGCGTATGCGTGCTTGTGTGTGTGCGCCGCGCGTGCGTTATTTATTCCTTTATTTATATATATATGTATATATATATATACACATCTATATATATATGTATATATATATATATATATGTGTGTGTGCCTTGACTTCGTGTACCGTGCAGGGGTGTGCGTCTGCCGTGTGTGTGTGTGTGCGTGTGTGTGTGTGTGCCATGTGTGTGTGCGTGTGTGTGTGAGTGTGTGTGTGTGTGCCATGTGTGTGAGTGTGTGTGTGTGTGCGTGTGTGCGTGTGTGTGTGTTTGTGTGTGTGCGCCTCTTCCACCAGCGCTGTCACTCTGCCTAGCCGCCTACGCAAATGTGTGTGTGCGCGCGTGGTTGAGTGATTGTGCGTGCGGAGGTCTCCAGTCGCGGCCCGCCTTGCGTCGGATCCACCGGCCGTGAGAGGAAAATGTTGTGTTTGTGTGTGTGTGTGGGTATGTTGGCGGTGGGTCTGCTGAGTTGCACCTCGACCGCAGTCTCCCCCGCGCGTGCCAACTTTGAGTTTGGGGGGCAGGGGGGGTGTTTATGCCGAAACTCGCTTCGTGGTCTTATACATCCCTAGCGCTCCTCCTTCGCCTCTGCCTCCTCGCCCCGTTCCTACTCCGAGTCTTCTTAGCAAGCCGTGCGACCTTAATGTTAATGTAGTCGATGTTGTTGTGGTTGTTGGTTGGTGTTGATGGCCGTGGCGGGGTACTGAGGCCACATTCTGATGGCGCATACGGAGCCAGTCCGAACAGGGACGGGTTTTTGTTGCCCTCCGCACTCGCATTTCTGCAATACTCCGCCTGCTGCCCATGGCGGCAGTCATTGCCCTTTCACCCGTCCTCTTCCAGGAATTGTTTCTCCGGAGGCGGGCCAGCCCACATTGCACATTCCATCCGCTTCATCATCCTCGTCCTCGCATCCTGTGGCGCCAGATCGACTGACTACGTAGTTGCCCAGCTCTCTCGTGGAATGTTACGTCTGGCCCTCTCGCTCGCGAGTGCCCCGTGGCGCCAAATCGACTGTCTAAGCATGTGCCGAGTGCTCTCGTGGAACCTTGCGTCCAGCCCCCTCGCTCGCGACAGTGCCCCGCTTCCCCTCCCCAGAGAGTCTGCTGCCCCGGTGTCCGCAGGGCTGGGTTTTGGGGGGCCACCGGAGGACGAGGGCGAAGCGCAGAGACAAATGGCCCAGGAGAAGGAGAGAGGGAGCAGAAATCAAGCGCAGGGAAGGAGGAGGAGGACGACGATGACGAGGAGCACCAGAAGGAGCCGCGGGAGCAGCAGGTAGAGGGAGTAGGAAGGGGAGGAGGAATAGGGGGGGGAAACAAGCGACGGGAGAGGAGGAGGAGGAGGAGGAGGAGGAGGAAGAGGAGGAGGAGCAGGAGCAGGAGGAGGAGGAGGAGGAGGAGGAGGACGACGACGACGACGACGAGCACGAGGACGAGGACGAGGACGAGGAGGAGCGAGCGGCGAGCAGTGAGGAGGACGGGGAGCATCACTGGCGGGCTCTGGTGCCCAGAGGCTCCGGGGAGGAGGCCCCGAGCGGGGGGGGCCCGCGCACGCCCCCTGGGAGCCTCGAGTCACGGCAGGGGGCTTCGGGGGGGGGCGGGGCGGCCCGGCCTCCGCCCCCCTTTGCGGGCCACGGAGGCCACCGCCGAGGCCGCTGCCGCCGTGGGCCTTCCTGGGCACAGCACGAGAGGCACCAAGAGCACAGCGGGGTGGACTTTTCGGGAGGGCCTCTCGGGAGGAGAGAGCTTGCCGGCCTCGACGTGGGCGCTCCGGCCGCGGTGGTGGTCGGCTCGGGCCGTCCTGGGAACCTGGCTGTCTTCGGTGTGCTGAGGCCTGTTGGCATACGCGAGGCACCCCCCCCGGGGCCCCATATGGTGTGTCCTCAGTGTGGCCGTGGTCGAATCCTGTCCCCACGCACCCCGAGATCCGACGCTGCGAGGAATCCGCAGCGTCGCGGAGTGTCACAACCGGAGCCGCAGACCCCATCCTGCTGCGGCAGGTCTCGAGGTGGGTCGACCTCTGGCGGTCAGGAGGTGCGGGGCCCAGACGTGTACACCACCACCGCCGCCGCCCTCCCCCCCTCCCTCCCCCAGGAAGGAGGAGGAGAAAAGGAGAGGGCAGTGGAGGGAGGAGGAATCGACGTGGTGGTGGTGGTGGTGGTGGTGGTGGTGGTGGTGGTGGTGGTGGTGGTGGTGGTGGTGGTGGTGGTGGTGGTGGTGGTGGTGGTGGTGGTGGTGGTGGTGGTGTATACTCTCGGGACCCGCGGAGAGGGCCTCGCCCGCGAGGACGGCAGGAGTGGGCATCACCTCCTCCTCGGCGGCGGGGCAGCGAGGGCGGCTCCGCCTGCAGAGCCCGGCGGAAGGGCAGCGGAAGCTGGCGAATGCATACTTAAGCTGGGCCTGTCCCTCTACAGGAGGAACATTCAAGAATAGTCCAAAAATAGTCTGGGGACGATTCTTCGACTATTTTGGAGCATTTTTGAGCATCTTGTGACTTTTCCCCCCCCCATTTTTCGTCCAAGATCTGCCTGTAGGGGGACAGGCCCGACTTGAACGTATAAAGATGCCTCCCCAAGAAATGGCGAGGTGTTTGGTTCAGAGCTTCGGGAACCCAGACCACCTCGCGTTGCAAAGAACTCGCGACGCCAGATTTTTTGCGCTACTTCTGCGGCCTCCTGGGGCCATTGCCGGGCCTCGGGACGCCAAGAAACGCCTCGGGATGAGAAGACGGTCCCGGGGAAGGATCGGGCCGGACGAAAGGGGGGGGTACGAAATCTGCTGCATGCAGCTGGTTTCGGCCCCACCGAGGGTCCCATTCCTCGATACATGGCCGCCTCTGGCGCCGGGAGGCGCCGGGCAAATCGGCTACGT
>CAUYUJ010016274.1:72500-82500 GCA_963575745.1 Prorocentrum cordatum
ATGGCGAGCAGGACAGACACAAGCAGGCATGCAGAGTGAGACAGGCACAGTATTGCACGTGCGCGTATGTGCGTCTGCGCGTGCGTGCCCGCACGCACGCGCGCACGTGTGTATGTGCCCGCGTGTGTATGCGCCCTCGTGTATGTATGTGTGTCGCCTGGCTCCCCGGTGCGCTCTCTGTTGCCTGGGGCGGCTTGTTGCAAGTATTGCCCGTCGTCGTCTAGCCCTGTTCCTGCACGCTCGCCGCGGGCAGCCTCGGCTTGAGCGCGATCGGGACGCACTCGATCGCAATCTCAGCCGACGCCCCCCACAAATTGATGACTGGCTGGCGCTTCGTCGCCGTGGAAGAGGCCGAAGCGTGTGCGTGTGTGTGTGTGTGTGTGTGACTGTGTGTGTGTGTGTGTTTGTTTCTGCGCTCACCACTGGTTGGTGTGAGGCTGCGGAGGAGGTAACAGTGTGGATGTGTGTGTGTGTGTGCTTGCTTGTTGCCACCCGCTGAGCTCGGTGCTTTCTCTCTTCTTCACGGCCGACCCGCCCTGCGCTGCCCCCCGCCTGCATCGTCGGCTGGCAACTTCGTGCTCGACCGGGCCCCGCCCCTGCACTCGCGAGGGTGCCGCCACCCTGCCGGAGCAGGCGGCTCTCGCCGCTCCCAGTCCCTGCCGCCTCCCGCCCCCCTCTCCGCTGCTGCGCCGGCCGCCCGGTCCCTCGGAGCCCCCCCCTCCTGCACGCTGCAGGCAGTGCGTCGCCCAGCGAGCGCGTCGCCGAGGAGAACTGTGTGCGCGTGTGTTTGTGCACGTGTCTGTCTGTCAGTCTGTATCTCTGCCTGTCTGTCTGTCTGTCTGTCTGTCTGTCTGTCTGTCTGTCTGTCGGTCTGTCTATGTGTCCGTGTGTACGTATGTGTGTGTGTGTGTGTGTGTTTGTGTGTGCGCGTGTCTGCGTCTACGTCTGCCCGTGCGTGTGCATGCGCAGCAGGCGAGGGACCGCTGCGCCGAGATGCAGCTCTGCCGCGGCTTCTGCTTCCAGAGCAACTCCACCGAAGGCGCGGGGGTGGGGCCGCCTGGGGTGGAGGCGCGAGGGGGCCGAGGCTGCGAGAGGTGCGGGCGGGCAGGGACGTGCCCTGCCCTGTGGAGCCCTTCGGCGGCCTGGACCTCCGGAGGCTTCAAGGGGACCTTCTTCCTCCCTCCTGGCGCACCCGTGTGTGATCAAGGATGCATTACATGCTCATTCCGTGTCCTCCCCTCTCACCCCCCCTCTTCCTCCCTCTTCCCCACTCTTCCTCCCTGCCCTGGAGGGGCGCTCACGGGACAACGCGCCACGTGATGGGTAAATCCGAGGCGCAGTCTGAGATGTGTGCGTGTGTGTCTGTGTGTGTATGTCTGTGTGTGTGGGTGTGTGGGTGTGCGTGTGCGTGTGGGTTTGTGTGTGCGTGTGTGTGCGTGTGGCGTGTGTGTGTGTGTCTGTGTGTCTGTGCGTGTGCGTGTGCGTGTGCGTGTGCGTGTGCGTGTGCGTGTGCGTATGCCTGTGTGTGCGCGTGTGTGTGTGTATGTTTGTACGCGGATGTGTGTATGTGTGTGTGTGCGCGCGGATATGTGTGTGTGCGTACGTGTGCGTGCGTGCATATGTGTGAACGTGTGTGTGTGTGTGTGGGTGAGTGTGTGCGGGTGTGCTTGTGCGTGTTTGTGTGTTTGTGTGTTTGTGTTTGTGTGTGGTTGTGTGTGTTGGTGTGTGTATGAGGTGTGTGTATGCGTGTGCGTGTGCGTGTGCGTGTGCGTGTGCGTGTGCGTGTGTGTGTGTGTGTGTTCTGTGTTGTGTGTTGTGTGTTGTGTGGTGTGTGTTGTGTGTTGTGTGTGATGTGTTGTGTGTTGTGTGTGTTGTGTGTGTTGTGTGTTGTGTGTTGTGTGTGTGGTGGTGGGGGGGCGTGTGTTAGTGTGTGTGTGTGCGTGCGCGTGGGTGTGTGGGTGGGTGGGTGTGGGAATGGGTGGGGTTGGGTGGGTGTGGGGTGGTGTGGTGAGTGTGGGGTGAGTGTGGGGTGGTGGGGTGTGGTGGGGGTGGGTGGGTGTGGGTGGGTGTGGGTGGGTGGGTGGGGTGGGGTGGGTGGGTGTGGGTGGGCGTGCGCGCGTGCGCGCGTGCGTGCGAGCGTGGTGCGTGCGTTCGTGCGCGCGCGCGTGTGTGTGTGTGTGTGTGTGTGTGTGTGTGTGTGTGAGCGTGTGCGTGAATGTGTGTGTGTGTGGGTGTGTGTGTGTGTGGGTGGGTGGGTGTGTGTGTGTGGTGTGGGTGGGTGGGTGGGTCTCGGTCGGTGTGGGTGTGGGTGGGTGTGGGTGTGGGTGGGCCCCCGGGTGGGTGTGGGTGGATGTGGGTGGATGTGGGTGGGTGGTTGCGTGTCTGAGTGAGTGTGTGTGTGCGTATGTGTGTGTGTGTGTGTGTGCGTGTGTGCGTGTGTGGGTTGCCCTTGCATCGCTGCCACGCTGGAGCGGATCGTCCCGC
The DNA here is from genome assembly GCA_963575745.1 of Prorocentrum cordatum. Classification (NCBI taxonomy): domain Eukaryota; class Dinophyceae; order Prorocentrales; family Prorocentraceae; genus Prorocentrum; species Prorocentrum cordatum. Next base: position 74,985 of record CAUYUJ010016274.1, read on the forward strand.
CCTGTTGCCGACGGGAAAATGTGTGCGTGTGTGTGTGCGCGCGTGTGTGTGTGTGTGTGCGTGTGTGTATGCGTGTGCATGTGTGTGCGTGGCTGTGTGTGTGCGGGTGTGTGTGGGTGGGTGTTGGTGGGTGGGTGGGTGGGTGGGTGTCCGTGTGTGTGTGTGTGTGTGTTTGTGCGTGTGTGTGCGTGTGTGTGTGTATGCGTGTGTGTGAGCGTGTGCGTGGGTGTGTGTGGGTGTGTGTGGGTGAGTGGGTATGTGTGTGTGGGTGTGGGTGGGTGTGGGTGTGGGTGGGTATGGTTGGGTGTGGGTGGATGTGGGTGTGTGTGTGTGTGGGTGGGCGCGGTGCGAGTGGGTGTGGGCGGGTGTAGGTGGGTGTGGGTGTGGTGGGGTGTTGTTGGGTGTGGGTGGGTGTGGGTGGATGTGGGTGGGCGTCCGTGCGTGCGTGCGTCAGTGCGTGCGTGGGCGTGCGTGCGTGCGTGGGCGTGCGCGCGCGCGGGCGGGCGGGCGTGTTTGCGTGTGCGTGTGTGTGTGTGTGTGTGGTGTGTGTGTGTGAGAGTGTGTGAGTGTGTGTGTGTGGGTGTGCGTTTGCGTGTGCATGTATGTGCGTGCGTGCGCGCGCGGGCTTGCGAGCGTGCATCGGCGTGTGCATGCGGGAGGGGGAGGAGGGGGAGGAGGAGGGTGAGGAGGAGGCGGGGGAGGAGGAGAGGGGGGAGCAGGGGCCCCTCGAGCCACCCACTCACCAGCCAACACATTTTGGACGCCCTGTCCAGAAGGGTATGTTCTGACTTCCCGAGGCTTCTCGAAAGCACGTCTTGGTGGTTACCACAAGTGCCTGCTGGAACATCACCGACGTGTCGACCAGCACGGTTGGAGCGCATGGCTCTTTCTGACCATTGCATACGTGGGGGGAGGGGGGCGTTTTCGGCTCCAATTCGGCGTCGTTTCCCGGAATTCTCACGGCCTCCAGAGCCGTCCATCAGGCTCCCAAGGCTCCCAAGCAGCCATGTGGACGGCGGAGTCCCACACACACACGACTCCGCCAAACGTTTCTACGGGTCTTCTTTCTTGAGGTCATGGGCCCACAAGCGGGAACACTGAGGACACTGGTCCCTCACAAGACCGCTGCGGGGGCCCAACCCTCATCCATTTTCCGCCTTCCGCTCAGGGACATGTCCGTGGGAATCTTGGCCCAAGAGGGGTGACACTCGAGCTGCCCGGGCCGACCCGCGTGGCGCAGGCGTCGGGCGGGTCGCCCCCGGCCCTCTGCACATGGCGGCGGCCTCTTGGGGCCCCGCGACTCCACAGGCGGTGGAGCTTCTGGCCAAGGATTTCAAGAGCTACGTCGACCTGACTGGCAAGGCTCAGGGCTGTGCACGGAGCGCCTCCCGAGGTAGTCCCGTGGTCCCGGCTGGCCTCAGCAGCCCCCAGGGGTCGTCGACCGCCAACCAGGGGGCTCCGCGTGGAGGGGGAGTCGGGGCTCACGTAACGGGGGTTCGGCGCTAAGGGGGGTAAGCCAATCCCCTCGAACCTCCGCTGACCTGGGCTTGGAAGCTACTTAGCGGCCGGCCTGGCTTCGCGACAGGGCATTGGCTAACCTGGGTTAGTGCGTCCCCAAGGGAGCGACACCAGAGGCGGCACTTTGGTGTTGAGACCGCCGCAGACTACCCGAAGGGCTTGGTGAGAGCAGTCAGTCGAAGAAGAAGAAGAAGAAGAAGAACAGTCATTTGCATAAGCGTGATCTTTCGGAGCTTCGCCTGGATTTTCAGGATCGACGCTTGGACCACCCTGGCGGCGCCTCCAGCGCCATCCCTGGCCCGCTCCGCGCGAAAGGTAGGGGGGGGGCAGCACCGGTCCGAGAAATGCGCTCGGAGTTCCTAAAGTTCATGTTTCTGCTTATGCCGTTTTGTCTTCTTCCAGTCATGGCTACATCCAGGGGCTGTCAGCGCACCACCCAAAGCCTTGCCAGACCAGACCCCGACCCCTTTTCACCTGTGCACGGAGAGCATCAAGTTGCTGGCGGCGCAGGGCTTCAAGGAGCTCAAGGAGTCCGAGCCATGGTGCAAGGGGGACCTGATCAAGCCAGGAGGGAGGTACTACTACACCCGCAACTTGTCGACCCTGGTCGCGTTCGTCGTCGGCGAGAAGTTCGAGGCTGGCGGCGGCTTCCACGTCATCGGCGCGCACAGCGACACGCCAGTGCTGAAACTGAAGCCGTGCACGAAGAAGTCGAGTGCTGGATTCGTGCAGACGGCGGTGCAGTGCTATGGTGGTGGGCTCTGGCACTCAAGGGCAACGAGTGGGGCGGACGGGCATCGTCCACTCATCGCCGATAGGGGCCCGATGGCCCCACCCCGCCCAGGAGCGTGGGGGTTTGCTATCGGGGACCTATCGCCGACCGGTTGGCGATGAATCACCGATTCCTCGTCGATGTTCCCCTTCTCGAGGAGGACGAGGAGGAGGAGGAGGAGGAGGAGGAGGAGGAGGAGAGGGAGGGGGAGGATGAGGTGGAGGAGAAGGATGAGAAGGAGGAGAAGGAGGAGAAGGAGGAGAAGTCGGGATCGCGGTCCCCCCCACCGTTGCCCCTTAGGCACACTTGGTTCGACCGCGAGCTTTCGGTCGCGGGCAGCGTGATAGTGGCCGACGGCGACGGGTTTAAGAAGCGGCTCGTGCACATCAAGCGGCCGATTCTGCGGATCCCTACGCTCTGCATCCACCTCCAGAGTGCGGAGGAGCGCAACGCGTTCGCGCCCAACAAGGAGACCCACCTCCAACCGATCTTGACCACGATCGAGGACATCCTCAACAGGCCAGCCAGCGGCAAGCCGGAGGAGACGAGCGGCGCTGCGCAGCCGGACCCGAGGCACGCGCCCGAGCTCCTCAGCGTCCTTGCAGACGCCCTCGGCTGCAGGCCGGAGGACATCAAGGACTTTGACATCTCGCTCTGCGACACGGTGCCCGGCCAGTTTTGGGGCGCCCGCAACGAGTTCTTCTCGGCGCCGCGCTTGGACAACCAGGTGCACTGCTACACGGCCACTCGGGCCCTCCTGGAGCACGCGACGAAGCAGACCGGGTCCGAGACCGCTGTCTCGATGATCGTCTGCTTCGACCACGAGGAGGTCGGCTCTGACAGCCTCTCCGGCGCTGGCTCCCCGGTGATGCTGGAGGCGGTCGAGCGGGTGTCTGGCTGCTTCGCGAAGGGCGACGAGGAGATGCACAGGGTGTCGATCCGGAAGAGCTTTCTCCTGTCTGCCGACACGGCGCACGCAGTGCATCCCAATTGGGTCGGGAAGCACGATGCGGGCCACATGCCCATGATGAACAAGGGCACGGCGATCAAGTCCAACGAGAACCAGAGGTACGCGACCAACTTGGAGACCGGCTTCATGCTCCGGGAGATTGCCCGGCAGGCGGGCGTCGCCGTGCAGGAGTTCGCCGTCAAGAACGATTGCCCGTGCGGCAGCACCATTGGCCCCATCATATCGTCGAAGACGGGTATCCGTGCCGTCGACCTCGGAATAGCGATCCTCTCGATGCACAGCATTCGCGAGACCTTGGGAGTGGCCGATATAATGAACAGCCTTGTGCTTTTCAAGACTTTCTTCTCGAGGTTCCGTGCCCTGGACGACGCGTGCATATTTTCATGAGCTCGGACACGCGTGCCCAGCGCCAGCAGCCTAGGATCATGGCGCCACTTGGCATGCACTTGGCATGCATATGTGTGTTCACAGACACCATTGGAGTTTCCATGTGAAACTTCCAACGCGTATACTCACGATGCGAAAAAAGCTCCCTTTTGTGACACACCCAGTTCAAGGAAGATATTGGAAGACCGAACCGCTCTCGCTCTCTCTTTCTCTCTCGCTCTCTCTCTCTCTCTCTCGCGGCATCTCGGCTCTACAGGTCCTCTGTATCTTGCGCTCTCCTGTCCCCGCAATGCATTGCTCATCCTGCTCTTGATCAACTCCCACCTTCCTCTGCACCTCTCTCGACCTGTTCCTTTCCGCCCCCTTTCATCCGTCTCCGTAATGTTTCCCATGGCCCATCCCTCCTCCGATTTCCCGTCGCCCTCCTTCTCTTCACCTCCGTTCCCTCTTCCTTCACCCTCTTCCCCTTTTCCCTCATCTTCCCATCTCACCCTCCTGGGTGCCTCTGCTCAGGAGGGGAAAAAGCACACAGACACAATTAATTGTCGATGCCTAGGAAAATATTGGAAAATATGGGAAGTGGGGGGGAAGACAGAAACCCAGAACAAATATAGGAAAATATGGGGAATCCTTTTATTTGTGTGTATTTATGTGTGTGTGTGTGTGTGTGTCCTGGGGCCCCTTCATCTGCTTCCGGACGAGCAAGCCGCCACTGGGGGAGCCCACCACAGGGACCCCATCCGAGCCCGCAGGCTCCTATCGCCCCGCACGGAAGCAGCATCCTCTGGAGGGCTCTGGTCTAATGGAGGATGACGCTTAATAAATGACCGGGGGTCGTGTTCACGCGGCGGCGCCCGGGATGACGATTAGAAAAAACCGGCCGCGGGCTGGAAAATTACTTTTAATCGTTCTCCTTCAGTCAGAGAGTTGTGCAGAAATAACAGAAAACTAATTTTTAATCGTTCTCTCCCATTTTTTATTAATCGTCATCCCGCATTAAGTCGGGCCTGTCCTTCTACGGGGGACTATTCAAAGATAGTGAAAAAAATAGTCCGGGGACGATGTCCTGACTATTTTTGGCCATTTTAAAGATATGCGTTTGAGTTTTTCTTTATTCTTCGCCCAAAAATCCGCCTGTAGGGGACATGCCCGACCTACCACTGGGCGAAGGGAGGCCAGGGCCCTTCTCTGCGGCCCGGTGGCGCGCGAGGGCGCGAGCGAAGGTCACCGCGCAGAGGCGCCTGGCGCGAGGCGCGAGGCGCGCAGTCCGGCGACCTGCGGGAAACCTCGGTGGGCTGGGAGGACCCGCCGGGGAGGTGGGGCTCGGACGGAAGGAGGAGGAGGAGGAGGAGGAGGACAGATCTGATGATGATGATGCTGCTGATGCTGCTGATGATGATGCTGCTGATGCTGATGCTGGTGCTGGTGCTGGTTCTGGTGCTGGTGCTGGTGCTGGTGCTGGTGCTGGTGCTGGTGATGGTGATGGTGATGATGGTGATGGCGGTGGTGGCGGTGGTGGTGGTGGTGATGGTGATGGTGATGATGATGATGATGATGAGGAGGAGGAGGAGGAGGAGGAGGAGGAAAAGGAGAAGGACGAGGATAGGTCCGTTCCAGAGCGCTCGCTCTCAGGGCGTCCTGGAACGCTCCGAGAGGGCCGCGGCAACCGAGAGACATCCTCCAGGGCCGCCAGGGAGGCGGGGCCGAAATTGGATGCACGCATCGATCGGGACCTCGCAAAGGGGTGGGTGCCACAGGTCGGGGTGAGTTCGGTCCGCTGGCGCATCGGACCGCCGAGAAACTCTGCAGAACGAGGTCCCTGGCCGCCGCCGGAACCCGAGAGGCGGCGACAATCGGGGCGCGCGGGGGGCATCGTCTTTCGGAAATTCGATGCACCAGCGGATCGAACTCACCCCCCCCCCCCCAGGTCCCCCCCTCTTTGGTGGGCCCCGAATCGAGGAGGGCGTCCTCCGCCGTGCTCCCCTGGACTCGCGAGCGCGGGCGCCACTCGCGGCCGCGGGCGCCCCACGCCCGACGGATCGCTCCCCGGCGCCTGCTGGCAGCCGGGCGAAGCGTGGCGCGGCGAGGCGTGCAGACGACGCCGCGCTCCCGGCCTTCGGCGCGAGTCTCCTGGAGGCTCACCGGGCATAATTAAGAGAACCCCTGGCCCCAAGATCTCGGGGGCGGAAAAGAGGGGGGTGATGACTAGGGGGGGGGGGATATCATGGCGGGGGCCATGATATCTCCCCAGATTTCATGGCGCCCCTTCTTATTTCATTACGTCTCTGGCCCCCCCGCTGGGCCGCGCACATGCCGCCGGTCATGATTTGCACCCCCCCCTCTTGGACACCCCCCTCTTGGCCGCTCCCGAAGATCGGAGAGGGGAAGCGCCACAAACATCAGTTTGTTTGTCGCTCCGTGCGGATCTCTTGGGTCCGCGCTGGGCCCCCCCGGCGGCGCCTCTGGCGCCGCCCCTGGCGCGCTCCGCGCGGACCGCCAAAATTGCATGTTTATGCCGTTGTTGGTTCCTCGTGTATTAAAATCCCGAACCCTACTACGAGAGTGGAGGCGTGGCCTCACTGAGGGCCCCGTCCGTTCACAAGGGACCATACATGTAGGCGGTTTGGTTCGGCACATCTGTAGAAAAGACTCATATCCTCAAGTCGGGCCTGTCCCTCTACAGGAGGAAGATTCAAAGAGAGTCAAAACATTGTCTGGGGCCAATCTTTTTATGTATGGCGTTGACCATTGTGGGATATTTCTTGACTACTTTTTGACTGTTCCTACCACATCCCCCTGTACGGGGACAGGCCCGACTCAACCCTATCCCCGATGTTTCTGACCGACCCTCCTGAGTACCTCAGGTCGCCTCCCGAGGGGTTCGGGGCCCTTCGGCGCCTCACCAGGGACGTCCCCCCAGGTCACCCGCAGGGGGACGCCCAGGCCCACCCACGGAGCCCGCTTTCGAGCGGGTGGCGCGAGGGCGCGAGGACGAAGTTCTATCCTCCCAGATCTTGGCATCGCTCGGACGTGTGCATGTTTCCTTCGGCGGGGACCATCGAGGAGCACCCTTGATCATCTGCTCGGCATCGCTCGGACTTGTGCATGTTTCCTTCGGCGAGGACCATCGAGGAGTATCCTTGATCATTTGGCGAATAAACCACGCACGAAACCGAAAAAAGCACAGGGAATGGACGTCCGAGCGATGGCCAGTCTGGCGAAGAAACCACGCACGAAACGGAACAAAAAGCACAGGGAATGGACGTCCGAGCGAGGGCCAGAGATTCGAATCAGAAACCACGCCATGAGCAGAAACTGTTTGCGCTCCGCGCGGACCTCTCGGCCCCGGCGGCGCCTCCGGCGGCCCGGGTCTCGAAGACCAGAGAACGGCATAAATCAGGTGGGGTAGAAACACACAGACACAAGTAATCGTCAACTCCCAGGAAAATATGGGAAAATATGGGAAATGGGGGGGAAGACAAAAACCCAGAACATATGGCAAAATATGGGAATAGTTTTATTTATTTGTGTGTGTATTTATTTGTGTGTCCTGGGGCCCCTTTAGAGAGAACGGCACAAACAGAAATTTTCGACGCTCCACGCGGATTCCCTGGATCGGCCCTGGGCCCCTCCGGCGGCGGCTCCGGCGCCGCCCCTGGGCCCTCCCAAACTCGAAGGAGAAAAAAAATATAGCCATACGGTCGAGCCAGATCAGCAGGTCGACCCTGCCAAACCAAGGGTACTCCAGATTTCGTAATAAAAGGGAGGGGGTCACTTTTGGGGGAGGGGTACGATTTGAGCTGTCGTGGAGGGCTCGGTGGGGTCTAGGCAAAGGGCCGCCCTTTCACGGATGGTCTGGGGGGGTCTAA
>CAUYUJ010016274.1:87500-97285 GCA_963575745.1 Prorocentrum cordatum
CCAATGCTCACGGAGTTCATTGCAGAGCAGCTGAAGGCGGAGGCAGCCGTTGCCAAGGAGAGGCGCAAAGCCCGCGAGGAGCGGGCGGCGCGCGCATAGGCTCTCGGAAGCTTCTTCCAGGCGGGTGCAGGCACCTCGGTGCCGCCTGGGCGACCCCTGCATTTTCGTGGCGACCTGCGTCGCCCCCGTCTTTGATTGAGGTTGGGGGACCTCGGCTCGCCAGCCCCCTTGCAGCTCCGCAATGAAGCCTGCAGGGCGTCAGCGTGACGTGTTCCCTCTGCCGCCGCTCGCGCTGGATGAGCGCGCTGCTTCCTGTCGCAGCCGGCGGGGCCAGCAGCGGGCGCAGCGTGGAGCCGCGTGGAGGCGTTGGGCTAACGACGGCATCGCGGCGCTCAACCAGCTGAGCGGCCACGGCGCAGGTGCGGCGGCGCCGCCAGGGCTGACGTCATCAGCTGCCCAGGCGAGCGCGCTGGACCACATCAGCCAGGCCTTTCGCGATTTTCTTGTGCCTCCTGACTATCGTGAGGACCGAGTTTCAGGCGAAGCAGCCCTTGCAGAGCTGCTCGCTTCGGCGCCTGGGTATTCCGCGGAGTCTCAGCGCGTCAAGCCCTACAGCAAGGACCTGGTGTCCTGGCCCGACATGTCTACCGCACCTGTGGAGGTTACAGAGTTGGTGGATCAGGCCGATCGTGAATGCTTGTTGGGATGGAGACGGACCGTGCTCAAAGGTGAGATGTCGGCCTCTGATTCCCAAGATGCGCCAGCCCCGCGGCGCCCGTACGTGGACCCGATTTTGGCCAACAACCCTCGCGCCTACGCTGGTGTCGTTGGGAAGTTGCTTCAGGGTGGCATGATTAGCTTCCGCGTGGCGCGTGCTGCTGATCCTTATAGTTTGGGATTTTTCTTTGTTGAGAAGGTGGGTAAGGGCACGTTGAGACTCGTGTTCGACACAAGAGTGGCGAACGAGGATTTCGAACCCCCGCCCAAGACGACGCTTCCGACGGCTGCTGCTTGGTCCGCCTTGGAGTCGCAGCGTCCCGTCGTTCTAGCGCAGGGTGACATCCAATGTGCATTATATCACATGCTGGTGCCAAAAGGGATGGAGGAATGCTTCACGTTGCCCACTATTTCATATCAGTTGTTGGGGATTACTCACGTCGACGGATTGCCAGTGGCTAGCGACTGCTATCTTCAGCCCATGGCGCGCGCGTCACCGATGGGATGGAGTTGGTCGCTTCTGTTTTGTCAGAGCATCGTGCGCAGGGCTCTAGTGGAGAACGGGTTCAGTGACGGATCGTTGATCGAGGACGGCCGCCCCAGTCCTGTGCTGCACTCGCCTGTGAGTTTAGCTGCTGCTGGATACGTTGATAATTTTGCAGTCGCGGGTTGCGATGCAAACATTGTGACGGCAAAGAGAGATCAGATTACGCGGACGCTTGAATCGTGGGGGTTACCTATTCACTCCATCGATGCGGCTTCGCCGAAGACTGTCTTCATTGGTCTCGAGATCGACGGTGAAAAAGGCACTGTGCGGGTGAAGCCCTCCAACGTCCTGCGCCTGCGGCAGGCCATTCTGGCTGTCCTGCGGCGTGGGGCGGCCTCGCCCCGCCTGCTGGAAGTCTTGCTCGGGCACATCACGTGGGCGATGATTTGTAAAAGAGAGACCTTGTCTATTCTACACTCCGTCTACGCTTTCAAGTCCCTCAAGGACCCCAACGTCAGGCCTTTGTGGAACTCGGTAAGGTTTGAGCTCTGGTGCGTGGCTAGTACGCTGCCTCTGTGGTCCTCGCATTTGGGTATTCCTTGGGGTTCACGGGTCTCCGCTTCGGACGCGTCTCCTATTGGCGTCGGCGTCTGTACTCGAGATCTGGACTGGCCCCAGGTGGCCGACATGGGGAGGGTTACGGAGCGGTGGAGGTACAGGTGCACGGCAGCAGTTGCAGCAAGGGCTAACGCATTGGGGCTGGATGAGCTCCACCTGGAGGAGGGCATCTTGGACTCCGTCGCCGTGGACTACGTCGAATCGTTCAACCCCGAGGGCTCCGTCAAGGGCTTTCTGGAGGTCCCCAAGGAGATCATGGAGGCCTCAGCTCGGGCCACGGCCATCTCGAGGAGGCATTGGGATCCCATGAGGAACATCTTGGAGCTCGAGGGGGAGGCGTTGCACGACGCCGTTCGCCACGCGTCCCGTAACGTCAGCTTGCACCATCGTCGTCATCTCTTCTTCGTCGAGAATTTGCCATTGGCTTTAGCCGCTAGGAAAGGGCGGGGGCGCAAGCCTGTCCTTCGGCGACCTTTGCGGAAAATGTCTGCCCTCGCTCTTGCAGTCAACTTCCGATGCTATGTGCGGTGGCCGCCCTTTGAGCTGAATGTAGCGGACGGCCCGTCTCGGCATGGCTTCTTCCACGGCAAAAGCTTCGAGGAGGCGGCCGCGGGCGCGCCAGGGGCAGCCAGCGGCGGTTCAGCGCTCCATCACGCTGAGGGTCGCTCGGAAGCAGCAGCCTCCACGGCCGATGCAGCTGGCGGAGGGCGCCATCAGCTTCCCGGAGATGTCTGCCGTCACGGACTCGACCAGGGAGCGCTACAGGGGTCACGCCGAGAGGTTCCTCGAGTGGGTGACTTGGCACGGCCTGGACTTTCACTCGGCCCCGCAGCTGGACGTGGCGCTGGTGGCGTTCATGACCGACCTGGCCTTGGACGGGTTCGACTCCGCCACGGGGGGGATGTCAGTAGCCGCTCTGAGGCATTTCTTGCCCCAGCTGCTCGGCGGCAGGCGTCCTCTCCCTCGAGCGGCCCGAGCCCTCGACGGCTGGCGGCGGCTGGTCCCCCCGCAGATGCGGCTCCCACTGCCGCGAGCTGCGGCCATGGCAGTTGCTGGTTGGATGATCTCTCGCAACTTGCCCAGCATGGGGGTGTTCGTGGCGTTGGTGTTTCATGCGTACCTGCGGCCCTCGGAGGCTTACCGTCTGAGAGTGAGCTCGTTGGTGCCGCCAATAGCTGGGACGGGGTTCAGCTCATGGGGGATCATCGTCAACGACGCGAAAGCAGGCCGGCCTGGCAAGACGGGCGAGACCGACGAGTCGGTGCTGGTGGATGCGCCAGAACTCTGGCCCGTGCTGCTCGCGCTGAAGGCCAACAGGGAGCCCAGCGCCAGCCTGTGGAACTTCAGACCCGCCGACATCCGCCTGATGTTCGCCCAAGGCTTGAGGGAGCTCGGGCTGCAGAAGGAGCCCCCGTCCTTGTACACCCTCCGCCATGGGGGGGCCTCACACGACTTGCTCTCGGGGTCCCGATCGTTGGCGGAAGGGAAAGAGAGGGGCAGATGGGTGACGGACAAGAGCTTGAGACGGCATGGCAAGCGCACTCGGATGCAACAGAGAATCGGAGACCTGCCCGTCGAAGTCAGTCGCTTTGGAAATCAGGTGCTCGAAAGATGGGCGGAGCTCATCGTGTGCAGTTTTGTGAAAGGCCATTTCCCGCTGGCTGTTCCTCTTCAGCCCATGCCTGCCGTCCCGCCAGTCGCAAAGCGGGCGCCAGTTCTGACCGTGCGCTAGCTTCTCGTTTGAACGGGGCGTTTCGACGTGCTCACGCGTGGGCTTCTCGCCGCAGGCGGCTCGTTTTGCCTGTGCTGGGGCCTCATGGGGCCCCCATATGCAAAGCGCTGCGCAGTCGCGGTTTGGGTTGCCCATCGTTCGGAGCAGGTCGGAACGCGAGTCTAGGTTTGACTGAGCGAGTAGTGGTCAATCGAATCCTGGGCTGGATTCGGTCGTCCGCTGTCTGCGCTTTGTGGATCTCCCTGTCTCGTAGTACCTGGACGCAGCCAGGCGTCCCGCCTTGCCGTTCTGTGGCGGACCCTTGGGGTCGCAAGTACGGCGCGTCCAATTCAGTGTTGCTCCCTGCCTTTCTGTGTGACAATGTCGAGATGCAGGCTGCCATCCAGATGTTGCGTGCGTGCGTGAAGCATCATGTGCCTGTGTGTTTCGAGCATCCTCGTAGCAGTTTGATCTGGCATGTTCCTCAGCTAGTTGAGCTAATGAACCATTCTGCGTGTCTCAACGTTCAGGTGGACCTGTGTCAATTTGGTGCCGCAGCTCGCGCTCCCACGTGTGTGTGTGTGTGTGTTGTTGGCACTGCCCCAGCTTGTCTCGCCTGGCCCGCGTGTGTGATCACGGTAAAGAGTGCTGCTCGTTTTCGGGGCGACCTCACATGCGTTTTGACGGCCGCACGGCAAAAGGCGTAGCGTGCAGGCACAAGGCTGCCCGCTTTCCCGCTCGAGCAGCCGAGCTTGCGGCAGATTCAATCGTTTCGTCGATCGAGGAATTGTCGCAGGCCCGATCTTATTTCTCGGGCGGCCTGCGGCCATGAGTTTTGTGTTACACAATGTACGTCTGTGCTGCCCGCGAGTGTCCTGGTCACTCTGGGAGTCGAGGCCGTCGTTACCTGCCTTCGCCACCGTCAGCTTCTCTAAAAAGGATGTTATGGCCTCGGGGACCCGACCTGGCATTGTAACAACTTTAGTGTGGTGTGTGTTGGGAAGGGGCTGAGGGGCCGGGGACCCGACCTGGCATTGTAACAACTTTAGTGTGGTGTGTGTTGGGAAGGGGCTGAGGGGCCGCACGACCGCTACCGTTGTGCTCAAGCTCCCGAACCCACCGGCTTTCGCTTGAGGGTTTTGAATCGATTTAAGTCTGCGTCTGTGCTGCCCGCGAGTGTCCTGGTCACTCTGGGAGTCGAGGCCGTCGTTACCTGCCTTCGCCACCGTCAGCTTCTCTCAAAAGAATGTTATGGCCTCGGGGACCCGACCTGGCATCATCATCATCATCATCATCATCCTCATCATCATCATCAGCATCATCACCATCATCATCATCATGATCATGATCATGATCAGCATCACCAGCATCATCATCAGAATCAGAATCAGAATCCTCATCATCATCATCATCATCCCCATCATCATCATCATCATCATCATCATCATCATCATCATCATCGTCATCGTCATCGTCATCATCATCGTCATCATCATCGTCATCATCATCATCGTCATCATCATCATCATCATCATCATCATCCAGAGCGCCCCGGATCGGCGGCACTGGCTGGAGGCCACTACAATAGTCAAAAAAATAGTCGGTTGACTACTTTTTGAGCATATTTTAATATTTTCTGAACCTCTTATGTCTATTTGTCGTCCAAAATCGGCCTGTAGAGGGACAGGCCCGGCTCAAGTATAGCGGGTGTCGACGGGGCCGCCACCGCGACACGCTGTACAAGTTCTGGACCGTAGGACTCACCAGCCATAGGGTGTGCCCAGGGACCCACAGGATTCGACCAGATCACTCATGAGCAGAACGGAGGCGGAGGCGGGGTCTGTGGAGTTACCCTTGATTGTGAGCCTTGAGACGGGGGTCAATGCAATCGGGGGTCAGCCAGAGCGCCAGATCTTGCAGGATCCTGCAGGGCCAGGGTCGCACTGACCCGGGTTTGGGTGCAGGATCCTTCGCATTGACCCGGGTTTGGGTGCAGGATCTTGCAGGAGTTTGCAGGATTTTGCAAGGCCTGATTGACCCGGGTCTGGATTGACCCGGGTCAGAAGATCCCTGACTTGAGAAGTACAGTGAGTGATGATATGGCACAGTTCCTCAGGCTAGCTATACGCAAAAACAGTGTGCAGAAAAACCCGACTGCCTCTTGAGATGAGATCTGCGAGTGTCTTGGGGCCCGAAGGAAACGCATCTCCAAGGTCCGAGGTTATCAGAAGCCGCTGCCATCCTTGCCACGCTGGAGGTCTGGGGAGGAATTGCGTCGACGTGGCATCGCGGCCGCGGGTACCCAGATGAGATCACAGCATCAACACCCTTCGGTGCCTACGGCAAGTCCCGCTACCATGCCAGCGCAGCTCTCTGAGTGGCGGCCTGTCGAGCACCGGCCAGAGAGCTTCCACGTGTGATGCATTTCGGTTTTGGCCGCGAGATAGCCGTAACATGGTGCACGCCCCTCCGCGTGGTGTTGGGGCGGCTCTGCCCCTCCTCGCCTTCGTCTTCGTCTTCCTCCCCTCCCCCTCCCGCTTCCTCCCCCTTTGGGGCCTTGTGGAGGCCCGTTGGGGGTCTCTCGGGGGGCGTCGTTGGGGCCTCTGGGGGCCTGCTCGAGGCCCCTCAGGCCATCTTAGGGCGCTCGTGGGCTGCTTGGCGCACTCGGGGTCCATCTTGGGCTCTCTCTCCGTGCCCTGGGGGCCAGTTCGGTGTCGCCCCCTGGGGGCCCGTTCGGTGTCGCATACAGGGAGTCTCTCGGACACCATCGGGCCAACTTGGGGCCCTCTGGGTGGCATCTCGGGCTGTCCGGGAGACACCTCGGAGGCTCCTCGGACCCACCTGGGCTGGCGGAAGCCCGGAAAACGGCGAGCGAGCGTGGATGGCTTCGGCACGTGGGGCATCAGTGGCTTGGGCCTCTGCGCGTCCACGCGCCAATGCCGGCTTGCCGCGCGCTGCTTGTTAGCGAGGGCGAGGCCATGTGCGCTTGCACCGAATACAGTCGGCCCGGATTAGTAGGTCGACCCTGCCAAATCAAGGGTACTGTTGTGTCCTGTGCCTCGCGACACGTGCCTCCTTAGATTCCTGTGGCAATGTGGCCCTCGGAAGGGTCTTGTGTCCTCTCGCGTGTCCTGTCCAATCGAGTCCGACTGTAGCTTATACCATACAGGTTGCCCCACATATGTTGCACCACATAGCGTACACTGTAGAGCGTTGGGGCGACATGTTTTTGAAGCACGCGACTTGCACGACCTATATTCCACCACATGCGCCGCATCACATAGCTTGCACCGAATATTGGCGCCACGATGCTGGCTTCACGTAAATTGCACCGCATGGACTGCGACGATGTGGCTATGCACGATGTGGTCTTCACCCGAACGATATCAAACCAGGTCAACTATGAGGACCCTGTATGCGAAGCCCACCCCGAATCAGAATACGTTGAGCAGAGTCAGAGGATGTTTCAAGCGAAATCGCGGTCATGCCAGGCAAGGACGTATCGGACGAAGCCGTGCCGAAACCGAGCCAAACCAAGCAAATTGTAAGGACGAGTTAGGCGAAACTGCGCCGATATCAAGCCAACCCAGGCAAATTCTAAGGACGTCTCATGCGAAACTGTGCGAAACCAAGCCAAACCAGGCAAAGTGTAAGGACGTTTCTGGCGAAGCCAGCCCCAAATCATTCCAAACCAGGCAGGTTGCGGGGATCTCTCAAGCGAAACCGGCCCCAAACCAGGGCCCAAATCAGTCGAATTCTCAGGATGTCTCAGGCGGGGCGCCCAGCCAAGCCAGGCGAAACCATTGGCAAAATGAATCGAATTCCGAGGATATCCTAAGCGAAACGCCCAAACCACACCCCATCCACATACTTGACTCAAACTGTAGTAAAGGAGTGGATGACCCAAGGAGGTCCACCCACAGGGAGTCCTGAAATTAGAATTTTGAGGCTACGGCACAACAGCATGCATGTGGCTGGGAGCGGCGGAAGCGATTGATGTATGGCTTGATTGCTATCGAGTCGCTGTATCGCTCTGGATCTTGCGCGGCCCCCTGCGTCTGCCCCGCGGAGCCTTCCCGACAGTGGCCGACGTCTGCTGTACTAGTTACGGTGGGGGCGCTGGTTCAGGAACGTGCCCAGGAGGCGCCAGACCCTGGAGGATTCCTGAACTGGCGAGGGGCGGCGGTGGCTTCCAGGCTCGAGCCCCAACTGGTGTTCCATAATCTTCCAAGACCCTGGGTTCCTCATCCAATGCTTCCTCATTCCATGCCCCCGCCGCTCGCTGTTTCTGGATCGGCCTGCTCTTTGGGGAAAAAACACACTGTGTGTTTTTGTTCCCACACTGTGTGTGTTTTTTTGTGTGTTGTTGTTGGTGGTGTTGTTGTTGTTGTTGTTGTTGTTGTTGTTGTTGTTGTTGTTGTTGTTGTGGTTGTGGTTGTGGTTGTGGTTGTGGTTGTGGTTGTGGTTGTGGTTGTGGTTGTTGTTGTTGTTGTTGTTGTTGTTGTTGTTGGTGTGTGTGTGAATGTGTGTGAATGTGTGTGAATGTGTGTGAATGTGTGTGTGTGTTTGTGTGTGTTTTGTATGTTTTTTGTGTTTGTGTGTGTGTTGTTTTTTGTATGCTTTTTGTGTGGGGGTTTTCCCACAGCGTCTGCGCGCCCGCTGCCTCTTTTCTTGCGGCGGCGCCGTGGCCTCTCCCCGAGCGGACTCACGCAGGAGGGCGCGGCAACGGCGGGCATGTGGATCGGGTCCAGCTGCACGCGTGTGGCCAGGGCGTAACAGCACGCATACAGTCGGGGCCCTGAAGAAGGAACCCTTTTGGTGCGGGAGGGGCTCCGCGTTCCTTAAGTGTTTCACAGCTTGCCTCAGGTTTTCCTTATGCCTTCGATCGGAAATCGAAGTTTAACTTATGGAAAAAAGGGGCCTCGTTCATTATTCAGGGTTCCTTAGGTCAACGCCCCGACTGTATGTCGGAAGATCTGGGCGCGGGTGCCGGGTTGGGAGAAAAACACACCCGAGGCTGCGCTTTTTTTCACGGCGCGAGGGGCTTTGGGTACCCCCCCCTTCCTCCTTCCTCCGCCCCCTCCTGGCCCAGATGCATTTCTGGTTGGAAGCATTGCGGCCTCGCGCGAGTAGAAAAAGTGGCAACATGTCGGAAGCCCCCTCCCTCCCGAGAAGACGGATATTCGATTCATTGGTGGTGTATCGGAAGAGTCGGCAGTGTCTTACCCTGGTCCTCTTGGCCAGATTACTGAAGACTCCTTTGAATTTGACATTACTCGCCTCAGCACCGTCTGCCGCTACGTTGTTCAAGCAGTGGCGACGCATCCTGGCTCGCCTGTAGACCCGCCGACTAATGTTCTAGGAACTTTTGTGGTCTCCACGAAATGTTCTTAGACTATCTATGACTGAGACTGTCTGGTTCGAATACGCCGGCTGTCATGAACTAAGAACATTGCATTGTTATTGGAACTTTCTCTTGTTGTCAGAAAACTTCGGGGTAGGCCTATAGCAATGCCGGGACGGTCGGTCCCTGCTTAAGTTGCGTGTTCTCCGTAAGACCCAGCGGTCCTGTTTAGCATCCTGGCGCCCGTGCATTCAGTGTTTTCTGATTTAAATTGTTCATTGCAAGTTGGAACGAATGAACAAAGTGCCATACGCCGGAGCGCGTGGGCAAAAGAAGACAGTGCCAGCCTAAACTCGCCGCTTTGCGGGAGCGGCTGCAAGTCTACCGTCTCAAAATTGTCAGTGCGTGCGGATGGAGGTGGAAAAGGGGAGGTAGGAGGAAGGACGAGACAGCAGGGCAGCACAACATACAAGACTCCGGTGTAGCTCGATCTTGCCAAAGCGCAGGTGCAAACAATCAAAAAGTTTGTTGCGGGTCCAGCCTTAAAATTTGCCAGTGAAATTCGCTACGAAGACATCCCATTTTGGGGGGTCCCGCACGTGCTACGACATGTGTTCGCCTGATGCGAAAAATGCGAGATGCAGTTGCGTAGGCATGATGCCCAGACGCTCATCGGTTGCCGAGCGGACCGATCCATCTTGAAACGTCAGTTGTCTAAGACAATCGTCGTTGGAAGCTCTGCCGAGCTTCCCGAACAATTTCAATTGTTACCCAACATCTGCGCTGTGTATGGTTGCTGGCCTTCACGTTATAATACCTGTCTGGTTGACACGTGCGTTAGGAAAGCCGCAGGAATGTGCAGCATCTTCCGAAAGCATCGGGCTTGAATACCGTCGAGTTTCTTCCTC
>CAUYUJ010016274.1:97385-174885 GCA_963575745.1 Prorocentrum cordatum
CTTCTCCTCCTCCTCCTCCCCCTCCTCCCCCTCCTCCCCCTCTTCCTCCTGTTCCTCTTCCTCCCCCTCCTCCTCCTCCTCCTCCTCCTCCGTAGCCAGTTTGGCTCAAGATGCTTTGTTCCACAGGGGAACACGTGGATACCGCTAGTCCGCGGCTAGTGCCAGGGCGTTTCTGCCCGACAGTTTTCTATCAACCTGTGAGTTCCTGGCGGAGCGATTTGACCCACTCCCAGACGGCAGCAGGCACTACGCGAGTGCGATGGGGCCGCCGTCCAAGAAATGGGCTTGGTCAATCTGCAAGAGCTGCAACAACTGGGCGTACGACTGGAAGATCAAGCGCAATGGTGGCTGCTGCGCCAAGTGCGACTCGTTCGTCACTCCCTGGGCGGACACAACCTCGGCGTCGCGCAAGCCACCATGGGGAGACCAACCTACCAAGGGCACCTACGCGGAAGTGGTGTGCAGGCAGCTGGCCCACGCCGTCTCCAAGCTTGGGCCCGACCAGAGCATGCAGGAGCAGCTGGAGCACCTGCAGACGACCATCTCCCAGAAGTGCGCCCCGCCCAAGAAGGAGTTACCCAAGTCGGCGGCACTCAAGCAGGCAATCGGCAAGGTCAACTCCGCCAAGGCCAAGCTCGAGGGCGTCACCAAGCGTCACCTGGACGCTGAGAAGGCGCTGGCCAAGCTCGCTGAGCAGGTGGCGCAGGCCGCGGCGGAGGTATACGAGGCACAGCAGGAGCACTCGAAGGCGCTGGAAGAATACACCATGTACTCGGTGGCGGAGGGCACGGCGGCCAAGCCCGAGCAGTCGGGCTTTCAGGTGGGCGAGAGCCTCTTCGCCGACGAGGAGGACCTGGAGCAGACTCAGAAGGACCAGCTTGCGAAGTTCAGGGGGGACGCGAAGTCCTTGCAGGAGTTGCTGGAGCGCGCCAAGACGCAGCAGGAGGCCCTGTTCACCATGGTCGAGAGCGCGAAGAAGATCAAGGCTGATCATGCGGCAAAGAAGCGCAGGATCAACGAAGACGGGCAAGCACACGCACAAGTTCCACCACCCGCTCAAGACGCCAAGCCTGAGACACCACCACAGCAACAACAAGCCAGCGATCCAGAAGCAGAAAAGCGGAAGGCAGAGGCGATCGCCAAGTTCATCGAGGAGAACAAGGAGCGAGCCAGGGCGGCATCTCAGAGGGCGACCACCACTTCGCCATCGGTTGGTACGGCAGCTGCGAGCGGCGCTACGTGTTATTCTTCTGGTCGGGCTGGTATTTAGCCCACCATGGCAGCCGCCTGCAGCGCTGGACAGGCCTCCAGCACCGCCGTCCCCCGAGTGGTCAGCCTTCCCTGGTCTCCCTGGGACTTCGCCCCCCAGTCTGGGAGATCGGACCTCGTCCGCGCCAGACGCGGACGCAGCTTGTCAAAACTGGCGTCGCAGCCAGTGTGAGAGAGCTCGCAATCAGACATGTGAGACAGCCAAGCCAGCGAAGGTCACCAGTATATTCTTCAGCAATATCACACAATGGGGCGAGAAACCTCAGAAGTTCCTCAACGAGAGCCAGGAACTTGCTCAGATATTCGCCTTCACGGGGTCTCACGCGCCGCAGTCAGGCATCACGAAGCTGAAGAAAGACCGGAGCAAAGACGGATGGAAAGCAGCAGTCACGGCAGCTACCCCGACGCGGCGCTCGAAGGAGGGCAACAGCGGAGGCGAGCTGCTCATCGCCAAGGCGCATTTGGCGACCACAACGTTCGACGCGATGAGGGAGGCCCTCAAGGCTCGAGGACGACAGGACCCATTCAGAGGGTTCACGGCCATGACTATCCACCTCAGCGGAGGCAATGTCGTCCTCTTCCCCCTCTACCTGCTTCCCAAGGAGGGCGTGCAGGGCAGCAACTTTGAAAATATTAAGGCGCTCTCGACGGTCATAGGGAGCATCGCAGATCCTTGGATTATCATGGCAGATTGGAACATGCCCCCGACCCTGGTCGAGAAATCAGGCCTCCCCACGCGTCTGGGAGGCAAGGTGATCGTTCCGAAGATCCAGGTCACCTGCGACAAGGGCAAGGGCAGTCTCATAGATTTCGTCATGGCACGAGAAGATATAGCAGACGGCATCACCATCGACGGACACGCGAAAGTACCTTGGAGGACACACACGGGGCTCCTACTCAAATTACCAGGGCGCTCGGAGGCTCGGTGGCACAGGCACTTGGATCTCCCCAAGCCGTTGCCTCTGGCGCTCCCACCGAAGAAGGCCCCCGACCCAGAGAGCAAGCGCAGCAAGAAGAAGGAGGCAGCACAACAGAAGAGACTGGCAGAACTCCCCGAGGACTCGCGCGAGGAGTTCAACTGGCTCGAGCCCCCACAGACCAACATGGTGCAGCAGACGGTGCAGTACGCGATAGACGAGGACCAGTGGGAGCAGGCCAGCCGCATCGCCATCGGGCCAGCGTTGACCAAGCAGATGCACGAGTTGGAGGCCAACCTTCTCATCCGAAGTGAGCATCAGAAGCTGATGGGACAGGCGATCACAGGCGAGCATGCGGTCTGGGTCACCACTCTGGAGGAGGCGATCATCGGAGTAGACGCGATGGACGCCGAGCAGGCTGATGCGCACCGAGGCAGAGGAGGTGCCTTTGCAATCAGATGGCAAAGATCGAAAGCCACACCAGGTCGTACGCATATGAAGTATCAAGCAGCAGAGTTGTGGTGGATAATGGGAGTCTTGATTGCCAGATATGCGCCACTACGGCTCAACGGCACGGACGACATGCATCATAGGAAGTGCGAGAAGGAGTTGTCCACGACCTACCAGCAGCTCAGAAGGATGGGTTTGGATCAGATCTTTGGGAAAAAATTGATCATGATGAAGCTAACGAGCGCATGTTGCGTGTGCAGGAGGTCAAGACACACACGCTGGACGAGCTTGAGAGGTTCAAGGACGAGATCGAACATCACCTGGCAATTGCGGTCTCCAGGGGCATCTCCACACAGCGGCAGCAGTTCACCAAGTGGGCAAAGAAGATGTGGTCGGAGAAGCCAGGCATCCTTCACAAGCACGTCAAAGATCCAGCGCAGCCGACCTACGAGCAGTATCACCAGAACGCCAGCTCGGCGGACCCATAGGTTCTCATGCACACGAAGAGGGAGAGATGGCTAAAGATCTGGACGGACGCAGTGGACACCAGAGAGGACATCGCGTCTGAGCTGCAGGTCATGCACAGACAGGCCAGACACGAAGACTTGGACCCGATCACAATAGAGGAGTTTGACTCGGCCATGTAGGCCACGAACCCCAACAAAGCAGGCGGTGTGGGTGGTCTCAAGTTGCACGACATTAAGAGGGCCCCGCAGAGTGCACGCCAGAAGCTGGTCGACCCCATCAACATGTGCGAGCAGACGGGCACTTGGCCGAGGCAGTGGACGGCTACGCTTGGGGCCGTGGTTCCCAAACCAGCAGGCGGAGAGAGAGCGCTGGGGATGCCACCCCTACCAGTTAAACTTTGGAGCAGGACGCGGGCCTCACCGTGCAGCGAATGGAGTGAGGCTCTGAGCGCGCACTGGGACACGGCCCTCAAAGGCAGCTCGGCGTTGCGGGTTGGTCTGATCCGCGCCTGCCTGGACGAGGCGGGGTGCGAGCTGGGCATATCCAGCCTTACCCTGCTGGAGGGCGCCGAGAAGTTCTACGACAGCGTCAGCCTGGTGCTGCTGATGCGCATCGCGAGGGGCATCGGCTATCCAGCAGTTGCAGTGAAAATGGAAGTACTCATCTTCGCGGCGGCACGGTTTCTCAAAGACAAGTCGTCGCTGAGTGAGGCGATATGGGTATCCAGATCGATAGTTGCGGGGTCGCCCAGAGGAGTCAGCCTCGCGAAGGTTTTTCTCCACCCAATCTTACAGCGAGCGCACATCATATCACCGACGGCAGGACTCTGGACATTCGTCGACGACACGGTGGCTCGAGAGGAAGGTACGGCACAGGACACCTCAGATAAGATGGTCAGAGTGGCTTGCGAGCTCGCCCAAGGACTTCGTCAACAGAGGCTCAAGATCTCAGACAAGACAGTCATCATCGGCTCGAGCAGGGACATGGTCAAGAGCGTGGCGAAGAGGTTGCAGCAGAACGGCACCCCCGCCAAGGCCAAAACGTTCACGAAGGACCTGGGCCTCGATGTTGCTGCTGGGCGCAAACGAGTTGCACGCACACTCAAGAGACGAATCCTGGCAGCCAAGAGGCGGTTCGGCAAGATCAAGAGGCTGAGGAAAAGTACTACCTTGGCGAAAGAAGCGAAAGGACTCTGGTCTACGGGCGCCTTGCCCCAGGCCACATACGGACATCAAGCGTTCGGCCTTTCCACGACGGAGCTGATGAAACTTAGAAGACAGGCGGGTCAGATCGCAGCTGGCTCTCAAGGAGGCAAATGTCTGACGACAACACTTGCAATCGAGATGTGGGACAAGGAGCCAGGTCTGGAATTGCGCAAACGAGTTGTTCACGAGTGGCTGGCGATGTGGCAGATGAATCCCCAGATCCACGCGAGAGTCAGGTTAGCCTGGCCAAAGATCAGACAGCGACTGATCACGGCTGGACGGAGGAGGTGGGCCTATGTCAGAGGCCCGATCGCCACGCTGCAGGCCACGCTGATGGACATAGGCTGGAACCCCATCAAGGTGACAGAGTGGGACAGACCACTACCAGATGGACAGTTGCAGGCATGGCTTATCCCCAGCGGCACTGACACGGAGTACACAAATGATTGGGAGAGACTCGCTATCTTGGGAGATGTGGTCAGTGATATGCGCAGGTTGTATTGGCAGCAGGCGTCGAAGCACGAGGATGGAGCTGACCTTCTCCCAGGAGCTGATGTCTGGAGAATCAGAGCAGAGCAGCGCAAGTTTCACAATGAAGGAGCTTCAGATTTGGCGGCGCTCAACCTGATAGTCACCACAGGTGGGCAGTGGACCCGAATGAGGCGCGCCAGACAAGGATACCTGATTGATTACAAGCTTTGTCCGCGTTGCCTGCTCAAAGAGGAGAGTTTGTATCACCGCGTTTGGGAATGTGAGCAGAACAAGGGCCACGAGGACTTCGAGAAGTCGGAGGTGCTCGTGGTGCAGGCGGCGACGCAGCACGAGGCGTCGCCAGCTCTTTGGCTTCGGGGAGTGCCAGCCGTTGGGCTCACCACTCCTGAGTTCGATGAGGCGCTCCTCGGCCAGCTGCAGGTGGACTTTAAATCACACGGCTTCGCCGAATGCACGGAGTCAGGCAGAGTTCACAGTTTCGGAGACGGCCCGGGGGGCAAATATTCTGATGACCCCAGACGGAGACGCTGCGGAGCAGCGATCGTGGGGCTCGTGATTGATTCGGGAGGCGGGTGGACCTTGGGGGAGGCTCTCGGGGTTCCTCTGCTCGGAGAAAAGCAAACGGTCCCCCGAGCCGAAGTTTTAGCCTTCTGCCTGGTTTTAGAGCAAGTAGATTCAGATCTCGGTTTCACATTTGTGACTGATCACAAGACGATCTCCAGGACCTGGAGGGCCCGCTTTCGGAGACCCAACCCTGTGGGCGCCAACGAAGACCTCTTGACCAGGGCCCGCAAAGCCTTCCAGGCCAGGAGAAATCCAGATGCGGAAGTTGTTTGGTTCCCCTCCCACCAAGAGGAGGCCCCAGAGAAATTAGACACGTGCGAGAAACTCGTTTATGCCTCTGGCAACGCCTGTGCTGATTCGTGGGCGGGGGGGGCGGCGGAGTTGGCGTGGAGGGGGTTGGTGGGGCGGGAGCCTGAGACGGACAAAATAGATGCCACAGCTTCGCTGATTCGTCGAAGGGCCAGAAGAGCCCTGGCGTGTGCAGCGGAGGCCGAGGAAAACACTCGGGCGGAGAGAGCCCCTTTGAATAAG
Source organism: Prorocentrum cordatum (assembly GCA_963575745.1). Taxonomy (NCBI): domain Eukaryota; class Dinophyceae; order Prorocentrales; family Prorocentraceae; genus Prorocentrum; species Prorocentrum cordatum. Next base: position 103,282 of record CAUYUJ010016274.1, read on the forward strand.
GAGGCCAGACCGTCCAAGTTGGTGGCCGCGGCACAGGCCTCGGACCACATCCTCGAGCCATGCGGTCGCAGCATGAAATACTGGTGGTGCACGGTCTGTGAGAGAGTTGTACCCCGCTACCAAACGCGGGTCTTTGCGGCCACGAAATGTTCAGGGCCTCCTGCTGAAGTCAGGAGAGGAGCCCAGGCCGCTGTTGGAGAAAGGTTCGCCCCCTCGTCCCGAGGGAGCGGCTTCCTGGAAAAGGTTCACCCCTCTCACAGGCTCCAGTATGTGGAGAAATGGTTCCTTCACATTTGTTCGGAGTGCGGTTCCTATTGCACCGTGGACCCCAGGAATTTAGTTGGCAGATGTGATGGGCGGACCAACAAAGGTTCGGAGAACCTAGCGAGGATAAACACAGGTTTGTTCCCGCGTCGTGAAGGCCCCCCGAGGGCTATTTTAGAAGCCATCAGGGCTCGTGAAGGTGCCGCCTGCGCGGACGTGGCGGCTTTGCTCAGGCGTCCGCATACGGAAAACCCAGGATCCGACCTGGCTGGCCAGGCTGCTGGGCCTTCGGGGGCCCAGACGGGAGCGGGGTTGTTGGACCGCGCGGCTCCCTCCAGGCCTGGCCAGGCCCAGGAACCCCAGCCCGAGCGGGCTGGGGATGAAAGCGAATCCAGTGATTAAAAGCGCCCCCCAGGACAGCGTCCGCTATCAAAGAGTGCAAAGAGTCCTCCTCCTCCTCCTCCTCCTCCTCCTCCTCCTCCTCCTCCTCCTCCTCCCCTCCTCCTCCTCCCCTCCTCCTCCTCCTCCTCCTCCCCCCCCCTCCTCCTCCTCCTCCTCCTCCTCCTCCTCCTCCTCCTCCTCCTCCTCCTCCTCCTCCTCCTCCTCCTCCTCCTCCGCCTCCCCCTCCTCCTCCTCCCCTCCTCCTCCTCCTCCTCCCCTCCTCCACCTCTTCCTCCTCCTCCTCCTCCTCCTCCTCCTTCTCCCCTCCTCCGGTTCTTCCTCCTCCGCCTCTCCGCCTCCTTCGCCTCCGCTTCCTCCTCCTCCTCCTCCTCCTCCTCATCCTCCTCCGCCCCTCCTCCTCTTCCTCTTCCCCTCCTCCCCTTCCCTCCTCCTCCTCCTCCTCTCCCCTCCTCCTCCTCCTCCCCCTCCTCTCCTCCTCCTCCTCCTCCTCCTCCTCCTCCTCCTCCTCCTCTCTCCTCATCCTCACCTCATCCTCATCCTCACCCACTCCTCCCTTCCTCCTCCTCCTCCGCCTCCTCCTCCTCCTCCTCCCCTCCTCCCCCTCCTCCTCCTCCTCCTCCTCCTCCTCCTCCTCCTCCTCTCTCCTTCCTCCTCCTCCTCCTCCTCCTCCTCCTCCTCCTCCTCCTCCTCCTCCTCCTCCCGTCTCCCTCCGCCCTGTGCTGCGAGCCCCGGCAGGCTGGAGCTCCTATCGCTTGGAGCAGGCGAGCCGCCTGGCCGCCTCGAGCGCCCGGGCCCCAGCCGCGCCTCCGGGCGCTGCCTTCTCGGGAGGTTTGGAGGCTGCCTCCCTTTGCTACCTCCCTCCCACCTCTCTCCCTCCCCAGACCTTCTCGGGTCGTGAAACACAGCACGACGTGAGGTTCTTCGCGATGTTCGGCCTCTGGGGACCCTTGCCGGGGCCTCGGGACCGTCAGAAAACGACTCGGGCCGAAAAACCGGTCCTGGGGAAGGGGTCCAGACTTTTGGGGTCAACGCTGGGAAAAATCGCGACGTCTGGGGTTTGGGCCCCTCCTTCCTCCCTTCCTCCCCCCATCCTTCCTTCCCCCTACTTCAGGGAAGCGAAGAATGGCATAAACATAAAAGCTTGGAGGTCCGCGCGGATGTCTCGGATCGGCGTTGGACCCGCCTCCGTGGCGCGCAGACCGCGCCAGGGGGCGGCGCCGGAGGCGCCGCCGAGGGGGGCCCCAGCGGCGATCCGAGAAATCCGCGCGGACCTCCGAGTTGTTTGTTTTATGTTTATGGCAACCGTTCCACTCCCCCCCCCTCCTCCTCCTCCTCCTCCTCCTCCTCCTCCTCCTCCTCCTCCTCCTCCTCCTCCTCCTCCTCCTACCTCCTCTCCTCCTCCCCTCCTCCTCCTCCTCCTCCTCCTCCTCCTCCCCTCCTCCTCCTCCTCCTCCTCCTCCTCCTCCCTCCTCCTCCTCCTCCTCATCCTCATCCTCATCCTCCTCCTCCTCCTCCTCCTCCTCCCCTCTCCTCCTCCTCCGTGACCGCTGTTGGCTCGGGAGCTGCTCGCGGGACGCGCGGCGGCGCGCGCGCGCGCGAGAGGGCGTGCGCGCCTTGGGCGCGCACGTGCGCGCCTTGGGCGCGCACGTGGCAGCGGCGGGGGGTCTATCTCTGGCCCGAAGTCGGGCCTGTCCCTCCACAGGAGGAAAACGCAAACATTACTCCAACGGATGGACCCCACATGAAAACCTAATTGTGTGTGGAATATGTACAATATCAGAATGATGCTGCTCCTGCTGACGCTGCTGCTGCTGCTCCACCTCTTCTTCCTCCTCCTCCTCCTCCTCCTCCTCCTCCTCCTGCTCCTCCTGCCCCGGGGGGGCCCCCAGGAGTGGGGTCGGGCTTCGGCCCCCTGGCGGAGGCGGGGACCGCCTGGCCCTCGGGGCGACACGCCCCCGCACCCCGGGGGACGCCGCCAAAGTGCGGTTTCCTTCCCCCGGGGGGGTCGCCAGGTCCCGTGGCCTCCCCCAAGGCGGTGCTGGATCCCCCCCCAGCGCTCGCCGCCCTGGGGCGGGACCGGCGGCTCGTCTCTGTCGTGTCGTTCGTCCGTGTCGTGTCGTGCGTGTCGTGTCGTGGCCGTTGCGTCCCCCCGTCGTGTCGTGTCGTGTCGTGCCGCTTTTTGGTTCGGTCCTGGGTGTCCTGGGGTCCGAAACCTGGGTCCCTGGGGGCGGGTGGCGCGGCGCCGTCTTTTGGCGGCGCCGCGCAGCCCGTCCTTTGGGACCCCCGTCGTTTTCCCCATGTAGTTCGGTCGGGCTCGCCCGCCGGCCGCGCGCGCGCGGTGCGCCGCGCCGCCGCGGCCGGCGCGGCGACACCCTGCGGGCTGAAGGCTGCGCGGTGCGGAAAAAACTCCTCCTCTTCCTCCTCCTCCTCCTCCTCCTCCTCCTCCTCGTCCTCCTGACGCAAAAATACTAAAACAAGATAGTCTGGGGACGATTAGTTTAGTATGTTTTCGCATTGCGTGCGCATCGTTTCTCCTGCAGAAAAAAGCGTTCGTCCAAAATCCGCCTGTAGGAGGACACGCCCGACCTAGCTTGAGCCGGTGCCTCGGCGTGGCTTGGACGCGCGCGTTGCTTCTCGGCGAGGACCATCGAGAAACATCCTGGATGATCTTGCGAAAACATACGCGCACGAAATCGACGAATGCTCCGGGAGTGGACGCCCTGGCGATGGCCAGGCGCAGCGCGCGCGGCGGGCTGCTGCGCGGCGGGCAGCGGACGGGAGGCCGGCTGCCGCCCTCCGCCGCGCAGAGGGGCTACGGAGGGCATCGCCAAGGCGCTGAGAGGGCGGGGCACCGCGCCGCCGCGCACAGACCCTGTGGTTGGCCGCGCCGCAGGGCACGATCGCAGCGCCGTGCGCGGCGCTGGCTGGTGAGCTGCGGCCCAGGTCTCGAAGACCAGAGAGAACGGCATGAGCAGAAACTTTCGACGCTCAACGCGGATTTCCTGGATCGGCGCTGGGCCTCCCTGGCGGCGGCTCCGTCGCCGCCCTTGGCGCGCTCCGCGCGCCAGGGATGGGGGGTCTGGCGCAGATTGCCGGTGCTTCTTCTTCTTCTTCTTCTTCTTCTTCTTCTTCTTCTTCTTCTTCTTCTTCTTATTCTTATTCTTATTCTTCTTATTATTATTCTTATTATTCTTATTCTTCTTCTTCTTCTTCTTCTTCTTCTTCTTCTTCTTCTTCTGATTGTTATTATTATTATTATTATATTTATTATTATTATTATTATTATTATTATTAGTATTATTATTATTCTAAGGTTGGTCTTGCGGTGCCGATCTTGGAGAGCGTCTTGGCAGGCCCGCTGGCTGGGAGGGCGCAGGCTGCGGGACCAGCGCAGGCGGCGCGTCGCAGCACTGCCCTGCACTGCGCCGCCGTGCCTGCGGTGGTCGTCGCGTCGGCGGGGGTGCCGCAGCTCAACCGGTGGCAGCAGCAGAGCCGTGGTCGGCCGCTCGCCGCGCGCAGTCGTCGAGGGATCCGGCGCCCCCTCGAGCTGGGGATCGCTCGCCGCCGCCTGCCAGCCCAGCGGTCGGCGGCAGAGGGCGTGTCCGCGGATTCGGCGGCAGCTGGGCGGAGGCGCGGGCTCAGCGTGCCCGCGGCGGCCGGCTTCAGACAAGCCGAGAGGGTCAGGAAGGCGGAGGCCCACGTGCTGGCAGACCTGACGTCGGGCCCCAAGTTCTGGCCTACGGCGCTGGAGGGCGTTGGCCGCGATGCTGACGGAGGTTACGTTGTGCAGAAGGTCTCCAGGAGGACACGCTGCACGACGGCGAGGTGTTCGTGGACTCCCTTGGCGCGCAGGAATTCGTAGGGTACCAGGGCAGTCAGGTGGACAAGCACGAAGAGAAGGTGAGTATCGGCCAATCGCCGTCGGTCCTGGAGGAGACGGTGAACGTTAGCGAAGTGCTGGACATGCCCGTGGTGGAGGTGAGTGCCAGCGAGTCGCCGACGGCCCTCGAGGTGAAGGATTTCTGCGCTACTTGGCGCGGTGGGGGGCCGCACAAACAACCCACAAGGCGCCGCGCACTTCGAGAGGGCCGTGGCCGTGCATGGTTCGCTGCCTGTAGCAGCCGCCGCTGTCGTCTCCTTGCCCGTCGGGGTGGTGAGGTTCAAGGTGCTGCACATGCACATGGTGGAGAGCGCTGTGGCGTGTCACCGCGACGCCGACCGCGACATCCCAAGGCCTTGCTGGAGGGTGGCGGACGCTGACGCGAGCCTCCCCGTGCCCATGTCGGTGGAGGAGCGCCGCGCGGGGCGGGCCTGGATTCGGGCGATGTCAGAAGCTTGGCACGGCGACGTTTGCGCTTGTGCCGAAGGCCAGGCCACGGCGCAGCTGATGTGACGCGGAGCCGTGCGGCGATCTGGTGCTGGCGCGCGGCGGGGATAGGACGACAGTGCCTTGTCGGGCCATGTTCCCCCTTCTGCATCTTCCTCTTCGGCCTCGGGGCGCTGTTCGTTCAGTCGTCGCGGTGAGATGTCTTGGGATGTCGAGGTCACCGCGAGATCCGTTATCACGCGGTTTTGGGACCCCCGACAATTCCCCAATCCGAAATTTCGGCGGCGAGCGAGGGAGGGGAGTGAGAAGGGGTGGGCCCTCTCGGAAGGCTCGGATGTCCCCCAGACTTCTGAGAAGTTTTCTAAGCCTTCCCCGAAGACAGAACAAAACTTCTCGGAAGGCGCGAGGGCATCTGAGAAGTCCCGCCGCCTTCTGAGGAGGCCTTCTCCTTCTCATTTTCCCCCTTCGCTCGCCGCCGACATTTTTTCTGTTGTCGTGAAAGGCTATCTGATCAGTTCGGGCGCGCAGCTCTTCCGTGAGTCTTCGGTGACGGACGCCAAAACAAATAGGAGACATCCGTGGGTCAATCGGCGCGAGTTGGTCTGGGTGGTGAACAATGTCTTGGTTTAGTGGCCTTGGCCCCGCGGATGGTCTTCGGGGGGCCCCTGAGGACCCCCCCCCCCTCGGGGATCTCCACGTAACGGAGGTCCCAAGACCGTGCGGTGACAGACCGAGAGGGTGACCTCGAAACCCTTCACCGCCGATCCGTCGCCGCACGATCTCGGGATCCTAGTGAAGGCCCCGGTCGCCCGAGACGCCCTCGGAGAAGGACCGGAGTCCCAAAGAGCTGGAATCCGCACTGACTTACCACGTCGGCCCTCCTTTGCATGGTTAGCTTCCAGGTCATGGCTGGAGTCTCCAGCGGCAGTTCGGTACGGCCCAGGCAGCCCCAGAATGTTCCGGACGAGGCGCAGTTGTTGGAATGCATGCCGATGCAGGAAGGCCCCCGGGAATCGGCGACAGCCCCCGAAATCCCGGAATCCCCACAGATTCGCTACACTCCACGGAGGGCCTGTCTGCACCGTGCCGTGTTGGCGTCTCCCGAGGCGTCGGTCTTCGATTCGGGGGATGGCACGGTGCGTAGCTGCTCGGCCCGCAGGGGCGCCCACGTATCTAGGCGCCGCACCGCGTCGGAGAGAGGCCCGGCGGGAGTCCAACATGCTACGGTGCATGAGCGCCGTTCTCGCATGTGGTGGTTTTCTTATTCATTGTTTTGCCGATCGGCGCGGGACCTCGCACCCCATCCTCCCCCCTCCCGGTTGGAGTAGATCTTGGCTGTTTTCGGCGCCTGTTTCAAGCACGTGGAGGCTCCCCCATTGGATGCACTGCTGCAAGCAGTCGCGCTAAGCAGAGGTCTGGAGCCAGATCCCCCCCCCCCCTCCCCCCCCCCCCCTTTTTCCGCCCAGTGTCGAAACGCCGAACAAGAAAGCGTTCACTGCACACGGTGTGGTCCCCCTGTGGTCTCCCACGAGGCCCCCGAGGCCTGGACACGCAGCAGGCCGAGTGGGGTTCGTGCCCGGGCCGCTGGCTGGCCACGGGCGACACTCCGTCCCGAAGGGCTTCGCGGGAATCTGGGGCGCGATGCAGCGGACGCGCGGTCGTACGGATGTGTTCCGCGCGGGGCGTCCGCGAAAAAACGCCCCGTATCCGCGGGGTCGCGGCGCAGAAGCTCTGCCCTAGCAGCTTGCATGCCATCCCCAAGTTGCAGCAGTCATCACTGTACGTGACGCATCGTCTGCTAGAGTACACTTTGCGAGGGGGGGGGCCTTGAGGGAAGAGGAGGAGGAAGCGGAGGAGGAGGAGAAAGGATGGGGACGGCAACGACGAGGCGAACATCACACATAGGAGTGTGGCCCCCTCTGGGGCGAGACCGCCATTTGGAACGACAAGGTGGATGGAGGAGACGAAGGAGGAGGCTTCTCCTGTAGCTCAAGGCTCGACGGGTTCCGCTCCATGACCAGACAGAGCATTGTATCACTCGCGGAGGGGGCGCGAAGCTGATCACGCCGCCCGCGCAGCCGTCCGTGCAGGCGGCCTCATCGCGCCGCACCGCCTCTGCGGCCCGACTTGGTGCCCGACCTGTCCTACCCCGACGTCTCCGATGCCTTCGAGATGCTGTGCGAAGCTCCGACCCCATCTGCTCGGGCCTCGCACGGGCGGCGTCGGCCTGGGCTGGACGGTTGCGCTTCTCGGGCGGCCGCGCGTGAGCGCGAGGCTGCACGCGCTTCGCGTGCATCGCGCCGCGGCGCGAGACTCGAGATTGAGGTGGCCCAGGCGCAGTGCGGTCAGGATTCTGTGCTCGGTGCGCCGCTCCGCCGGCTCTGGCCCACCACGCCTCTAGTGGGCCACGTGCGAACCCTGCCCCTGCCCCCCTCAAAAATCGCGGGCGGTAGGGAGGAGGAGGAGGAGGAGGAGGAGGAGGAGGAGGAGGAGGAGGAGGAGGAGGAGGAGGAGGAGTGGAGGAGGAGAGGGGCAGGGTTCGCACGTGGCCCCCCCACGCCTCGACGCCGCACGCTGGCCGCAGCCTCCTTCTCTTCGCTGCCCGGGCGTCGGCGCCCGCGGAGCCCCCGCCGGCCTCCCGCCCCGCGGAGCAGAGCGGCACGCTGCTGGGCTCACGGGCCACAGCATCTCCTCCTCCCCCCCTCCTCCTCCTCTCCTCCTCCTCCTCCTCCTCCTCCTCCTCCTCCTCCTCCTCCTCCTCCTCTCTGCTCCTCCTCCTCCTCATCCTCCTCTCTGCTCCTCCCTCCGCCATTTTCATTCGAGTCCTGACGAGCCCCAGCAGGGGCGAAACGGTGACACGCGTAGTGAAAAGGCACGGGCTTGAGAGCGCCATACGAGTAAGGTCGCTGGGCCCGTCTCGGGTCGGGCGACAGCGGGGGGTTTGGGACAGGGGCCCATTCCTCGATACATGGGCGCATCCCGGCGCCGGGAGGCTCCGGGAAAGTCAGCTGCGTGAGCTGATTCTCAAACCCCCCCTTTGCTATCCCCCCCTTTCGCCCGACCCGACTGTCGCTGCGACGCGCGAGGCGACAACGAGCGGCACAGACATGAACTTCTCGGAGGTCCGCGCGGACCTCCGAGAGCGTGTGCCGGGGCCGGTCTTCCGGCTTCGTGAGCCGAAGCTCCTGCCGGTAAGGTTACACTTGGCGGGCCGAGGAGGGTTGGAGTCCGGGGGTCCGAACTCATCGAGAAGCAAGAAGCCCAACCCTCCTAACTGACACGATGAAGACGTGGCCTCCCTGAGGTCCCCGTCTGTGCATCAGGGATTACAGTCCTGGGCGGTTTCGTTTGCTCTCTGCAATTACAGGGACGGTCCCCCCCTGTCCCTGATGTGTCTGGCCCTCCTGACTGAGGGTCCCCCCCCCCAAAGGGGCAGGGGTCCTCTTTGTTGCTGACCAAGCGAGGCAGCGGTCCGAGGCCCCGGCAACCCTGGAGGCGCGGGAGGCGCCGCTGCCTCCACACCCCCGGCGGGCACGAGCGAGAAACTGGTGCGGGGGCGCCGGGCGTCGGAGGACGACAACGACGACGACGACGACGACGACGGCGACGAGGACGACGGCGACGAGGCGACGACTCCGAGATCCTGGTGTCTCATTTTTGTTCGAGGCAGGCGTTTTTGCCTTTTGTTGGGGGGGGGGCCTGGACCCTTGCAGGTCGATCCGGCTCGGAAGATGGCGCAGAACGATGGGGTCTCGGGCTCTGGGCGTGATTTTTGTCGATGTTTCATTTTTTCGCTACGTCGGATCTCAGGGGACGACGAGGACACGAGCCGAGGTGCTGGCCTTCCTGGTCGCCTGCGTATTGAGCTCGATCGTGTCGACAGTCGCGCGCAAGCTGCCCGCAGCGCAAGCTGCCCGCAGAAGGTGGCACGTGGGCGCCCTCGTGTCCAATGCAGCGCGCTGCGCCAGCGGCCCGCGCAAGCCACCGCGCAAGGTCTCTATAGCAATGCCATCGTGCGCAAGGCCCGCTTCTTTTCCACGTTCACCTGGCAGGCCGAGGCGCGCGCGTCGGAGGGCGACGGCCACGAGGGCCTGAGCCCCCCCAGGATGCGGAGGGCGGCGGCGGCGGCGACGACGGCGAGGAGGCCGACGAGGGCGAGGGCACGAGGACGAGGGCACGAGCCGAGGTGCTGGCATTCCTGGTCGGCTCCTGCCTCGCGGTGTTCATCTCGGCGCCCGCGCCCCTTGCGCGCGGGGGCCGCCCCTCTCGCCGGTCGCCGTGCGCCCTCGCGGTCGCCGCGGCCGCCTCGTGGGGGAGAGCCGGGCGCCCGAGAGGGAGCCACACCAGGCCGCCCCCTCCCCAGGGAGGAGGGGGGGGGAGCAGGGGGAGGAGGAGGAGGAGGAGGAGGAGGAGGAGGAGGAGGAGGAGGAGGAGGAGGAGGAGGAGGAGGAGGAGGAGGAGGAGGAGGAGGGGAGGGGGGAGGGGGGAGGGGGGGAGGGGGAGGGGGAGGGGGAGGGGGAGGGTGAGGAGGGGGGAGGGACGGGAGGGCGGGGGCGGGCACCCGAACCCAGAGAGGAGGGGGGGGAAGGGGAGGGAGGGTGGGGGTGGAGGGAGGAGAGGCAGAAGGAGAGGGGGGGGGAGGCAGGGAGCTCATCCCAGGAGGGAGGAGGGGGGAGGGAAGGAGGAGGGAGGGAGGGCAGGAGGGACGAGGAAGGGAGGGAGGGAGGAGGAGGGAGGGAGGGAGGGAGGAGGGAAGTATAGGAGGGAGAGGGAAAGCAGGAGGGGTTTTTGGCAACGCCCAGGCCTCAGGAACCGCGGATCCCAGACCTCCGACGTCACAGCGTGGACCCCCAGAAATTGCGACCACGGTCCTGCAGCCTGGTGATGGCCCCCAGAGGCTGAAGATAGCAGCAAGCCGTCCGTCGTTTTTTTCACGACGCGAGGGGGTCTTGGATATTTGTGTTCGTGGCAGCTTCCAGGCCTCCGATGGGTAGCGTCCGGAGGCACGGCTCTGACAGAGAAGATGCGGCCGGGAGAGGGGTGAGAGCATTGCCATGTGCTCGGTTGTGTACTTTGACTTGGGGCAAGGGGTCTTGGCCGTACAGACCCATAGGGGAACGAAGAAGGACATAAACATAAAAACTCAGAGGTCCGCGCGGATTTCTGGGATCCGCGCTGGACCCCCCTCCCTGGCGAGCGGAGCGCGCCAGGGGGCGGCGCCGGAGGGGCCGCCAGGGAGGTCCAGCGCGGATCCGAGAAATCCGCGCGGACCTCCGAGTTTTGATGTCTGTATCACTCTTCGCTTCCCTTGGCCAAACATGTAGCCGGCAGTCAGGCGAGAGCACGAGAAGCAAGTGTGAGGAAATCTCAAGGGAAGCGGTTGACATACCGGGCGGTGCAGGGCTCCCCGCGCTTTTCGTGGGACTCTTCTGTTGTCTACTTTGTGTTTCTGTTCGCAGAGCCCCCGAGCAAACCACGAGCACAGTCAACCCGAATAGTGAGGACGGCCAGTCTTCCCAAGGGTGCCCTTGCGTCCTTGCCTCCTCGGCTCGTCCTCGGCCACTCTCATTGGCCGCGCCGCAGGAGGGGAAAAAAACACAGGCACAATTCATCGTCGATTCCCCAGAAAATATGGAAAAGTAGGGAAGTGGGGGGAAGGCCAACACCTGGAGCATGTGTGAAAATCTGGGGGATCCTTCTCTTTGTGTGTATCTGCTCGTGTGTCCCTGGGCCCCTTTTCAACCATCCACATCGCTGTCTGTGATGGCGTTGGCTGTCTGCGTCGTCCCCCCCCCGCCCAGCCTCGGCGGACAGAGGTGCTGCTGTACGTGATGATGAGCGGCCACGTGCCCCTCGCCAACCACAATGCGCGCCGCTCGGCCGCGGCCCCCTCCTGCGGCCCCCCGCCTGCCTCCCGCCTCCCCCCCTCTTGCCCTTACTCCTAGATCCCGCCTCCTGCCTCCTGCCTCCTCCTCCTCGTCCTCCTCGTCCTCCGCCTCCTCCTCGTCCTCCGCCTCCTCCTCCTCCTCCTCTTCCTCTTCCTCCTCCTCCTCCTGAATACATTGAAGTTGTCAACGCGATGGGTCTTGATTGGATCGTCGCGGGAGACTTCAACATGGAGCAGGCCGAGTTCGGAGACATGGAATGGTTGTATGGATTGGGAGGTGTGGTGACGCGCCCATCAGTTTCGACGTGCAGGCAGTCGTTGCCAGGCAGGACGATAGACTATTTCCTGATGACCACCAATCTGCTCCCCAGAACGTGCCGCCCGTATGTGCAGGAAAATGGAGACACATTCCCACACCTGCCAGTTGTATTACCTATCATGGGGAAGGATGTTGTTTTGAAGACTCGCACGTTGGTCAGCCCGAAGCGCCCTTCGAGACAGCCGAAGCCTGGGTGCTCTAGATACCCTTTGAACTGGTGCCAGGTCAATCGTATTATTGATCAAGCGATTGATAATCCCACATTGGGTGCAGCATGGGACGCAGTCTTGGCACAGTTGGAGATTGAGTTGCTGGCCAGATATGATATTGTCGGTTCTCACACTGAGGCTTACCGAGGCAGAGGCGGAGACACCCGAATGCAGTATGCTAAGTTGCGGTGGGAGCCGCCTAGGCGCAGAGGTGAGCAGTCAACACGAGACAGAGCTTGGAGAGCAGCAGGCCGTTGGGCCCGCCATTTACGCCGCTACAAAGGGAGCCTTGTCAATCAGGCTGTGCTGCTATGCCATCAGGAGCGGGCGGGTGCGATGTCCAGCAAGGCTTTCGACAAGTTTGCTCGTATGCTAGTGGACATCACCAAGTTCATGACAAGGATTCGCAACGATCCTTTACGCGACGCCTTGGATGATGATGCTCGGAACTTCTTCGACATGGACATCGGTTTCGTCACCAGTGGTCGTACGAATGACATGATTGAGAGCATCATCGGTCGAGCGGACGAGTGCCAGAAGCGCCAGAATGACACAGCCTTGGCGTGTTGGCGAGAGTGGGCGGCTTCGTCGTTCAAAGGTGGAGGTCGTTTCGCACACCGTCACACTCGAGGCCGTGCTCTTCAGGAAGTTTGTGCTGCCTGCCTGCTCCCTGGTTCGGAGGCGCAGCCATTCAAGATGGCGGACAGAGCTATGCGAGAGTGGGACGCCATATGGCACATGCATGATCTTCCTGAGCCAGTACCTCACGCATCTGATCAGTGGGACGACCTACCACATATATCCCTGGACGATATCAAGCGCGCGATCCTGCAGTTCCCCTGGACCACGGGCATCGGGCACTTCGAGTTCGCGCCCCGCGCGTTCTGGTTCGTTTCGGACGCCGGCCTGGAGTCGCTGGCGCGCTTGTTCATGCGATGTGAAAAGCTTCTGATTTGGCCGTCGTCTCGCATACTCACTCAGCTTGTGCGTATTCCGCCGTCCAACAGCGGTCGCCTGGGAGCGTGACCACGCGCATCCCACGGTGTGGGGGACAGGTCCAGGGCGATCGTCCAGTGACAGCGCCTTCTCTTTAAATTTAGCTTCGGAGATTGCGCACGAATTGCGAGAGGATTGTGTTACTGTTTTCATAGACATGGTGAAATGTTATGAATGTGTAGACCTCCAGGCCCTCTTGAGGGAGGCCAAGGCCACAGGGTTCCCGCTCCGTCTGGCCTGGATGGCCATCCAGAACTACACCCAGCCTAGAGCCCTTAGAGCCTTCGGTAGTTTGTCGTACTCGGTTTCCACGGCCCAAGGGATCTTAGCTGGGTGTTCTCTAGCCACCACTCTGCTCACGGTGCTTCTGTATAGAAGTTTGAACCTGTCGGTGGAGCGATTCCCATCTGTGGAACCCAGGGACCTGATGGACGACGTGAGTTTTAACTGGGTGGGCAAACGCCGCCAAGGCAAAGATCCAGGAGAGAGCTCACATGTGCTTGCGCAGGCGGTTCAGTCTTTCTGCCATGATATTGCCCCCCTCGGATTGCGTGTGCAGGCGAATAAGAGTGGGTTTGTGGCCAACACTTGTGCCGCCCGTGACACATTCGCACGGCACATTTCGCAGCTAGGTTTTCGCAGCAAGCACGGCATGCGTAATCTAGGGCACGAGATGCACGGAGTCAAGGTTCTGCGGGTCCAAGAGAAGGCCCGACTTCGAGTCTTGCAGTCCAAGAGGCGTAAAGTCTGGGGGCTCCGCCAGGCTCAACCTGAGGCCGTCAAGGCCCTTTGGCGAACGGGGCTCCTCCCAGCAGCCAGCCACGGAGGTGGCGTTAGCGGCGTGTCCGATGTTTCTCTCCGCGAGCTGCGTACGTTTGCGGGAGGGATGGTAGGAGCTAAGCCCAAGTCCTGCCTCACTACCTATCTATGCACGCAAAAGGACGATAGGTTCGACCCTGTGTTCGATGCTTCGGTTCCGCTTGTTGTGAGGTTTGCTACTTGTGTCTGGGAAGCCAGGGTCGTTCCTTCACGTCTTGCTCGAGCTTGGCTCGCGATCAAAGACAGAATTCAGCACAATCCAGCGTGGAAGTTTGCCAGGGGTCCTATTTCTTCGGTATGGTATACGCTCCTTCGGATAGGTTGGTCAATGTCAGGACCCACCACCTTAGTGAGCGACGAGGGCTGGCCCATCGACCTGCTCCGTGTATGTCCTCAGGACGTGCGCATTTTTCTGGAGCAGGGAATTCGAAGATGGCAGGTTGCGAGGGTCCTGGCCCATTTCCCCGACAACCAGGGGCACACTGTTTGGCGTCGTGCGCTTCGGAAATCAGTGCTTGCTCTCCGTGATGGGGGCCGTCGTGGGGCGCTGCGGTCCTTGTGGGCTGCGGGGGTCTGGACTCCTGAGCGCCTCCATTCGATTAATTTGCGCCCGACGCCGTTGTGTTTTGTGTGTAAAGAGCAGGTCGGCACCGAGGCCCACCAGTGGTGGGGTTGCGATGGCATGCTTGAGTGTAGGCCTGAAGAAGCTTTGCCCGACGACGTTTTGGAGCACCGTGCCAGCTTGGTCAAGAGCTACCAGACAGACAATGGCAAGGAGGCTTTCTTTTTAAATTATGGGCTGCCGCCCTTGCCGCCCTTTCCAGAGCCAGTCGCCGACTCGCTTCCGACGATGGGGTGGGGTGACTGGCGGGGAGCTTGGGGGCCGAAGGTGTACACGGACGGGTCAGGCCTGGCGAATTCGATGGAAGGCCTGACGCGCTGCGGCTGGGCCGTGGTCCAACTTGATGAGTCAGGCTGTGTAGTTAGAGCGATCTACGGCCCGCTTCCTGGCAGGCTTCAGACCGTCCCTAGGGCGGAGCATTATGCCGCCCTGCGAGCCATCCAGATCGCAGCGCGCCCAGCTGAGATTGTTTCTGATCATCTAAGTTTGGTGAAGACAGGTCGGCAGCTCTCTTCTTTGTGCGAATCTGGTGCTTCTCGTCAGGCGTTCATTTGGAGGCAGATAAGGCACGATATTGGACAGTCGGAGCCTCCCCTCTTTCGCTGGACGAGCGCCCATCGTTCCCTGGACGACGTGCTGCCCCTGGGGGCGGCCGAAGTTTTTGACTTCGTCGGAAACGAATGGGCAGATTATTTTGCTAAGTTGGGCTCGCAGTCCCATGCTGTGGCGCAGGTCCTAGTTGATGTGCACAAATCCAGATTGCAGGTCGCTCGTAAGGACGGTGAGGCCTTCGCCTGGATGGTCCAGGCAGCCGCGCGGAAGGCGATGCAGCTGCAGCCAGCTGCCGACGCCCCAGCGCCCCGCAAGGCCCCCCCCGCTCCTTCGCTTGCTGTCACATCTCACGCGTTGATGTTCTGTCAAGCCATCTCTGAATACAGGTGTTTGACGTGCAATCGGTTCGCGCGCACCACCCTGTCCTATCGTTTTCTGCGAAACTCGGTTTGCGCCCCCTCGGCCCTTCAGCGGGCCACGGCGGAGCGCTTCTTCCGTTTGACCCCCCAGCACTACGTGTCTGACTCGACACCGTCGGTGCAGGTGGCGGTCGAGGCCGCAGGAGGCCAGTTCCATGAGGAGGAAGGAGGTGTGCTGCCTGCCGCTGCTGATGCTGACGGGGTGGTGGAGGTGTGCACTTCTCTCGGACATCCCGCCGAACGATTCGGCCCCGCCATTATTTGTTTAGCATGCGGGGCCTTTTCGATTAACGGTGGTCGCAATCCGGAACTCACGGCAAAGGCCTGTAGAGGCCACTCACCCGTGGCCTCAACGCGGGCCAACGAGGAGAGCAATATTTCTAGGGTCCTCAGGGGCCTGCATCCCCGATCGGGCGCACCCTTGTCGTCCGATTGATGCGTGTGCTGTGCCTCGCCACTCTCAGCCCACTTCTTTTCAGCTGAGTTGGTGGCCGAGCCTCGGCACATAAGAGCTGGGCACGGGTGGCCATGTCCCACCTGCCTGGCTTCTCATGCTCCCGCTGGGGGGTGTCAGTGACCCTGACACTTCTTTCATCGCTGCCTTCCTCCTCCTCCTCCTCCTCCTCCTCCTCCTCCTCCTCCTCCTCCCTCTCATCCACCTCCTCCTCCTCCTCCTCCTCGTCCTCCTCCTCCTCCTCCTCCTCGTCCTACTCGTCCTCCGCCTCCTCCTCCTCCTCCGCCTCCGCCTCCTCCTCCGTAGCAGCTGTGGCTCAAGTCGATGAGTTCCACAGTGGGACAAACGGATGCCGCTGGTCCGCGGCCAGACCCCCTGGATTCGTTTCTCTTCGATCCCCGCGGCGAGCCGCCAGGCGGTCGCGAGCCCGCGTGGATACCTGCGCTGGGCGGCGTGGGTAAACGGTGGAGTCGGTCATCGCATCCAGTCGACAGATGGGCTTTGTTGTCTGCGACCGCGCTTGGGAGAACCCCGCGGAGGAGGTGGAGCTCCCTGGAGAGGACAGGGGCTGCCAGGTCAGCCCTCGCCACCAGGCCGCCGCCAGCGGACAGGAGCTTCGAAGCCATGCCGACGTTCGCATCTCGAGAAGTTCGTGGGGGTGCTCCTGGTGACGTTCGTCTTCTTTCTCATGGAGGCGCCCCCCCCCACTGCCTGCCGCGGCCACCCTCGATCCCTGGGCCACTGCCGCCGCCCTCGACGCAGCCTCGCGCATCGCGGGGCCGACGTCTGCGACGCAGAGCGGACGAGCAGCCCCAGCCACGCCCGACCACGCGGGCGCGGGCTCCCCCGAGGCGTTGGTGGCCACTGTGCGCAACGACCTCCAGTTGGCACTCGATCGCTAGGGCGCCGCGCTGGGAGAGATCCTCTCCAACTGGATGGGCCAGGCCCAATCGGCACCCCATGCTAAAGTCGCCGAGGTCAGCCAGCGGCCACGGGAGCGGGAGTCCATGTGCGCGCAGCTCCGCCAGGCGGCTGACGACCTCAAGCTCGGCAGCGCGAGGCCGCCGACGAGGCGCCGCGTCGCGAGACCGAGGTCGGCCACGTGCCCGAACTCGGTCTCGAGACGGTATCGCGGGGGGAGGCCAAAGCCCGCCCCGCCGCCGCCTGCGCCCACGTGGAACCGGGACGTGGACCGCGCCACCGTCGTCATCGCATCCAGGGCCCCGGTCTCGGACTCTGCGCTCCTGCCCGCGGCGGGGGCCGCGGGGCGGGCGGGCAAGTGCAGGTGGGCAGGAAGTCCTCTGTGCGCATGGAGGGCAGCCCCAGCCTGGCCGAGCAGAGGGCGCGAGCGATTCGTGGGTGCACGCGAGCGGGCCAGGGCAGGGGCCTCCGCTGGCGGGAGCTATCGGCCGTGCCCCCCACTGGCGGGCGGGCCCCGATCTCGCTTTCAGTCGACGTCAACGGCAGGCAGGTCTCGCTGGATATCACGGGCAAGACACCCCCGGTTGGTTTCGCGCTCTCTGCGCGCCGTGCCCGACGTTTTGGCAGGCGCCCGCAGTCCACCGCACGATGGGGTCCGCGGGCGCGAAGAGCTCGGCGAGCTGCGCGAGGCCCCCGACGCCCGCCTCGTTTCGGGCACGCGGCGGCGCGCGCGGGGTGGCATGGAGGCGGAGGGCGAGGAGGCGCTTGCAGGGTCGGGTTCTTCACGCCCTCATGGCCCGCGGAGTCAGATCCAGTCGTTTCCGAACTCATAAACAGAAGGACCCCTGGGTGGTTCTCAGTGGGTCCAGGAGGAAGTCTCGGTGATCGACTGGGCCTCGGTGCGGTCCGCCCTCTGTCAGCGTCCACCGTCTTGGAGTGCTGCATGCGTCGAGGCTTGGTTCGGAGGCTGGGTCACGGACGCTCGTCTCCAGAACCCCGACCGTGGATGCGCGCTTGGATGTCTCGACCGATACAGCCACCAAACAATAGTTCGTTTGCCCACGGCTTCGCTGTCTCATCGATCGCATGTCCTCTGCTCCCTTCCCGTGTCTCGCCTCGAGACCCTTGCTTTCTCTCACCCGTCGCCTTTTTTCCGACGCGTGTGGTCGCCCTGGTATTCCAGCTCCATCGCCTCCTCCACGCATCGAGAGGCAGCAGAGGGGAGCGGAGTTCACCAGCGGAGCAGGCGCTGTCGCTCGTTGAGGTGGCGGGCAGGGCTGTTGATTATGTGTAGGCGTCCCTGCAGCAGTAAGGGCGCGGGTGGTCAGATAACGAACTCCTCTTTGATGGCGGTGTGCCTCCTCCTCCTTTTCCTCCTCATCTTCCTCCTCCTCCTCCTCCTCCTCCTCCTCATCCTCCTCAGACTACTCCTGTTGTTCCTTTTATATCCGACCGCCTACTCTCACCCACCCCGCATCATCCTACAAGATTATTGTCGTCCGCCTCTTTTTCCTCCTCTTCCTCCTACTCCTCCTCCTCCTCCTCCTCCTCCTCCTCCTCCTCCTCCTCCTCTTACTCCTCTTGTCCTTTTTGGTCGTCCTCCCACTTCTCGTCCTTCTCCTCCTCCTCCTCCTCCTCCTACTCCTACTCCTCCTCCTCTTCCTCCGACACGTGCCACTTACATCAATGTATGACTTGTTATTCCTCATACCTCCTCGTCGTCCTCCCTCGCCTTCGAATATGTCTCAGCGCGCCCGCCGCCGTCGCCGCCAGCCGCCCAAATGGCTGGTGAACCTGCCGGCCACGATGAAGGCGGCTGGTCAAGATTATCGTGGCAAAAACGTGTCTTGTGATCGTCTTGGTCTTCATCCCGCGCGCTTCGCTGGCGGTCTGGGTCTCGCCGGCGGCGTGGGAGCGCGAGGACCGCCGCGCGCTGCTCCTCGCCTGGCTGGGCCGCAGAGCGGACGCAGGAAGAAGGGGGCATGGCTGGGGGAGGTGATGGGCTTGTTTTCCACCATCACCACCACCACCATGAGTTGGAGGGGGAAGGAGGTGGAGGATGAAGACGAGGAGGAGGCGGAGGAGGAGGAGGAGGAGGAGGAGGAGGAGGAGGAGGAAGAAGAAGAGAGGGAGGCGGACCCCTTTCCCCTCCTACTCAGGGTGGTGGCAGTGGAAAGCAAACCCACCAGGAGGCGATTCGAGGGGAGCCCACCGCATTCCCTCGAGGAAGAAGAAAGGGGTGGCAGGTACAGTGGCTTGCGGGAACTGGGGGGGGGGGGAGGAGGGGGGATTGGGGAGGCGGGGGAATGGGGGCGGGAGCCTGGGGCAGGGGGGGCCAGGAAGGGGCGAGTGGCGACAAGGGGAAGGGAGGCTGCGCTGGAGGGGTGGGGCGGGATGGAGGGGGTGCGTGGGGTCGTGGGAGCGGGGGAGGGGAAGGGAGGAGAGGAGAGCGGAGGCGCGGCGAGGGGGCGGGATGAGAGAGAAGGAGGGGCGGGGAGGGCCGACCCGAGCCGAGGTGACCACGATCGAGTCCAACTACGACGGCTCCGCCAACCCGTACGAGCAGGGCAGCATCATTGCCAACCTCGAGCAGGTGCCGCGGCGCCCTCGCGCCGCTCCCGCTCCTCGGAGAGCGGGTTCCCCACAGTGGGGACACGAAGCGCCCTGCTTGCCTCCAGGGCGCCCTGGGTTTCTTTGGTTTCGAGGGTGTTGCTATGGAAAGCGGGGCGCTCCCACACCAAAAGGCCATGGACGGCCTGGGGTCGCAGGGTCGGGTTTCTTGTGGAGGGTGTCTTGTGGTCGAGCCCCTCCTGTACCCCGCGTTCGCTCCCAAGCAGAAACAGGCCATGCCACTCGCCGCCTCATCGAGCAGCCTGGCCGTTGCAGGCCACTCCACGGGCAGCCTGGTATGGCCTGGCTCCCGTCGGTCAGAAACGAGGTGGGCTCGCCTGCCTCGTGGCTTTGGCGGCCTCCGAGCTCCCCCCCCCCAGCGTCGCGGAAAAATCGCAGGAACGAGAACAAGAAACAGCGGTCGCCCTCGCGCGGACGTCGGCCCCCCGGGGGGGCTCCGAGGGCCCACGCGCGGGCGCGGAGTCGTTCGGGCTCGCCTCGCGGCCTGGGCTTCTCGCTCCTCCGCGCCCCCCGTCCTCCGCGATCGGGCTTCCCCTCGCCGTCTGGGCGTCTCGCTCCTCCTCGTCCCCCGTCCTCCTCTTCTCTCGGGGGGGGTCACGAAATCTGTGGCGCGCAGCAGGTGGCGACCCCGTCGCTGGACCTATCCCTCCATACGTGGAGCGCCTCCCGGCGCCGGGAGGCGCGGGGGCAGAAATGCACGGGCGGCTGAGAGCGGGCGAAACGCCTGGCAGAACACGCCGGTGCCGGGCAGCTCCTTCAAGCCGAGCGCAGGGGAGTCTCTGCGACTCGCGCTGGTCGCCCCGAGTGGATCCCTACCCTGACACGTCGAGGGGGGCGTGGGTTCGCGACGGGTCTCCGCTTCCACTGGAAGTCGCGGATCCCCGCCGCCGAGCGAGGCGGCGCCGGCCGCAGTTGGGGGAGGTCGCCAATGCAGGGTGGCGCGCCTCCGACATGGGAGCCCCCGGAGTGCGCGCTCGTGCCGCGTGGGGGCAGAGAGAGAGACGCCAAGGCAGGCCCCGCAGAGGGGCGGGGCCCTCTTGGGGACGTCGGGAGCGCGGGAGGTCCGGGGCCCGCGTCCGAGGCAAGCGCGGGGTCCTCGCAGGGAAGGTCGTGCCGGGTTGAAGGCAAGGGGGTGGCCAGGGTCAGCGTAGGACTCGGCTACACGTGAGTCAGGAAGGGGAAAGACGCTTTTTGGATCCGCGGGTCGAGGGCGCACCTCTGCCGGTCCAAGCTAAGCGGGCCGCGCACAGCTTGAATTGACAGAGGGGGGAAGGCAGAAGGAGAGGCCTCACGTCAAGGCCAGGAGGGGGCAAAGCCCGGGAAAGAGAGGTGGAAAAACACGCAGACACCATGAATCGTCGATTCCCCAGAAAGTATGGGAAAATATGGGAAGTGAGGGGGAAGACGAAAACCCAGAAAATACGGGAAAGCATTGGGAATCCTGTCATTTGTGTTTATTCATTTGTGTGTCCCAGGGCCTCCTTAGTTTAACTCGACTGCACGTAAGAGTGACCTTGCGCCAGAGTGACCTTCGTGCGGGCCCCGTGGGGCCCCCTGATCGCCGGACGCGATGCGGCGTTGGCGTCTTGCGCGCTCGTGTTTGGTCCCCCCGCGGCCCCCAATGAAGCGCCGCCAATTACAGCTCGATGCTTTCCCCCCCTGAGCTGGTCCCGCTCATTGCCGCCATCCCATTGCCTGCATACCGTCGCAAAGTATGTGAGGTCTGGGTATGAGTTCCTCCGGTCCCCTTTGGTCTGTCCGCCTCCCCCCCCCAGAGTGTGAAAAACCTCCAGATCAAAGGGGGAGTCGCCGTCGATTGCCTCCTGCTCTCTCTCCCTCTTTCTCTTTATCTTCATCCGTGTCTCTTTTTCTCTGTCATTATTTTCTCACCCTCTTCCTCTCTCCCTTTCTCTCGCCCATGTCAAGAGCTCATTCAAGAGCCCATTCAAGACCCGTGTCCGGGACTCTTTCCAAGACCCGTGTCCGGGATTCTTTCGAAGACCCGTGTCCGGGAAACCTTCCAAGACCCGTGTCCGGGAATTTCCAAGCATGCCAGAAAAACATGTTCTTGCGACGCCCGAAGGAGTGCGAGGACGCCGAGTGGAATCTCGCCAACGTAGTCCTCTTCACGAACTGGATGGCATGGAAGACGCCCTGCCTGGAGCATCTGTACCAAAACGCGCTGGAGTACCACGTCAATTGGAATTTTCCGAAAGAGCCGCAAGCAGTGCAGAACCGAGAGCACCCGCAGAACTACCGGGCGAGGATGACCTCGATGATGACGAAGAGGACGAGGAACCCGTGACCATGAAGTCAATCCGGAAAATGTTCAAAAAACATTTGGCCCCTACTATGCGTGTTGTTCGCAGTGTCGGATACGAAGTGAAAGAGTTGAAGGAAACAGTCAAACATGTGGACATACGAATCACAAACTTGGAATCGAATATTGAAGATATGGAAGGTGATTTCGAAGATGTTCAAATACGCATGACAAACTTGGAACACACATTGAAAGAACAAGTGAAAGAACAAATTGACAGTATTACCAAAGAGATGGGACATACTACACCGAGGTCAGCATCGAATTTCTCGCAGAAGACGGCGAACGAGTACCACTACCACGGGAAGCGCGCAATCACGGCAGTAATTGGTAACTTGGACAATTTCGACTCGCTCGAGGCCGCATCCGCATACATACGGGACGAACTCAACAAGTTATCCGGGCCGATTTCTACAAACATGTATTCGAAAGGTGAGTTCAAGAACATCATCTTCGCGGAATTTACGACGATGCTTGACAGGGACACGGCAGTCGCACAGCTACGTAGCGCAAAACTTCAACGTGGATCCAATACGATATGGTGTGCACCAGACCGAGAACCTGGAGAACGGGCAGCTCGCAATTTCTGTTTTGGTTTAAAATACATCCTGAAGCAAGACATGCAAAACACATATGCGATACATGTCTCAGACAACGCCCCATATCAGGTACATGTGGGCGGGCATCTCGCTCTGACAGTGAACGTCGATGGCAACACGAACGAGCGCATCTGGGAGAAGGAGTGGGCAGAATGGAACGAACTGCAAAATAACCAACAACTTAAGGAGTTATTGCAAAAATGCGATACTATTTTGCAGAGGGCATCGATGGGGATGAAAGGAGGCGTCGAAGGAACATCGAAAGGAAACAATGGGAAATAGGAAGTACGGCAGGCGCTGGGCTACCCTACCCGTCGAAGTTCTTTTGCGACCAGCGCCGGAGCCGATCAAATTTCCTCTTCATGCGAAGTGTCCTCGAATACTTCTCAGAATCAAAGACATATATTTTCAAACCTACGTTTGGGATACGTGGAGCTCCATGTGGACAGTGACTCGGACAAAGATGCCGATCAACTACGGGGGCTGCCAGACGCTCAAAACGAAGCACTGCCCGAACCTGTTGCCGGGTCCACCGCATCTTCACCTACGAGTTGTACCGCATTTTCGGCCAAAGTGGGCAAAGATACCACCAGGCTCCCAAACTTCTACCGCCCGCCCCCGTCCGCCCTTCCTTCGCCCCCGCCCCCGCCCGCCCCTCCCCTTCCCACCCCCGCATCGATTCCCATCACAGTGGCGTCATGTAACGTTCGAGGCCTTACCGAGACGAAGATCGAGGAGATGATTCTACACATGGATACATACGGCATTGACGTTTTAGCTGTACAAGAGACTCGCCGACCAAAGGCGGACATCTACGATGTGAATGGGCACAAAATTATTCTTTCTGGCGAAGATGCACAAGGGCAAACTTGGACAGGGGTTGGGTTTGTCATTGCACCTGCATGTCGAAGTAAAGTCCAATCCTACAAACAAGTTTCCGATAGACTTGCGTGGCTGAAAATGAAAACTAGCATGGGGACGATGACTATCATTACCGGGTACGCCCCGCACAACCTCAAGCCGCTCCCCGAAAGGCGACATTTCTACACGATGCTGGACTCCACGTACCGGTCTTGCAACTCCAACGTGGGCAAGCTGATCATCGGCGACTTCAATGCCAGAATGGGCAAGGCGCAGCCTGGGGAAGATGCCATCTTGGGAGAGTTTGGATGGGGACGGCGAGCACAACACGAAGTTGAACAGCCCAATCGGGAATTGATGATTGAATTCTGCACCAGTGTGGATATACAAGTTGCCAACACGTTCTACCAGCAGACGCTGCAAAATAAAGTTACTTTCATGGAAGCGGGAGCTTTACCAATGGGGGATATATCTGAAGATAAATATAACATATTGGACCTGGTACTCTGCGAAGCTTCGGTTCGACAACAAATCACGTCATTACGAAGCCACCGGGAAGCAGCTCTGGCTACTGACCACTATCTGGTGATCGCGGAGATGTCGATACCACACGAAGTACAGACAACGTCTACGACGAGAAGACCAAACAAACATGCAATGGAAGATCCTGGAGTATTACAAACGTATGTGGATACATTCATGGAAAGCGTCACTTCATACATGGACCCGCCGATCGATTTACCAGACATGTGGGGGAGAGGTAGAAGAGCAGTGCAACTGGCAGCTAATACGCTCCCGCATCGCCACAAGGAGGTTAACAAGCCATGGATTACACAAGCCACACTTGACCTTATAAATCGTCGCAGCGAGGCACGGGCAATGAATAACAAAGTGGAAGAGAAACGATTGTTGAAGGAAGTACGTAAGTCATGCAAGCAAGATAAGACAATATGGATCGATAAAGATATCTCAAATGGTAGTTGGGACGCTCTCAAAAGACATTGCCGGCCCAAGCCGCACCGCCAAAGGAAGGCTAAGAAATATGAGTGGGGATTTGGTGGACAATGCGCAAAGAGCTGAAACTATGGCAGAATACTTGGAGAAAGCGCAGTGGAAGATACGGCCTGCGGAGCTGCTTGACGACGATCCAACAGCTGACCCACTGCCAGTTTTGGAAACAGATTTTACGACGGACGAAGTGGGCAAAACCATACGTAAGCTGAAGCGGGGAAAAGCCTCTGGAATGGATGATATCCCAGCAGAGCATTGGAAAGCAATCGCTACGGACCCTGGTGGGCTTGAGTGGATAACCGGTCTATGCAACAAATGCTGGAACGAGGAGGCGGTTCCTGAAGATTGGAAGGAATCTGTAATTTCTACGATTTACAAAAACAAAGGCGCCGTCGACAACTGCGACAACTACCGTCCCATTAGCCTGCTTTGCGTTGCGTACAAGCTTATTGCAAGTCTCATATTACGGCGATTGCAAGATGCTGGAGCAGAAGACCGACTATCCACCACGCAATTCGGTTTCAGAAGGGGGCGTGGGACATCAGATGCTATACACGCTGTTCGCCGATACGTTGAATTAGCGTACGCTGACAAAGATGGGGGCACAGCTTTTGTGGCACTGGACTGGAAGAAAGCCTTCGATTCACTTAACGTTGGGGCTCTGCTGGAAGGTTTACGAAAATTTGGGGTGCCTCCGCGTGTTCTGCCACGCAGAGGCTGGAGTACGACAAGCCCTAGAAGAAGAATCGCTGGCTATTTTGTTATATGCTGACGACACCTTGCTGGTGGGGCGCAATCAAATCCAATTGCAAGCACTATTGGAAGAAATTGCGAATGCCGGGGCAAGACTTGGTATGGAATTGCATTGGGATAAATTCCAGCTTATGCCGGTCCGCTGCGAGATCAACCTCCTGACGCCGTCTGGGACACCAATTATGGCTAAAGATTCTATGACATATTTGGGAGCTACGCTTTCGACCACTGGCCAGCTTCGCGGAGAATTGGGAAAGAGATTAGGCGCTGCTTGGGGCGAGTTTTGTCGACACAGCCGTGCCTGGAAGCACACAGCCATTAGCACAGCTAGGAAGATCCAAGTTTTTCAGGCCCTTGTGACCAGTAAGGTCATGTACTCATTGAATTCGGCATGGCTTAACAAAGCCGAGCGTAGAATGTTAGATGGCTTTCAAGCGAAGTGCTTGCGTCGCATATTGCACATGCCCCACGCGTACATATCACGAATTTCTAATCAAAATGTGCTGTCGAGAGCCGGCCAGCAATCTTATACGACACAGCTTTTGAAGCATCAACTTTTATGGTTTGGAAAAATAGGTAGGGCACCAAACTCTGACTTTTTGCGCCGCCTTACTTTTCAACCTAGCTGTGTCCGACCAGCCACCGACGCATGCGCCAGAGCTGTAGGCAGGCCAAGACATGAATGGGCGAAGCGTTTACATGACGCTATCGTGCCGCATTTTTCCACTGAGGACGCTGTAATGCAATGCGTTAGCGAGCCAATCGCTTGGCACAAGTTTGTATTTGATTTCGTCTCCCTCCCTCCTCCTGCCCTTCCTCCGCCTCCCTCTCCCTCTCTTCCTCGCCCCCCTCCCCGGCCAGAAGCAAACGATGTGAATTGATAATTGTGTTGGCACGCCGCCGCTCCCGCAAAGCGGAGAGAACAGGCGCATTGTCTCGCCTTTTGCCCACGCGCTCCGGCGTATGGCTCGACTGACTCTTCCTCTCTCCCTTTCTCTCGCCCATGCCAGTTGGTAGTCCTAGCTGCCGACAACATTGAGCATAAACATATCCGCTTGCTTATCGAACGCAGTTCGCTGTGCCACCGATCACAAGCTTTGTGGGGCTGGCGACTTGGGCCGAACTGCCGAACAGCCTTGTCCTGCGCACTTCGCTGTCCACGAGTGCAATTGCGACAAGCACCTGCGAAGCATGACTTCACGCAAGCACGCGCGCATTGCACACGCGTTCCAAATCCGCCTTCAGGAGGGCATGCCCGACCTGACCTTGGCTCGTTCGGCGGACCCCCAAAGGGCCTCGAAGCCCGCCCGAGAGACCCCCCCCCGCGATGGCGCCCCAGAAGTTCGCCGAGGTCGGCCCCGAGGCTGCCCTCGGCGAGCGGCGGCCCCAGGCACACTTCCGAAGACGCCCCAGGATCTCGCCCGAGTCACTCGAAGGCGGAGGGGGGCAGGGGTCGAGGAGGGGATCGATTGCGGAGTTGACTCGCCCCAAAAATGGACTCTTCGTCGAACCTCGGTGCGTTTTAAGTTCGATGCTCTGTGGTGCGTTTCTCGGTATGCACACCCCAGTCAGATATGGCTTGCCTGGCACACCGCACCAGCAATTTGAAGCCCGACTTCGAATGCAGGCGAGACGGCACCGAGCTTGCAGAAGAGTGTGGTCGGTGCCTAACTCAGCAAGGTTGGGGGAAGTGGCCCATTACTTAAACAAAAAATGGATTCCTCGTCGAACCCAGGAGGCAAGAAAAGACAGAGCAGCAACAAGAGCAGAAAAACGAAGCATATAGCCCGCAGATCTGCGGAGAGCGCTGCAGGAGTGCCTCGTAGCTTCGACGGGGCATCAATTTTGTGGAGCACCTCGATTCTGTAGTGGTCGACTACCTCGTCGAAGGGGGGGGGGTGGCAGGGGAGGGCACCCCCCCCTCACCCCTCACTCTGCCCCCGCTGCAGGAGTGTCTCGTGGATTCGACGGGGCATCCACTTTGGGGCACATCGCTTCTGTAATGGTCGATCCCCTCGTCGAAGGGGGAGCAGGGGGGGCTTAGTGGGCCCCGGAAACGACAGGGCCGTTTTTTTACCGGTTTCGTTTTGCCGTTTTTGTGCCGGTTCCGACGCCGTTTTTTTTAACCGGTTCCGTCGCCGTTTCGTGACCGGTTCCGGCTCCGGTTCCGATCCTGGAGCCGTTTTTTGGCCGTTTCCGGTCGCCGTTTTTTTGCCGTTTCCATTTTCAAGGGACACTTTTTGGGAAACGGTGAAGAAACGGCCTTGCCGCTTCCGGGGCCCACAAAAGGGCGGGGGGCAGGGGAGGACCCCCCCCCCTCACCCCTCACCCTGCACCCTGGTGACCCCCTCCCAGAATCCCCCCGGGACCGCTCCCCGGGGCCTGACATTTGCCGTGCCATGCAACATCCCCCAGACGTCCCCTTGGCGGGGAAGGGGGACGGGATGAAGCGGAAGGGGCTTCGCTGTGGCACGATCTCGACGACCGCGACTTTTTCCTCTGACGTTGATCAGCGACGCAGCTCGATCCCCCTCGAGCTGACGGGCCTGAGGAGGAGGAGGGCTCAGGTTGAGCAGGCGTCTCATGGTGATCACCGCATGCGTGTCATCGAATGGCGTTCGGCCCATCCCGCCACCGTGCTTGTGTTGTGGGTCAGAGTTCTCAGGGATGCTTCTTGGGGTCTCTTCGGAGCGCTGTCGGGGGCCTCTTGGGAGCAGTTTTTGGAGCCTCTTGAGGGCCTATGGGGGCCTATTGGGAGCCTCTTGGGGGCCTCTTGGGAGGGCTCGAAATGCCCGTTCGGGTCCCCCGTCTGGGCCCCCTCTTGGAGCCGTCTTTGGGGTCTCTTGGGCCATCTTGGGCGCCTCTTGGGCCTCCCTGGGGCCCTCTTGGGCAGTTTGGGGGTCCTCTTGGAGGCCTCTTGGGCAGCCTTGGGGCGATCCTGGGGGCGTCTTGGGCCGTCTTGTAGCGTCGGGAAGCCGAGAAGGCGATAACCCCAAAACCTTCAAATGTCTTTCGGGAAGTCAATGACGTTGGCCTCTGGGGGCTCTCTTGGAGCGCTTCTGTGGGCACTCCAGGAGCGTATTGGAAGCTTCTTGAGCCATTATGAGGCCATCTTGGGGGTCTTGGACCGATCCGTCGGCGATTCAGGGCACTTGGACCGTCTGCGGGGCCTCTTGAGCCCCTCTTGGACCGAGTTGGAGCCCGCGTGGTCCCGAAAAAGTTGTGCGTGAAGACGGGTCCGGGTCCCAAAAAGAATCCTCGGGATCGAGGGTTGAGGCTTAAGGGGTAAGGCAAAGGACCTGAGGACACGCCCATTCCGTGCCCAGTGGCACGCCGGCGGATGTGAGTTGGCAAATGGGATGTCCTCGTTGCATAGTGGTTTGCATCAACGCCTTCTGATGTGCCAAGGTGCTCGGCAAGGTGGGCTTGGACTGGTTCCTGCCAATAGACCCGTGTCACCCTCTCACTGATGGCGGGGCAGCTTGATTCCAGGGCATTGTGCATTGTTGCGTTGAAGAGTTGTGGAACACATGTTGGTGTAGCATGAACGGTGTTGTAATGGAGGGCCACACAGTTCATGGCTTGATCATGCCACCTAATTATTGTGCAAACGAGCTCTGGTGTGCTTCTCGGCATGGCTATGATTGGCGCATCTATGGCACATCGTCCTGCCGCTCAGTGTGAGAGAGGCGCGTCAGACAGGCTCTGCATGTCGAATGCCCGCTGCCCACACAGCCTTCTTCGTATAGACACGGAGCAGCACCAGACCGAGCAGGCACACGCACCTTATGCGGCACGTCCCTTCGGAGTACGAGCTCTCTCAAATCGGGCGCACGCAGCCGTCGCCTGACCGCCGCAGGCAGAGCATTCAGCTGCGTTGGTTGCAGGGCACATCCACCGCCCTGTTCGGGGCCGTGGATGCCGAGCAGCAGCAGAGGACAGGTGACGGGTGGCGGAGGGCGTTGAAAAGATCGGCGCCGCAGCCATCCTTCCTCCTCGGGCGATGCAACTCCTGGGAGGTCAGATTCAGCATCGGCACTGGCTTATCCGTGGCCGTTGACAAGCCCAATCCGGCGGCCACACCGATGCGGATCCAATTCCTTTGAACCTAGGTTAACGTTGGGTCTAGTATGGGCCAATCCGTCCCACCGGCAATTTGATCGGGCTTACTCGACCGTCATCGTCTTTACGTCGGCAGCACCCAAGCATATTCTAGCCGCATCGCGTATCCCCACCAGATTCGGCCACCGGTCAGGTTCCCCACCTGCGGGTCTGGCTTGTGTTCGTTGGTTGCCCACCTGTGGCAGCTTCTCTTCTGCTGGCATCCGTTCAGTGTTTTTGCAAGGTAATCTTCTGGCTTCGTCTTTTGCCGTGCACTTGCTACAGCGGCCTACGTGCCACTGCAGCCAATTATCTCGCTCTGTGCCCCAGAACGTTAGTCCCGCTCGCTGGATCTGTCCTTCGAGCCGCCGAACAAAAAACATCCCCACCAGAATGCGTCTCAATGAGGGGCATTTTGTCCCTGCCATGTGCATGTGCCGCTGCGTGTGTCCGCTGGAATCCGCGGCAATCTCGCGCCAATTATCTACGTACCGCGCCCCGGACGTTGTGCTCGCTCCATGTCTCTCGCCTTGGAGCCGCGAACCAAAAAAGTATCCCCACCAGTTTAGACGTGGCCTGCCCCCGCTGCCTTCGCTTAGTTCGTCGCTGCGTAACCCGCTTTGACCTGACTCGCCGCCGGCGCGCTCGCCCGCGGCCGCTGACTAAAAAGTATCCCCACCAGTCGTCGTCTGGGTGTGCCTGTCGGTCTAGTTCGTCTCTGACAGTGCTGTTCGACTCACACCGAGCGAGCGACCTCAGCGTGTTTATGGTCGCGCCGCCGCGCCATTTTGGCTGCGCTTACCTGCTGGTCGCCACTGGGATTTCCAACGCCACCAGGTTTGGGAGTATCGGTTATGGTTCTCCTTCTGAATGGCTGCCCGCTCGCTCGCTTCGCGTGCCTTTGTTCTCCTGCTGCCTAGTCGCGGCCCGACTCATGTTCGGACGCCTTCCGCCCCCCCTCGCGAGCCTGTTGACCAAAAAGGTATCTCCCCCAGTTTATTTAGGCCATGACTAGTTTGCAATTTCCTGGACAGCGCGCGGCACTTCCGTTTGCGCTCGCGAACAAAAAACATCCCCACCAGCCCATCTAGAAACGATGCCCAAACGAGTTGCCTTGATCAGGGATGTGGAGGAGAACGCAGAGGAATACAGGGTTGGTTAAGACGTCGTGCCCCCAGAAGGAGCAGATGGATGAACAACACGAGGAGGAGGAGGAGGAGGAGGAGGAGGAGGAGGAGGAGGAGGAGGAGGAGGAGGAGGAGGAGGAGGAGGACCATCACATTGCGAATGAGGAAGGCCAAAGGATGGCCAGACCGACCCTCCTAACTCGAAACCGAACTGATCCAGGCCATCGATCTATCCACCACGATTACCCCACCGCCGCGACAGGAGAGCGCTTTGCCTCCCGATCGCGTGTGGGGCGCGGGCCCGGGCAGTACGAATTGCCTGCCTGTAGACTCGTGTGGGGGGGAGGAGGAACGAGGAAGGAGGAGGAACAGGCGGATGAGAAAGAGGAGGCGGAGGAGGAGGAGGAGGAGGAGGAGGAGGAGGAGCAGCAGCAGGAGGAGGAGGAGCAGGAGGAGGAGGAGGAGGAGGAGGAGGCGGAGTGCGAGAAGAAAAAGGCCAGAGGTGGTCTTTTGGATGCCTCCTCGGAGTCGTCCTTCTAGGGCGCCTCTGGGGTCTGTTGGCAGTGCCGAGGGCCTCTTGGGGCGTATTGGGCGCTTCTGGGGGGGACTTCATAAAAGGGGCCTCTTGGGGGTCTCTTGGGGCCGCTTTGGGCCTCTTGGAGCCTCTTGGGGGCCTCTCGGGGCCTCTTGGGGCCTCCTGGCCACCTCTTGGGGCCGTCTTGGGGCACCCTTGGGAGCCGTGGGGGGCATCTCGGGGGAGATCGGTCAAATGAGGGGGGCTCCCTACTTGGGGTCCCCCTCCCAGGGTGCAAACATTTTGACGTGGCCTCAGTCAACGTAATTATATTGGCATTCTCGCCGGGGCCTCCGGGGGCGTCTTGGGTGCTTCTGGGGGGCCTCCTGGGGCCTCTTGGGAGTCTCTTGGGAACCCCTTGGGCGCTTCTTGGAGGCTTCCTGGGTGCCTCTTGGGGCCATCATGGGGCACCTCTTAGGGGCCATCATGAGGCACCCTTGGGAGCCTAGGGCGCCATTTGGGGCCATCTTGGAGCAGATCGATCAAAGGAGGGGCGAGGGGGGCTCCTTGATGTGGCCAACACCTTAGTACAATCAGTGATTCTGGCATCCTCGGCGAGGCATCTTGGGGCGTATAGTGTGCCTCTGGGAGGGCATCTTGGGGGTCTCTTGGGAGTTTTTTCGGGGCATCTTGAGGGCCTCTCGGGTGCATCTTGGGGACTTCTTGGGGCCTCCTGGGCACCTCTTGGGGTCATCTTGGAGCACTCTTGGAAGCCTCGGGCGCCCTTTTGGAGGATGTTTGAGGAGATCGAGCCAAAGGAGGGGAGCTCCTCAACTAGGGTCTCACCCCCTCCCACGAGGCCAACATGTGGCCAACATCTTACCAAGTTCGATGATGCTGGCTTCCTCTCCGAGGCCATCTTGGACGCTCCAGCATCTCGCGAAACGTCCCGTCCAGGTGGCAGGACACAGGAGTAGCACCTGGGCCTCAGCATGTTCAGCGGTCGTTTATGGATGGGCAGTTGCCGGGAACCAGTACAGACCCCATGCCCGTGTGCGCGTTGGGGCGAGGTGCGCCACGCGTGCCAGGCGCCCCACGTGCGCCAGACACCCCTGGGGCCCAAGCGTACCAGGCGCGCCTCGCGCGCCATATGCGCCGCGTGCGCCGTGTATGCCGCATGGTCGAGCCGCGCCAGGCGCGCCACGTTTTGGGCGCGCGCAGGGTATGGCAGGTGCGCACGCGCACGTGACAGCACACATAGGGAAGCATGCTTGCCCCCACCATCCTTGTCGAAAACCACTGCTCAATTGCTGCGGGCAGGCCATCATGGTGTCTGGTGGGCTTGCACAGCAGGCAATGTGACAGCACCCCCGCGGTCCTTGTCAAACACCGGTGGGCAGTGATCGCGGGGTGGCCGCATATGATCCAAATTTGGCCGCAAAGTGCATGTTGTATTGTTTTTGACAGGGATGGCGGCCTTGCGCAAAACAGGCTATATGAGGGCACCCACGCCGTCCCGGTCAAAACAGCAATACAACGTGCTCACGGGGCCCACGAGCATGACCCAAGATTGTGCCCCAAAGTGTGTGCTCGTATTGTTTTTTGACAGGGATGAGGGGGGAGGGTGGCCTTGCCCCTGGTTGGCTGCTGGTCGCCTGAATAAGGGGGTGTTTACTCATAGGGAGCAGTGACAAACCCTTCCCCCAAAGGGGAAGCAGAGGGGATGGCAGAGGACCCCCCCTAAACCACTCACGCCTTCAAGGGCTGGTCGGATTTACATGAAGTGCGTGTTGATATCCTAGGGTGACGCGCGAGCCCAGAAATCTTGTTGTATATGTTCGGTGGCGATTGCTTTCTGGCCCCACCGCCTGGATAACGATGTACTAGAATTAGTTTGTACTATATGACTCGGGTTGGACGTGCGCCTTTAACAGGGGCGCATCGTACTAGTATGTCCTTCTGCGTACCACTGCGAAGACATCCCGGGAGGTGCCTCCCTCTGCGTCCTACTGCGAAGGCCTCCCAGCAGTCGTTCGTGCCTCGGAGCCGAACAACTATGCACCGTATTCCGCAAGAGCGAGGCATTGAGGAGACCAACCATGGTACGGTGCAATGGTGCCGTTCTCGTACCTTTCGAGGGCCACAATCGCCCGTGGATGTCCTCACGAAGACCTGCCAGGAGGTGCCTCCCGAGATCGAAGAAGAAAAACGGCACAAGCATCAGCTTTTGACGGTCCGTGCGGACCGTCAACAGCTTATGATTATGCTTTTCTTTCCTCCTATGAGAACGGCGAGGATGAGGAGGAGGAGGAGGAGGAGGAGGAGGAGGGTTGAGGAGGAGGAGGGTTGAGGAGGACGAGGAGGAGGAGGAGGAGGAGGAGGACGAGGAGGAGGAGGAGTAGGAGGAGGGAGTAGTAGTAGGAGGGAGGAGGAGGAGGAGGAGGAGTAGGAGGAGGAGGAGGAGGAGGAGGAGAGGCGGCGGCGGAGGCGGAGGAGGGAGGCAGGGTGGGGCGGCGGAGGCATCAGCTTCCTGCGCTCCGACGAGCAGTGGGACGACGGCGCCCCCATGATGCCCGGGGGCCCCGGCCCGTGGGGCGGGCCCGAGGCGGGGAGCGGGCGCCGTCGTCGCCGCCGGGGCTCGTCGCCGCTCTCCTGGCCGATGCAGCATTCGGGGTCCCTCCTGCCTCTTTCTCGCGAGCGCGCGGGGCGGGATGGGGGAGAGGATTGAAGGAGGATGCGGAGGAGGAGGGCGGAGGACGGAGGACCCGGGAGGGGGAGAGGGAGGGAGGAGGGGGAGGAGGAGGGTTCAGGAGGAGGAGGAGGAGGAGGAGGAGGAGGAGGAGGAGGAGAGGGAGTAGTTGGAGGAGGAGGGAGGAGGAGGAGGAGGAGGAGGAGGAGGGAAGAGAAGGAAGGAGAAGGGAGGAGGGAGGAAGAGGAGGAAGAGGAGGGGGAGGACCAGTGTAAGCTCAAGACCCATTAGCGATATTGCAATCAACCCTCCCTCCAAGCTCCCTCTTCATGGGCTCCTGCAAGGAATAATTTTTCTGATGGAAGTGGCCAGTTGCAAAACAGCCATTTGAAGACCCTGAACGGTGCCAGAACACCATGATTGGGAGTTCAGCGCCGCGAAGCACCGTTACTGTTGCGTCTTGGCGGCCCACCGTTCTTGGGACTTTAAAACACACGAATCAACGTAACAGTTCTGCCCGGCAAATCTGAATTAAGCAAACATGCCATGTCTGGTACGTCAACCATGGGAAGTCGTTAAATTCTTGCATATGTTTAAGACGAGTGCGCGCGGCGCTCAGGTGAGAGCCACATGTTGAAAAAGAACCGCCCTCAATCCGTGGAGCTGCTGCTATTCTGTATGACGAATGCGGGCAGCGCTAAGGCGAGAGCCACATTTGAAAATAAACGGCCCTCAATCCGCAAAACGGCTGCATTTGTTCAAGACGAATGCTCGCGGCGCTAAGGCGAGAGCCACATACTGACAACGGCAAGCCCTCCATCCGTCAAATTCTTGCAGTTTTGTACAACGAATGCGCGCGGCGCTAAGGCGAGAGCCACATTTTGAAAACGAGCCCCTCCATCCGTATACCTGTTGCAATTCTTTACGCCAAATGTGCGCGGCGCTAAGGCGAGAGCAACATGTTGAAAACCACCTGTCCTCAAGATGTGAAGCTGCTCCAGTTCTTTAAAGACGAATATGCGCGGCACGAGGGCGAGAGCCACAGTTTGAAAGCGGCCCGCCCTCCATTTGTGAAGCTGTGCAAGCTTCAAGGCTTCAGGATGATAGATTATGAGGAAGTATCAGGCGAAACGCCCGGACCGCCCTTCCGACTGGCTTCGGGGTGCGGCAGGAGGAGTTATGAAGAGGAACGAAGGGAGTAGGGAGGATCGGGAGGATTTGGAGGGGAAGAGAGAGGGAGGGGGAGGAGGAGGAGGAGGAGGAGGAGGAGGAGGAGGAGGAGGAGGAGGAGGAGGAGGAGGAGGAGGAGGAGGAGAAGAAGCGGAGGACAAGTGAAAACCCAAGAGTCATCAACGATGTTGGAACCAACCCTCCCTCCAAGTTCTCTCTTCAGAACTAGGCCTCTACACTGGTTCATTTCCACTGAGGGAACTGCCTCGTTTGAAGACAACCGTTTGAAGACCCTGAAGCATGCTAAAACATTGTTCCCGGGATTCTGACGCCACGGATCAATCTGATGTTTGCGTCATGTTGTCTTGACGTTCTTGAGTTGTGCCAGAACGCTATTCTGGGGACTTCAACACCTCGTACCCACGCAGTTGTCGAATCCTCAAAATCATGAACCCGTCCAAAACACCACTTGTACGCTGATCATGGAATCCCGCAAAGCTCTTGCAAATGTTAAGAACGAATGTGCGCGGCCATAAGGCGAGAGCCACATGTTGAAAAGGATCAGCCCTCAATCCGTGAATATCGTGCACATGTTTACAACGAATGTGCGCAGCGCTAGCCACATGTTGAAAGCCAGTCGCCCTCAATCCTTGAAGCTCTTGCAAATGTTTCTATCGAATGTGCGCGGCACGGCGGCGGGAGCCACGTTATGAAAAAGACCCGCCCTCAGCTCCAGGGTCATAAATGATGAGGAAGTCTCAGGCGAAACGCCAGGCGCACACACACACACACACGCAAAATTGGCTTCGGGGTGCGACAGGGAGGAATAAGTCATGAGGAGGTGGAATGGAGGAGGAGGAGGAGGAATGGAAGAGGACGAGGAGGAGGAGGAGGAGGAGGGGGAGGAGGAGGAGGAGGAGGAGGAGGAAGAGGAGGAGGAGGAAGAGGGAGGAGGAGAGAGGGAGGAGGAGGAGGCAGGAGGGATGCAGGAGGGAGGACCAGGGAGGAAGGAGGGAGGAAGAGGATGGAGGAGGAGCACCGAGGATTCGTGCACCAGGAGAGGCCCAAACTAGAGGGACATACGTCAAGCAATTCGGATTGGAGCCACCGGAGAGGTGCAATCGATGGGAGCAGACGTAAAAAAACACAAATGATCCGCGCCCCAGGAGAGGCCCAATCTACAGGAGCCGACGTAAAACACGTAGTATTGAAGCTTCCTGCTGCCTCCTGCGGCCTCCTGGGGCCTCCTGGGGCTTCCTTGGATCTCCTCGAGCCTCCTGGGGCCTCCTGGGGTCTCTCGGGGGCTCCCGCGGCCTCATGCAGCGCCTCCGCGCCCGCGGTGGGCCACCCCGCAGTGCGAGACTCGCCGCCGAGGGGAGCCCGCACTGCACCCTGGGGCATCGTGGCAGAAACACGGCTCCTCCTCCCTCCTCCTCCTCCTCCTCCTTCCTCCGCCTCCTCCCTCCTCCTCCTCCCCCTCCTCCTCCCCTCCACCTCCACCTCCACCTCCACCTCCTCCTTCCTCCTCTCCTCCTTCATCCTCCTCCTCCTCCTCCTCCTCCTCCCCCTCCCCACCCCCTCCCCCCCTCCCTCCTCTCCTCCTCCTCCTCCTCCTCCTCCTCTCCTCCTCCTCCTCCTCTCCTCCTCCTCCTCCTCCTCGCCTCCTCCTCCTCCTCCTCCCCTCCTCCTCCTCCTCATCCTCCTCCCTCCTCATCATCATCATCTCCTCCTCCTCCTCCTCTCCCCCTCCTCCTCTCCTCCCCCTCCTCCTCCCCCTCCCTCATCCTCCTCCTCCCGCGAGGAGGCCGTGCATCCCGCAGCCACGGCCTGCTCGCACTCTCGCTCCACCAGGCATGCGCAACGTGCGGCGCGGCTGCCTCGGAGGCCCCCGCGCCTCCGAGGGATGCCAGGGGGCCACATGTTAGGCCAGAAGCATCGCCAAGTCGTCCCCTGCCCCGAGGACAGAGGACGCATCTAGGGGGCCACATGCGAACCCTACCACTGCCCCCCACGATTTCTGAGGGGTGGGGTGGGGCTCACCGGGAGAGTTCCTCGGGAGGCCCCCGGCCTTCGGAGCCTGCTGAGAAGGCCCGCCCCCTCTCGCTTCCCTCCAGAGCGCGCCACCGAAGCACGGTTACGCTCGCCGCTCGTGTGAAGTGGGGCGTGTCCCTCTACAGGAGGAGCATCCTCGAAGAAGAATCAAGGCATGGTCTTGGGACGATTTGGCGATGCTTTTGGCCTAGGTTGGAGCATGTGTGGACTACCTTTCCTTTTCCTTCCAAAACCCGCCTGGAGGAGGACATGCCCGACCCAACACTTCCCCCCCGGGGCGCGCCACCGAGATATGGCTACGGTGGGGGCGTTCGGTCAGGAGCGTGCCCAGGAGGCCTCAGACCCTGGAGGGTTCCTTCTCGTGAGAGCGCAAAGCAAAGGTTGCCCGGGGCCAGCGCCGTCGACGTCGGGCGGCATCGGGGCCTCGAGAGACGGGGGCCCAGGCAGGCGAGGTCCCGCCAGAGCGCGCGCAGGGTCTTCCAGGAGCGAGAGGAGGACGCACATGTACGTTGATCCACGCTGGTTTCGAGAGAACGCATTGCGCGAACCTTCGTATCACGCGGCCAGGTCTCGCAGATCGATGGGGTCGTGTTCTTGTGCACAGGTTGGGCGCGTACGTCCTGTGTGGGCTCCCGAATCCTGCCGGATCTCGCAGGATCCCTCGCGTTTATACCCGGGCTTGGGCGCAGGGTCCTGCGGGATCCTGCAGGATCCTGCAGGGCCTGACTGGCCCGGGGTCTGGATCGACCCGGGGCAGAGGAGCCCCCTCCGCGGCAGCCATTTTGGCCCAAGAGCCGCCTCGAGCCCGCGGGCGCGGGGGCCACGGGCCTCCTCCCGCGGCGCCTCGGGGGGGGCGCGTGCCCTCTGG
This sequence comes from Prorocentrum cordatum, assembly GCA_963575745.1. NCBI lineage: Eukaryota > Dinophyceae > Prorocentrales > Prorocentraceae > Prorocentrum > Prorocentrum cordatum. Next base: position 140,169 of record CAUYUJ010016274.1, read on the forward strand.
CCCCGGCGGCGCGCAGGCAGAGGCAGGAGGGGAGAAGACACACAGGCGCAAGGAGTCGCTGTTCCCCAGGATCGGGGGCGGCAAAGAGGGGGGTGAAGACTACTGGGGTGGGGGCTGTCATGGCGGAGGCCATGGTGTCTCCCCAGATTGCATGGCGCCTCTTCTTGTTTCAAGAAGTGCCCGGCACCCCAGGGGGCCGCGCACGTGCCGCGGCCATGATTTGTGCCTCCCCCCCCCCTCTTGGACGCCCTCCTCTTGGCCGCCCCCGGAAGACACCCAGACACAACGAATCGTCGATCCCCAGGACGATATGGGAAGCTATGGCAAGTGAGGGGGGGAAGACGACGACCCAGAAGATGTGGAAACATCTGGGGAATTCTAGGATCCTCCGCCCCCCCCTCCCCCTCCCCCTGCTCCTCCCCCTCCTCCTCCTCCTCCTCCTCCTCCTCCTCCTCCTCCTCCTCCTCCTCCTCCTCCTCCTCCTCCTCCTCTGCTTGTCGGTGGGTCCCTGGGCCCCTTCGCGGCGGGCGGCGCACAGGGCCGGGCGGGCCAGTCTGCCTCGCGCCGTGGAACGTCAGCACGCACAGCGGCGGGCTGCGCTGTGCCAGCTGTCGGCCTCTCTGGGTGGCCTCGCGCGGCCTCGGGACCGCCAGAAGGCGGCTGGACGTCAGAGTGACCTTTCGCCAGAGTGACCTCTGGTGCGGGCACAGATGGGCCCTCGGATGGCCGAGAACGAAGCGCTAGCAGCGGCCTGCGCGCCCAGGGTTGGCCCCCAACAAGCCGCGCACCAAAGGTCACTCTTACCCAGGGTCACTCTTGCGTGTAGCCGACAGAAGACGACTCGGGCTGGAATGTTCAAGAATTGCCCCCCGAGTACAAAAAAATAGCCTGGGGGCGGTTTCTCTACGATGCTGGGTCATTATTGCACATATCTGGAGTATGCTCGTTTTTTTCCTTCAGAATCCGCCGGTAGGAGGTTACGCCCCACCTACGACTCGGGCTGAAGAGCAGGCCCTGCTGGGGAGCTGGCCGGGACGTCTGGGGAGCGCGTGCACACAAAACACAAATCGGGGCACCGCACGTCGGGGAGGCGGGCGGCCTTGCCCAGAAGGCCCGCCCGGAGGGGGGGGGCCTCTCAGAATCGGGGGTGGATAGACCTCCTACCCTGACACGTCGATTAAGGAATTCGCCGTTTTCGGTTCGCGGGAGGGCCTCGCGGCCGTCATTTTTGCGGGTCCAGGTCCGTCGGTTTCGGCCCCAGGCCGTTTTCACTAAGGGGAGGTTTACTAAAGGGAGGTTCGTCCACCGCCGACAGAAGCCTTCCCGCCTCCTGAGGAGCCGCTCCCGAGGAGCCCTCGCACTGGGCAGCCCCTACCGAAGGCAAGCAAATCGCCGCGTGAAGGGCCCAGCCATGTACAGTTGTGAGTGCAGCAGTTGTGCGTGTCGTGTTCGGTGGAGCTCCCAAGGTAGGGGGCCACGAAGCGGAGCGTGTGAGGGGTGTGCCGACACTGGCGTGCGGAGTGGAGAAAAGGGATGGGGGGGGGGAAGGAGGCAGGAGGCGGAGGGTACGGTGGAGCACGGCTCTGTGCCTTCAAGACGAGGCCACAGCACCACAGGACAGCTGGAGTGAAGACATAGCCCTTCCTGGAGGCAGAAGCCCTTGCCATCGGCGCTGCTTCTCTTCGGCGAGGCAAGAATTTCTGCATTCAGAAATGCTTGCCTGGCACGGACCGGACGGGGCTAGGACGAGGACAGATCCGCTCCAGAGCGCTCTGGAACGCTCCCAGAACGTTCTGTGAAGTCGGGCCTGTCACTCTACAGGAGGAATGTTCAAAAATGGTAAACAGTAGTAGGTGGGCGTTTTTTTAGAAGTTTTGAATAATTGTGGTATCTGTTTTCTGTTTTAAACTATCTTTGTTTTTCGTTCAAAATACGCCTGTAGAAGGACATGCCCGAAGTAAGCGTTCTGGAACGTTCCTGGAACGCTCCGAGCAGGCCGCGGCGCCCGAGAGACATCCTCGCAGGCCCGCTGGCTGTCCGAGATTATGGTTGTCGCCTCGCCCGATGTGATCCCCGGCCTGCTTGGCATCGCTCGAGAGACATCCTCACAGAGCCGCTGGCTCTCAGAGATTCTGGCGGAGACCCATGCCAAGAATCACCCTGCTTGCCTCCAGGGTGTCCTGGGCGTCTCGGGTTTCGTCAGGAGGGGAAAAGCACACAGATACAATTCATCGTCGATTCCCAAGAAAATATGGGAAAACATGGGCAGTGTGGGGGGGAGACAGAAACCCAGAAATATGGGAGAATATGGGGAATCTGTTTACTGGTGTGTATTTATTTGTGTGTCCCAGGGCCCCTTCATTTCGGTGAGCTTGCGATGAAGACCTTGACGCCTCCGCGCCATAAATCCCTGGGCGCCCCAGGGGCCTCGGGGTCGGGCTCCTTGTGGAAGGCTTCTCGTGGACTGGCCTCCGCTGGCAGGAGAGACGGAGCCCAGCGGAGAGAAGCCGCCTGACACACGCCCCTTCGGCGTGCTGAAGTTATCCGAACACTTGGAACGATACCCGCGTGAACCTGTACGAGTGAAGCTCTGCTTACATCTCTCATGCCTGAGTTTTGGCCGCAGAGCAGAGGGTGCAGCTCCGCCCGCTCAGACCTGAGCGCAAAGGCGTCGAAACAGAAACAGGGGGAGGAGCAGGGGAGAGGAGCGGTCCCCCGTCCCCCGGGGCTGGGCGCACCCTGTGGGGAGGGCTTTGCGGCCGGCGCCAGCTGGCTGCTCGCCGCGGCGCGCAATGGTGCGGACAGGTCATGCCCTCCCCCCTGCATCTCCGACGGGCTGGGTACTGGCCTCCCCTCTATCCTCGCCCGAGGTGCTGCTCGTCCTGGCTTCGGCCAGAGAATCCGCCCGTCGGAGGACCTGCTGCCGACTTGAGCGTTCTGGAACGCCCCTGGAACGCTCCGAGCAGGCCGCGGCGCCCAAGAGACATCCTCGCAGGGCCGCCGGCTGTCCGAGATTCTGGCTGTCGCCTCGCCCGATGTGATCCTCGCCCTGCTTGGCATCGTTCGGACGTGTGCATCTTTCCTCCGGCGAGGACCGTCGAGGAGCATCCTTGATCACTTGGCGAGAAAACCACGCACGAAACCGACAAAAGCGCAGGGAATGGACGTCCGAGCGATGGCCAGCCTGGCTTCGCCCTGGTGGAAGCCACCCGCTCGTGCGCGCCGCCGCGGGAGGGGCGCGCGCCCCCCCCCCTTCCTCGGCGGCCACGGCCGCCGCGCGGCGCGCGGCCAAAGCGCCCGGCGAGCGCGGCCACCCGAGGAAGAAGGGCGTGCGCGGACACGAGTTCTCGGAACTCCCGCGGGGGGAGGATGGTCGAGGAGGAGGAGGAGGAGGAGGAGGAGGATCTAGGAGCATCGCGGAGGAGGAGGAGGAGGATCGAGGAGGAGGAGGAGGAGGAGGAGGAGGAGGAGGAGGAGGAGGAGGATCATCGAGAACCGAGGAGCCCCTGACCCTGAGAACAGGATGAAGACGTGGCCTCACTTAGGTCCCCGTCTTCGCATTAGGGATGATAAATCTGGGCGGCTTGGTCTGTTACATATGCAGAGAAGACCCCCTATTTTAGGTCTCTCCTAATTTAGGTCCCTCCTAAAATGGGCCCGCTCCCAAAGGGTTTGGGGGTACTCTTACTGCTCATCAGAAGGGGTGGCAACGATGGCTTAGCGTGTCGTAGCGCATGGCGCAACTGGTTCTGGCCCACCACGCTTCGGCGCGACACCCGAGCCACGTTCCCATTCCCAGGCGTCAACCTCCCGAGCCTTTCCGAGCCTCCCGCCCGTCGGAGAGGAGCGACACGCTGTCCGCTCGCAGGGCACAGCATGTCGCCAGGGCCCCCCCCCGCCGCGACACGCTAAGCGAACAGTTCCCGACCGCAACCTCTCAGAACTCCGCGGGGGCTTCTTGAACCGCCGCTGGGCCACCTCTGGCGGCGCCTCCGGCGCAGCCCCTGGCGCGCTCTGCGCGCCAGTGAGTCGGGGGCCCAGGGTCGATCCGAGAAGTTTACGACGCAGACCTCCGAGACATGGCGGGGAGGAGGGGGAGGAGGAGGGGAAGGAGGAGGAGGAGGAGGATTAGGAGGAGGAGGAGGGGGAGGAGGAGGATTAGGACGAGGAGGAGGAGGAGGAGGAGAAGACGGGCAAAAAAGAAGAGCAGCAGCAGCAGGAGGAGGAGGAGGAGAAATGTTCCTCCCTGGCGCGCTCCACGCGCCAGGGAGGCGGGGGCCCGGCGCCGGCCCAAGAAGTCCCCGCGCGGAGCGCCGAGAGCTCGGTGCTGCGCGTGCCCTTGCCGGTTCCTCGGGCCACCGGCGGGGCCGCGGAGGCGCTGCCACATGCGGGACTGGGGCTCGCTGCGGGACCGCGAGTGGAAGCCCCTGCCGCCCAGGGACGAGGACCGCGGGCAGCTGCCCTCGAAGAGGGAAGCACACGAGCTGAGGTCGGGCCTGTCCCTCGACGGGAGGAAGATGCAACAGGAGTCCAAAAATTGTACGGGGGACGATTTTTGCTCGTATCTTTGACCATTTGGGGGTATTTGTTTGGAAACGTTGAATATTTCGCCCCAGATCCGCCTGTAGTGGGACATGCCCGACCTGAGCACAAGCATAAGCACACCGAACACATAGCAACATAATCACACAAGAAACGCTCATCACAAATGACACAACATGCACATAAACACGAAACAAACAGAAACATAAACTGTTGGCGCTCCGCGCGGAGTCCTCGGATCCGCTCTGTGATCCCCCCGGCGGCGCCTCCGGCGTCGCCCCTGGCGCCCTCCGCGCGCCAGGGAGAGGGGCCTAGCGCGGATCCAAGAAATCCGCGCGGAGCGCCAAAAGTTTATGCTTACGTGCCGTTTCCTCGTGTTCTCGCCCCCGATTCCCGACTTCTCCCAGAAAGGCCAGGCCGTGCAGAAGAGGAGGGGAACATTCGGGGACGCACACACACACAAACACACACTCACACACACACACACACACACACACACACACACACACACACACACACACACACACACACCCACACGCACCCACACACACACACACACACACACACACACACACACACACACACACACACACACACACACACACACACACACACACACACACACACACACACACACACACACACACACACACACACACACACACACACACACACACACACACACACACACACACACGCACGCACGCACGCACGCACGCACGCACGCACGCACGCACGCACGCACGCACGCACGCACGCACGCACGCACACACACACACACACACACACACACACACACACACACACACACACACACACACACACACACACACACGCACACACACCCAGAGGCCATATTCGGGCCCACCCCTATCCAGCACGCGAGGGGCGCCCGCCGTCGTCTACCCCGAGTTGGACCCCCCGCGGAGCCAGGGATACGGTGCGGGGCGTTCGCGCAGGAATGTGCCCGGGAGGCTTCGAATTCTGGAGGGTTCCTGCATTCGATGATGGCGGAAGGGAGGATATCCCTGGCCAGTCCACGACTGGAGTTCTTCTGGCTTCCAGGCCCTGGACTATTCCTTAGCCAATGGTTCCTTACCCAATTCCCTCACCGTGGCGGTATCGGTAATTATTTGTTCTCTCCGAGGTGTGTGGGATTCCAGCTGGGGCGTCGAGTCTCTCCGCGCGCAGCGCTCGGCTCGGCCGTCCCCCGCCCTCTCGCCCGGTACTTCCTTCGCCCTCGCGTCCGCGTGGGGGTCCCGTAGCAGCCGAGGGGCCTTCTCGCGCACGCCTTGCCGCGCGACGCCCTCCGAGTCTTCATCGCGAGCTTGGCCTCGCGCGCGGCGAGAAGTGCCCCTGCCGAGACCTCTCACCCAGTGGCTCCCTATCGAAGCGCCCTCACCGCAGGGGGTCGACGCATCCCCCGCTGGAGGACGGCGCCGCCGCCTCCGACGCCGCGGCGCCGCGCGGCGCGGCTGGCCAAGCCAGCAGCCCGCCAGCCGCGCAGGCGCCGCCACCCCACCGCGGCGCCCGCGCCGCCGCCGCCGCCGGAGGAGGCCATCGGGGAGCAAAAGAAGGCACAAGCATACACAGACGTCCTCGCGTCGTGACAACATCGCGACAGGAAGCTCCTCGCTATGTTCGGCCTTTGGGGGCCCTCACCGGGCCTCGGGACCGTCAAGAAGCGACTCGGGATAAAGAACTGGTCCCGGGGAAGGGGTCCAGACCTCTGGGGGTCAACGCTGTGAGCAGAGCACGGTGTCCGGGGGTCTGGGCAAGCTGCTGGAGGTCCACGCAGGGTTCTCGCATCGGCGTTGGAGCCCGCGGGAGGCGCCTCCATCGCTTCACCCCGGCGCGCTCCGCGCGCCATAGGGAGGGGGGTCCACTGCCGATCCAAGAAATCCGCACAGACATCCCCAGAGGTCTAGCGCATTGAAAAAGTCTTTTCGTCTTTTTCGGCCTCGAGGGGCCCTCGCCGGGCCCCGGGACCGTCAAAAAACGACTCAGGATGCAAAGCCGATCCTGGGGAATGGGTCGAGCCTTCCGGGGACCCCGCATTGGAAAAACCACGACGTCGGATCTCTGGGAATCCACGCGGGGGCCCACCGCGGCGCCGGCGCCGCCGCCGCCGGAGGCAGGCAACATGTCGACCCCTTCGACTCGATCTGGCCCGATCCCGGCCGAGCCGGCGCAGCTTCGCGCCCCGATCTTGCGGAGGCCGGCTGCCACAATTGAGAGGCCGCACTGGCCTGCCCGCGGCCGCGGATTCGGCTCCTCCCGACCTGGCGTAAGTCGGGCCTTTCCCCCTTCGGGGGCGGCGAAGAGGGGGGGTGATGCCTAATGGAGGATGACGATTGATAAATGACCAGGGGTCGTGTTCACGCGGCGGCGCCCGGGATGACGATTAGAAAAAACCGGCCGCGGGCTGGAAAACTATGCTTTGAATAGCTAGTTCTTTTCCAGTCAGAAAATCATGCAGAAACAGCAGAAAACTATGTTTTGAATCGTTCTCTCCCATTTTTTTAAATCGTCATCCCGCATTAGGGGGGGGATATCATGGCGGGGGCCATGATATCTCCCCAGGTTTCATGGCGCCTCTTCTTATTTCATCACGTCCCTGGCCCCCCCGCTGGGCCACGCACATGCCGCCGGTCATGATTTGCACCCCCCCGCTTGGACACCCCCCTCTTGTTCGCTCCCGACTTAAGTCGGGCCTGTCCCTCTACAGGAGCAATATTCTAAAACGGTCAACAAAGTAGTCTGGAGACGATTTTGCGTGCATGTTTGAAGCATGTTTGGGGAGACTTAGACTATTTTCCAGTTTTCGTGAAAGCCCAGAAATCCGACGTCGTGTTTTTTTCAATACGGGGTCCCCGGGAGTCTCGACCCATTCCCCAGGACCGGCTTTGCATCCTGTGTCCTTTTTTGACGGTCCCGGGGCCCAGCGAGGGCCCCTCGAGGCCGAAAAATGTGAAAAACCTCCGTCTAGGTTTTTTTTCAATACGCTGGATCCCTGGGGTTGAAGATCTTCCTGTAGGAGGGCATGCCCGACCTAAGACTTGGCTGCCCGTGTCTGCCGAGCCGCCTAGCTTGTCGGCCGCGCCGGCCCGGAGGAGGCAGCCCGGCGGGCGGCCGCCCCGCGGGCGCCAGGGAGTGGCTGACGGACGAGGCGATCAGCGCCGGCAAGGTGCGGGCCGGGCAGCCCCGGGAGCTGCAGCGCTGGGAGGACTCGGAGAAGCCAGAGTTTTGAGTCGGGCGTGGGGGTGTTGGGCGAAAAATAAAAAAAAGATTCGAACTAATGCCTCCCAGATGGGGAAAAATACTCAAAACAATCGTCCTCGGACTATTTTTTATTCCCCATATCCTAAGATGGGGTTCTTGTTATTACTTGGACGCCTCCTACTCCTTCTTCTCCCTCTTCTCCTTTTTCTCCTCCTCATACCCAGACTTACTCAGGCTCAGAGTTACTCAGACCCAGACTTACTCAGACACAAACTTACTCATACTCAGACCTACTCGTACTCAGACCCACTCATGCCCAGACTAGCTAATTCTCAGACTTGCTCCCAGACATACTCATACTCAGACCTGCTCGTACTCAGACTTCTTCATTGCCAAATTTTCCACACACGCACACACACACAGCAGATTGTGAGGATGTCTCAGGCGGGGCGCTGGCTTCAGCCCCCCTCAGAGAGCCGCCAGGGGTGTTTTCACGGTCCCGTTCACAGCAATTTTGTGGGGATGCTTCAGGCGGTTTGCTTGTTTTCTGTCCCAACATCCTTGGCTATCCGAGCAGATTGTGAGGATGTCTCGGGCGGGGCGCTGGTTTCAGCATCCCTAAGGGGGGGCGCCAGGGTGTTTTCACGGTCCCGTTCGCTGCTGTTTTGTGGGGATGTCTCGAGCGGTTTGCCTGTTTTCTGTCCCAGCATCCTTCGCTGTCGGAGCAGATTTGGAGGATGTCTCGAGCGAGGCGCTCATTTTCACCCCCCAGGTGGGCCAGATTTTGAGGATTCCACCGCTGATGTGTGACCACTACCGCCACTGATCTCATTTTTCGGGGTAGGGGCTTTCTGTTGGCGGATCCGACGCAGAAGCTTAAATCCCATATTCGTATGAGAACAGATTTTGCACGCCATCGCCTTCAACTGCGAGTGGGCCGTGGAAGCAAGTCAGGTCGACGTTGTCACGCGAGGAAGCGAGAGCAACAGCCTGGTGACGCAAATGGTTCTGATGGTACATTGCGCGTCACATGTATTTAGTCCTATGTGCTCGCGTTCTGCGTTGAGGCCCTTGGCCTCAGCTCCTGGGCCACCCGTTTGAGGGTTCAGACCGGGGTCTGGATGTGCATATTCGGTGTTGCGGGCACCGTGGTGGGGGCTCGCAGGCCATCGCCGCCTGTGGGATTTTTTGGCCGCAGTAGTGGATATGGATATTTGTTGGGGGGTCTTCCCTTCGTTTTTATCCATATCCACTGCTGGCTGCCTGGGTGGGGTCGCCTGTGAGAGCTCGCACTCTGGCCTGGCGTTCTGGTTCGTTGGGCGGCGCCCCAGATGGTCCGCGGCGTCGCGGGCGTGGAGCAGATGATGTCAAGGCGCATCGAAAGGCAAGACAAGGCAGCTCGAAGGTTCGGGATCGTCAATCTCGGCGACTCTGAACGGCGGCGGTCGTGGTGTACTCAGACATTCCACCCCTTTGCTGGGGACCTCCATCTGGAATGTGGACGATGGGACTCCTGCACGGCCACGTATTGCTGGCCCTTTGTTTTAACAGCTCCAGTCTTTTCGCGCATCCATGCCATGGAGGCAATCAGTCCTGCTGCTCGGGGAGTTGTCGGGGGGAATCCCCACCAGCACCGGATATGGTAATATATTGCTGGTGCAAGGATGTCTCGATCGGTTTGCCTGTTTTGGTGGCCAGGCTCGTGGGCGCAGATTTTTTTCAGGATGCCACAGGAGGCTCCAACATGCTCCAGGAGGCCCCAGGAGACCACATGAGGTCCCAGGAGGCATCAGGAGGCCACAGAAAGACTCAAGAGGCCAGAGGATGTCCCAAGAGGCTCCAGGAGGCCCCAGGAAGCTCCAGAAGGCCTCAGGAAGGCACAGGAGGCCCCAGGAGGCCACAGGAAGCGCCAGGAGGCCTCGGAAGGCAACAGGAGGCCCCGAGAGGCCACAGGAGCAGGAGGCCCCAGAAGGCAACAGGAGTGGCTCCAATCCCATGTGTGTTTACGTATGCTCCTATCGATTGGGCCTCACCTGGAGCACGATTCCTTGATGTTATACGTATGTTTCTATAGATTGTCCTTCTCCTCTGCACAAACTCCTAAATGTTATATATGTATATACATATATATATATATATATGTTCCTATAGATTGGGCCTCTCCTGGGGCACGAGTCCTTGGTGTTTTACATGTGTTCCTATAGATTGCCCTTCTCCTGTGGCTCTCATACGCAATGTTTTGCGTACGTCTGTTGCTATAGATTGGGCCTCTCCTGGGGCACGAAACCTCCCTAGGAGGTCCCAGGAGGCCCCAAGAGGCTCCTGGAGACCCCAGGAAGCCCTAGTAGGTTTCAGGAGACCCTAGGTGGCGCCAGGAGGCCCCAGGCTCATGCGCAGAGACGCGCTCGTACTACTGAGGCTCATTCACACTCTAATTCATTCGCAGTTAGATTCATGTCCAGACCGTCACAACTGAAGCCCGTTTATATTCGAAAGCTCTTGCGCCTAGACATTCACGGCGGACAGGTCCATGCGAATATATGCACATATGGGGAGCTCCACGCAGTGAATAATTATTTTTGAATAGTCTCCCTGTAGGGGGACAGGCCCGACTTCAACCCAGAGATCCAATGCATTGAAAAAATCAAGACGGAGATCTTTCGCAATTTTCGGCCTCGGAGGGCCCTCGCCAGGCCCCGGGGCCGTCAAAACAGGATCCAGAATGAAAAACCGGTCCTGTCGAGAGTTCCGGGGACCCCGAATTGAAAAAATCATTGCGTCAGATCTCTGGGGGGATCGGGAACGGCGGTGATGAGTAAGGGGAGGGATATCATGACGTGGGCCAAAATAGTTCCCCAGATTCCGTGGCGCCTCATTACGCCCCCGGCCCCCCCCCCTGGGCCGCGCACATGCCGCTGGCCATGATTTGTGCCCCCCCTCTTGGATGCCCCCCTCCTGGTCGCTCGGAAAACAATGGGATGAGCCTGGAGTGTGAAGGACAATTCCCGGATTTCGAAGTGAGTTTCGCGTGTGCTTTTTGGGGGCCAGGGGTGAAGACTACAACAAATCCATTTTTTCGCTCGCCGTTTCGGGGTTTTCCGTTGGCAGAAATCCACGCAAGAATCCGCTGCGGCACGTCTGCAAGGCCGGTGCAGTGAGAAGAAGAAACAAATTACACGAACATAAATTTGCCGCGCTCCGCGCGGATTTCTTGGATCCGCGCTGGGCCCCCTTTCCGTCATCGGCTTTGTGTCTCGGCATCTTTTAACCGATCCCACTCCCCATCTCCATCCCCTTCGAGACCCCCACCAAATTGCCACCCCAGTTGGGGATGCACCCCTCGAAACCCGAAGAGAGCGACCTCTACCCCGACCTAGGAGGGTACATCGGCCAGCGGGGCCCAGGCCGTGCCGCTGGGGATGGGGATCGGTTAAACCATACCGCATAGACCACCTTTCGGGTGATAAGGAGGTGAGGGGGGGAGGGACCACCGTTGCACTCGATCGATCTCACTATCGATCTCACTATCGGTCTCATTATCGATCTCATTCGATCGATCTCACAATCGATCTGGCTATCGATCTCACAATCAATCTCACTATAGATCTCACAATCGATCTCACATTCGGTCTCACTATCGACCTCACTATCGATATCACAATCGGTCTCACAATCGATCTCACATTCGGTCTCACTGACAATCTCACTATCGATATCACTATCGGTCTCATTCGATCGATCTCACAATCGATCTCACTACCGATCTCACAACCGATCCCACATTCGGTCTCACTATCGATCTCACTATCGATATCACAACCGATCTCACAATCGATCTCACAGTCGATCCGACTATCGATATCACTATCGAATTCAGTATCGAAGTCATTATCGATCTCTCGTTCGGTCTCACTATCGATAACACAATCAATCTCACAATCGATCTCACATTCGGTCTCACTATCGATCTCACTATCGGATTTTACAATCGGTCTCACTATCGATCTCACAGTCGCTCTCACTATCGATCTCACTATCGATATCACAAACGGTCTCACAATCGATCTCACATTCGGTCTCACTATCGATCTCACTACCGAACTCACCATCATCATCAACATCATCATCATCATCATCATCATCATCATCATCATCATCATCATCATCATCATCATCATCATCATCATCATCATCATCATCATCATCATCATCATCATCATCATCATCATCGGACACCGGGGACACCGCGGGACACCGGCGGGACACCGCGGGCCCCGGCCGCCCGGAAGGGAGACATTTGGTCCGGCCGCGCCTCAGCCACACGGGACACCAGCGGGACACCGGCGGGACACCGCGGGCCCCCGGCCGCCCGGAAGGGAGACATTTGGTCCGGCCGCGCCTCAGCCACACGGGACACCAGCGGGACACCGGCGGGACACCGCGGGCCCCCGGCCGCCCGGAAGGGAGACATTTGGTCCGGCCGCGCTTCAGCCACAGGAGACTTTCTCTCGCCCGCCCACGCAGCTTCGCCTCGCCCGCACGGCACGCACGAACACGAAACCGAAATCGATTTCCCGGTAGGGGGGCTCTCCGTTCCACTTCGATCTCATCCCCTCACCTCCGACTCAATGTCGTTTGTTGTTTTTCTGCTTCTAGGACAGCAGCGCCCCTGCAGAGGGCGGGCTCCTGGAGCTAGAGAAGTCGTCGAGGCTCAGCCGCCAGGGGCAGCAGGGCGACGCGGGGAAGTGGGACCAGTTCAAGGTCTAGGATGTTCCAACCTACCTTTAGCCTGATTCACCAGAAAAAATCGAGCAAAGTACCGAAACTCGAGGGTTTCCGCGTGTCGGGCCCCAGGAGACGCTCCTCCGACACTGTCTCGACGCTGTCTCGACACGGTTCTGGGTGCTCGAAGCTATTTCTAGGATGTGGTCCCTAATTACGATGGGAGCAACATATTTCAAGGTCAACTACGAGCTCTTCGGCGTCGTCTCGACGTTCAAGGATGACCTGTCGCAGTACACCACGCCCCTGCGCAAGGACAAGATCACCCCCGAGATGCGCAGGAAGGCGGACCGGCTCGCCCAGGAGATCGAGAAGGGCGCGTCGGCCCGGGGCCAGACATGGAACGACGCTTTCAGCGACGGAGAAGGCGGCGACGGCGAGAACGAGGAAGACCTCTTCTCAGCATGCCCCCGAAACTACGGGGACGCTGGCGCCGCCAGCTCTTACCAGCACCCCGCCGGGCAGAATCGACGAGCAAGAGAAGGGCAGGCTCAGAAATGTTCGGAGCTCCGCGCAGACTTCTTGGATCTGCGCGAGGCCCCCCCGGCGGCGCCTCCAGCGCCGCACCTGGCGCACTCCGCGCGCCAGAAAGGGAGGGGGGCAGCCAGCGCCGATCCGATAAGACCGGGCGGAGCTTCGAGCGTTTGTGCTCATGGCGCCTTCTGCTCCTCGAGACAGAAGCAGACCTGGAGGCCGGCGAAGGCCCCCGAGGAGGAGATCGGGCGGGGCCGGGGCCGGGATAAGAAATCGTTCCGTCAAGTCGGGCTTGTCCCTTTACTGGAGGAGCATTCAAAGATAGACCCAAAATCGTATGGGTACGATTTGTTGTATTCTGTTATATGTTTTGAATATTTGGGGGGATACTTTAAACTATCCTTCGCATTGAAAATATCAAGACGGCGTTTTTTCTTATTTTTCGGCCTCGAGAGGCCTTCGCCGGGCCCTGGGACCGTGACAAAAATTATTCAGGATGAGAAACCGGTCTCGGGGAATGGGTCGAGAGTTCCTGGGATCGGCGTCACCCCAGCATACTTATAATATGTGTGCGTCGCCCCCCCCCCGGGGGCGACGCGCGCACCGAGAAATCGTATAGTATATGCGTCGTGGCTGGCGCGTTCTGGCCACACCGCTCGGGAAACGATATATTACAAGATGGGTATACTACGTGTTCGGGTCGGACGCGCACCTCCAAGGAGGACATGTAGCATTAGCATGTCTCTGTGATTCCCATGAGGAGACCGCGCATGAAAAAAAGCACGACGTCGGATCTCTGGGAACCCGCCTGTACGAGGACACGCCCGACCTATAGTCGTTTCCGGGGGGCGCCTCCGGGCGCGCTCGGGAGCGGCCGCGGCGCCCGGGGCATCCTCCACGGAGCCGCTCGGTCTCCGAGCGTGCGCGAGGCGTCCTGGTCCGAGGTCGCTCCAGTCTTCTGAGTCGGGCGCGTGTCCCTCTCGGGCCGAAAGAAGAGGGGGCGATAGGGAGAGGGGGGTTACGAAGTCTGCTGCACGCAGCTGGTTTCGGCCCCGCCGCCGGGCCCATTCTTCGATGCATAAGCGCCTCCCGGAGCTGGGAGGCGCTGGGAAAATCAGTTGCGTGAGCTGATTATCAAACCCCCCCTTTGCTTTTCGCCCAGCCCGTCCCTCTGCAGGAGGAATGTTCAAGAATAGGTTAGCTATAGGCTGGGGACGGTTTGTTTTCGAGGTGCGCGAGGCGTCCTGGTCCGATGTCGTTCCAGTCTTGAGTCGGGCACGTCACTCTGCAGGAGGAGTGTTCGAGAATAGGTTAGCTATAGGCTGGGGACGGGTTTGTTTTCGAGGTGCGCGAGGTGTCCTGGTCCGATGTCGTTCCAGTCTTGAGTCGGGCAGGTCCCTCTGCAGGAGGAGTGTTCAAGAATAGTTTAGAAAATAGGCAGGGGATTCTTTATTATGTTTCGATTATGTTTCGACAGTTATTTTGCATCTGTTCTGGCAAATGTGGATCGATTCTTCCGAAGTCCGCTGTGGGAGGACAGGCCCGACCTAATCCCTGGTCCGATTTCGCCTTAGTCCTACCCTGAGATCCTGGCGCTGCGACTTTTGTTCGCAGCGGGCGCTCTCGGGGCCCGGGACCCTCACACAGCGATCTTGCCCGCAGAAATGACGCAGGAAGATGAGGTCTGGGGCTCTGATCGTGGTTTTTTGAAGGGTTGCACGTGTTGGGGATCCCAAAACAGTGTGGTGACAGGCCGTGCGGTGACCTCGGAACCCCAGGAAACCGCACCGCACGGTCCGTCACCGCACGTTCTTGGGACCTTGGAGGCCCCAGTCGCCCGAGACATCCTCGGAGAACGACACGAGTCCGAAAACCGTGCTGTGACCCCGAATCCCCACCGACTCACCACACGGTGTGGTTACCACCCCGTTTTGGGGCCCCCGAAACTGTTCTGCAACATCGGATCTCAGGGTAGCTCCGTTGTAGGATCGGCGTCACCCCAACATACTTGTACTATGTGTGCGTCGCCCCCCCCCCCCCCCCCCCCTGGGGGCGACGCGCGCACCGAGAAATCGCATAGTGTATGCGTCGTGAGGGGCGCGTTCTGGCCACACCGCTCGGGAAACGATTTTCTACAAGGTGTGTATATATGATATGTTCGGGTCCGACGCGCGCCTCCAAGGAGGACATATAGTATTAGTATGTCTCTGTGCGTCCCAGACAGTGGGGGCGCGCGTCAAGGCGTCAAGAAACCGTATGCTTTTCGTCAGGGTATCCTGGGTTTCTTCGCTCCTCGCGCTGCGCGGTTACTTCCCGCAGCCGCTGAAGGAGCTGCTGCGCTCAGGGTGCTCCGGGTTTCCCCTCGGGTGCACCTCGCACACGGGTGCTCGGGGCTGGGTTTCTTGCGAAGGTTACTTGCGGCCGCGCCCGCACTGTGAGGAGATGCCCAAGGCAGAGCCGACCACGGTGGGCGGGGCGCTCCTGGGGATGCTCCGCGCGGGCGCGCCCAGCGGCACAGAGGCCGCGCAGGGCGACTACCGCACGCAGGTGGCGCCGAAGGTCCAGGCCTGGTGGCGAGCCAGGCGCCAGGCCCGCTGGGGGGGGGGAGCTCCAATGGTCAGACCCCTAGAGATCCGACGTACACCCAGACTTACGTCGGGCCTGCCCCTCGACAGGAGGAATGTGCAAAGATATTCAAGCAATAGTCTGGGGACGATTGTTGTTTTTATTATTATGTTGGAGCATAGTGGGAGTTTTGTTCTGAGTATGTTTAATTTTTCGCCCAAGATCCCCCTGTAGGCGGACAGGCCCGACCTAAACCCAGACATGATCGCGTCGTAATAGAATGGCACCGGAGAAAGAACCCAATCATAACCTTTTGAGGGCTAAAGGGTTATGGGGCTATAAGGCTATAGGGCTCTGGGGCTTTGGGGCTACAGGGCTATTGGGCTGTAGGGCTATAGGGCTGCCGGGCTTTAGGGCTATAGGGCCATGGGGCCATAGGGCTATTATAAGGTTATAAAGCCATAAGGCTATAGGCCTGTAGGGCTATAGGGCTATAGGGCTACAGGGCGTTATGGCTATAGGTCTATTAGGGCTATCGGACTGTAGGGCTGTAGGGCTGTGGGGCTATAAGGCTTTAAGGCTATAGGGCCATGGGGCTACCGGGCACCCGGGCACCCAGGCACCCGGGCACCCAGCCACCCGGGCACCCGGGCGTGCCGCCGAAATCGGCGCCATACCTCATCTAACTACATGAATCCGCAAGGACCCCTACAGAGGCAAGCTCTGATTTGCATGCACGATGCGATGTTTTTCGCTCTTTTCGGCCCCTGGGGGCCCTCACCGGGCCGCGGGACCGTCAAAAAACACCTCAGGACGAAAAGCCGGTCCGAGGGAATGGGTCGAGACCCTTGGGGGCCGACGCCATAAAAAAATCATCGCGTCGGGGGTCTGGGAACGCAGGTGAGCAACGCAAAAAAGGGAGTCATCTGCTTCGACATTGGCGCGTAAGCTGTAAGATCGCGCGTAGGCGCCCTCGTCTCCTATGCAGCGTGCCACGGCGGCGGCCCGCGTAAGCCACCGCGTAAGGTCGCTGCGTCATCTCGCGTAAGACACGTTTTTGATCGTCAGCTGTTGCTCACCCTCGCCGCCTTGGACCCCCCTCTTCGGGAGCCTGGGCAGCAGGGGGCCGAAGCGGAGTCAGAGGAGGAAAAGGTACCCATACCGCTACCCCTCTCCCCGCTTTCCCCTTTGTGGGCCTCCTGGGAGGCCCTCAGCGCCACCGCTGGATTCGCCCCAAAATTCTGGTCAGAACAGGATTATGATGGTCCAACGCGTACTTCAGCCTTGATTACCAGAAAGAACTTCGAGCACCAATAAAAAGTACCGAAACTCGAGGGTCTTCACGTGCCGGGCCCTGGGAGACACTCGCCCGACACTGTTTCGACACTGTTTTGACACTGTTCTGGGTGCTCGAAGTGATTTCTGTGATGTGGTCCTTCAGTGCGGTGGGAGCTACATAACCCCAGGAGAGGTCCGGGGAGCAGCGGTATCGGTACCCTGTGCTTCCGCCCTGGAGGGGGCACACGCGCTGGCGCTCCCTCGCCGTGGGCCGAAAGACTCCATGCGGAGAGCGCGGCCACGTGCTCACGCAGCCCCCCCCCAACTTGGCATCGCTCGGACGTGTGCATTTTTCCTTCGGCGAGGACCATCGGGGAGCATCCTTGGTCATTTGGCGAAAAAACCACGCACGAAACCGAAAAAAACAAAGGGAATGGACGTACGAGCGATGGCCCGACTGGGCCCCGAGCGTGGGCCGCTCGGGGCCCAGTCGGGCCCCGCGCGGCCCACGCTCCGGCAAACCACATCAGCAGAAACTCTTGGCGCTCCGCGCGGGCTTCTTGGATCTGCGCTATGGGGCCCCCTGGCGGCGCCTCCGGCGCCGCCCCTGGCGCGCTCCGCGCGCCAGGGAGGGGGTCCAGCGCGGATCCAAGAAACCCGCGCGGAGGGCCAAAAGTTTTCGTTTATGGCGTCCTGTCTGCTTCCAACCTCGTGCGGGCACTTCCCGCCGAGGAGGCCCGAGGCGGCGCGAGGAGGTGCAGAGCACGAGTCCAGGCCTCCCAGGTGGGGTCGGAGCAGAGTCTGGGCCGGAGGATCGCGCCACATCGCCGATGCATCGGCGATGCCGCTCGACGTGGGGTGTAATTTGCTCCACGCCGACGTCTAGGATGTATCGACGACGTTGCCAGTGCGTGGCCGATGCATCGCCCATGTCTCGCCGATGCGGTGCAATCCTCCGACCCCATCTACTCCGACCCCATCAGGGAGGCCTATGACGGTGGGGCCCTGCGCGCGGCAGAGAGAGAGAGTCAGCGGCACCGTAACGAGTATCTTCACTAACGGCTGCTTCTTGGAGAGTGGCCAGAAGTTGCCACTCTTCAGGGTCTCCGTCTGGCACTGCAGCGTTGCCCACGTCGGGGAGGGTTGGGTTCGCCGGGCCACAGGCCGAGGTGCCCGTCAGCGGAGTCCCCGTTCGAGTTTTGGAGGACGATCAAGGGAGAGGAAGCATGTTGCCAGGTAATTTGTAATTTCTAGGTGTCTAAGACATGTGGTAAACATGTGCTAAACCCCCAAAAACATGTTCAAAGCAGGCTCAGAACATATGTTCCGACCTTTTGAACACGCTCAAAGTTCAACGATAGGACTGTTGGGGTGCCCACTGCCGTGGCAGCCACAACGTCAGAGGCGGGCGCTGCAAGAGAAAGAGAGAGAGAGAGAGAGGCGGAGCGGGAGGGGGGGCCCAGCGGGGGGGGAGGGGGAGGGGCGGCCCAGCCCCCGTCAGGCGGGCGACGCCGTGCCCCCCGGGGCCGAGGCTCGGGGAGCAAAGCACGCGAGTCGAGCAGTGGCGAAGCGTCCTGGCTCGCCTATAGCCCTGCCAGACGATATTCTAGGAGCTTCTTTGTGGCTCCCACGAGAAATGTTCATGGAACATTTATGGTTGGGGCTGTCTTGTCTTACTACATCGGGTCTGTGTTCTAAGAGCACTGCGTTTGTTCTCAGCGCATGTTTGGATTCTAGGAACACTTCGTGGTAGGACTACAGGAATGCCGGGACAGACGATCCCTGCTCAAGTGAGAAGGTGGGCATGTCCCTCGATAGGAGGAGTCTGCAAGAATACTGTGAAAATCGTCGGTTGGCGATTTTTCGTGATCTTTTGACTAGGTGGATTGTGTGTTGACTACTGTCAAGCTTACTTCCAAAATCCGCCGGTAGGGGGACATGTCCGACCTAAATCAAGTTTCGGAGGTCCGCGCGGATCTCTTGGATCGGCGCCGGACCCCCCTCCCTGGCGCGCCATGGCGCGCCAGGGGCGGCGCCCGAGGCGCCACCACGGGCGCCCAGCGCCGATGCAAGAATGCCGCACGGACGGCTGAAAGCTGTCGAGTGGGGCATCGACTGCAGAATCGTTCTACCCCAGAACTGATCTTCTCGCCGAGTCGCACGCAGAGTGCTCGTGCATCTGCGAACAAGCCACGTAATTATGTTCTCGTGGATGCGACGACCACATCGACCTTGGGGTAAAGCAATGCTGCAGGCGATCTCCCCTACTCGACCCAGAGATCCGACGCCGTGATTTTTTCAATGCGGGGTCCCTGGAAGTCTCGACCCGTTCCCCAGGACCGGCTTTCCATCCCGAGGCCTCTCTGGACGGCCCCGAAGCCCGACGAGGGCCCCTCGAGGCCGACAAGTGCGCAGAGCCTCCGCCTCGATTCTGTTTCAATGCGTTGGATCTCTGGGGCAGCGCCCTGCCTCACCACCCACCAAACCACCCCAACCCAACCCGAAGGCTCAGATTAACCCTCGATTTCTAGTAGGGGGGAATCGGGAAACATCGAGAAAACGCGCGTGGAACCCGTACCCCCCCCCCCAACCCGAAGTTCGGGTCTTCGGGCTGGGTTGGGGTGGTCTGGCAGGCAGTCACTGCCTGCGTCGTCGGCCCCCGCCCCCCGCGAGGCGGGCCTGGTGTGCCCCTTCTCCCTCCGGGTCTTCGGCGACGCCACGCAGCTCCTCATGCACTGGGCCGCCGCGCTGCCGCGCCCGGAGGCGCCCACGGCCTCGCCCGCCGCGACGGCGCAGTTTCGCGCCGCCGGCGGCGAGCTGCGGTGGCAGGGGCCTCGCTCGGACGTGTGCAGTCTTTCTCGGCGAGGACCATCGAGGACCATCCTGGACCATCGAGCAAAAAAAAATATCTTGGCGAAGGACCCAACCATAGGCAATTGTTCGTAACGCGTTGTGGGTGCCGCTTTCGGAGGGGCTCCCTATGGGGCCACGAAACGCTGCCCTGGGTGGGGGGGACCGCATGCGAGAGCAGCCACTGGGGCCTTCGGTGGAGCTCCTTATGGGGCCACGAAACGCTGCCCACGGTGGGGGAAACGCATGCGAGAGCAACCACTGGGGCCTTCGGTGGAGCTCCCTATGAGGCTACGAAACGTGTGAGGGGTGTGCCGAGAGCAGAGGCAAAGAGGGGGAGGAGGGAGGAGGGAGGGTGCAGCGGGAGGAGACGCGGGGCACCGTCTTTTCAAGACGAGGACCCAACACCACAGGATGGTTTTGAAAAAAACACGCACGAAGCCGAAACATGCACGGGAAATGGACGTCCGAGCGACGGCAAGGTGGGCCGACCTCGTGGCGGCCACGGCGGGAGTGGCCGCGGCGCTACCGGCCGCGGGGAGACCAAACAAAAAGGCAGATGCCGTGGTGTTATGAGGGGGCCACATGCGAAGCTTACCCCACCCTCCCCCTCAGAAGTGGTGGGGGTAGGGGTAGGGTTCGCATGTGGCCCCCTAGTTATTCGGATCTATCGCGGCAGGAGCGGTAAGGGGTACGGGGAGAGCGGGCACGAAGGCCGACAGCAGCTCTTAAGTCGGGCCTGTCCCTCTACAGGAGGAATGTTCAAGAATAGTCCAAACATAGTATGGCGACTATGTTTTGTCAATGTTCGATTATTTGTGGGTATGTGTTATATATGTTTTACTTTTCGTCCAAAATTCGCCTGTAGGGGGACAGGCCCGACCTAACAGTAGCTGTTCTTGTTCATGCTGGAAGAGGACTCGCTGCTGGTGGCGCCGCGGAGATTGTCCAGTGCAGACCGAGATGCGGTTGCACAGCAGCGGCCGCTGTCGGTGTTGGGCAACATGTGCTGTTGGGCGTCGTACCAGTTTTTGCCGTACCCATGCCGGGCGTCCAGAGGATCCGCCGTATTTGGGTTGGTCTTCCAGTTTCAAATTGTGTCGGGAGTGCAGCACAGACGATGCGGACAAAGGCGTGGGGCGGAAAGTTCTGCCCCGGAAAGGCAGGGCGGACGTTTCCGCAAGAGTATCTATCCCCTTCTCTATATCCTTATAATCGGGGAATCTGCGACCCCCCCCCCCTAAACGGGACCCCTCTGGATTTTGGGCCGGGGGTCTCTGGATGCCTTTGCAGACGGTCCCCTGCACTCCGGGGCTCCCGAAGCCCCTGCTGGGCCTACAGGCAGGCGGCCCGAATCGGTCAGGAGGGCGGCCGGACGGCCCCGCGAGAGCCCACGTAGGCCCCGGACACCCCCCAGAAGCCCAAAACGACCCAAGGAAGACCCCCAAGAGGCAGATCGAAACGTACAAAACAATGATTCCCCATGGTTTTGGCATGATTCTGGGAATGCTCAATCTCTTCGGTCCTCCAGAATCTTCCGGGCGTCCGAGACTGCCCAGGAGGTCAGAGCGTGGCCCCAAATTTAAAGAGGGCTTCCAGGCAGTCCAAGAGGAGCCCCAAGACGGCCCAACAGGGCCCCAAGATGACCCGAAGAGAGCCCCATGACGGCCCAAGATGGCCCCAAGACGCCTCCCGAATCATTCCAAATCGTGACCCGGTCGGGTGGCCCAGGGAAGCTCTCAGTGAAGGTCTCAGTGGCCCCCAGAAGGAACCCAGGAGTCTTCCAGAAGGCCCCAACAAGCCCTTAAAAATCTTCGTGAGACTTACAACAGGCTCTCCTAGGATGAGACTCCACAAAAAGAGCTGCGCATGGTGGCGAATTCGCAGGGTAGGGCGAGAATGAGAAAGGGGAAAAGGAAGCATGAGGAAAGGATAACGAATGCATCGGAAGCTGGAACATATACATTACCAGTGGCGGTTTGTTTGTTCAATACCATGACTCTGTGAGGGTCGGGGACGACGTCGGGGTTGTGTGGCGTATACTTTTCCCCCGTTCTCCAAGGGAAACAACGAAACATGTACACACCAGGATCCCGTATACACCAGGATCCGCGTTTCTGTGCGGATTTCAGCGCAGGGTCGGAAAAAGCGTCGGTGTATATATAGAGTACATGACTACAACGACGATGCCAGAAAAGGCAACAATGAGTTGTCGCTAAACTTCCGTTTTACCTTACTGCCTTCCTGTCTGCATGGCGCGAGGCGCCAATGCAGTCTTATATATATATATATATATACACACTCACATATGTATGTGTATATATAAATGTGTATGGATGTATATATATATGTATGTAAATGTATATGTATATGTATATATATATATACACATACATAGCGGAGACAGCGACGGCAAACATGGGGTGGAAATCGGCATCAAGGAAGCTTGAAAAGTAGGGCTTAGTTTCCCGCCCAAACCTGCGAGGTCGCCCAGAGTCCGGCGGATCCGAAGTCGGGGTGCCGCTGCTCATGGGCCTCCCCCCGGGGTGTGCTCCGACCGAGATTTCGAGGCGAATCCGGCGGTGGCGACGGGGGCCTCCCAGGATCTGCACGCACGGAAAATATTTAGGGGACCGAAGAATGACATAAACATAAAAATTTAGAGGTCCGCGCGGATTTCTCGGATCCGCGCTTGGGCCCCCTGGCGGCGCCTCCAGCGCCGCCCCTGGCGCGCTCCGCGCGCCAGGGAGGGGGGTCCAGCGCAGATCCAAGAAATCCGCGCGGATTCCCGAGTTGTTATGTTTATGTCAGGCTGCGCTCCCCGAAATGTAGGTGCGATGCCGAGCAGCACTGCCTGTTCAGTTGTGACAAGACGGGCTGTCCTTCGGAGCCCACTCGGCCAAGACTCAGGAGGAAAAAAAACACAGACACAATGAATCGTCGATTCCTTAGAAAATATGGGAAAATATGGGAAGTGGGGGGGGAGGAAAAAACACAGAAAATATGGGAAACTATGGGGGAATATTTTTATGTGTGTATTTACTTGTGTGTGTGTCCTGGGGCCCCTTCAAAAACACCTGGCCGAGGGGTCCGCAGCCCTCGCCACCTGTGGCTCACCCGGGCGCGCACCGCCGTGGCATTGCCCAGAGTTGCCTTCACGAGGTTCTCGGAGGACCGCCACCTCCTCCTCCTCCTCCTCCTCCTCCTCCTCCTCTTCCTCCTCCTCCTCCTCTTCCTCCTCCTCCTCCTCCTCGCCCTCCTCGTCCTCCCTTGTGGAGGACGATCCATGGAGAGGAAGCATGTTGCCAAATACTTTCCAGGTGTCTAGAACATGCTTTAAAACTGTTTTGAACATGTAAGCAAGCCATGCTTAAAGCATTCTCAGTACATGTTCCCCACATTCTAAACACACATCCTCAGTTCGGTGATAGGGCTGTTAGGGTGTCCACTGTCGTGAGGCTCCTGCCCCACGTGAACAGGCGCCGCTGCTGGGCATCGGTATCCGCCCTCCCCACCCCCAGCCCGGGCGTGCCAACAGGAGGCCCCCGGGAGGCGGCCACGGGCCAGGGGGCCCGCCTTGGCGCCAGCGGGCGTGCCGCTTCCTGCTCTCCGAGGTCGAGATGCCGCGGGCAGGCTCCGTCTGGGAGCAGGTCCTCACGCGCATGCGCCCAGCCGCGGACGAGCCGAAGCAGCACCTCCCCGTGGGCGACTTCGTGGCCTCCGCGGTGGCCATCAAGTGCTGGCGGCGCGACCAGAAGGCAGGGCTCGCTCCGCCTCCTCCGGCTCGCTGCGCTCAGATTCCGATCCCGATGCCGGTGCCGATCCGATGTGTTTTCGGGCTCCGATTTGGATACATGTCGGGGGCCCCCAGACGGGGCGGTGACCACACCGTGCGGTGAGTCGGCGGGGATTCGGGGTCACCGCACGGGTTTGGGACTCGGGTCCCTCTCCGAGGATGTCTCGGGCGACAGGGGCCTCTAGGGCCCCAAGACCGTGCGGTGACGGACCGTGCGGTGAGGTCTCTTGGAGTTCCGAGGTCACCGCACGGTCTGTCGCCGCACCGCTGCGGGACACTCCAAAGTTTGGATCTACGCAGGCCCTGCTGGCCTGCCGATTGCCGCCGATTCGACTTCTCCCGAGGTGGCTGCGGATGTCGGCCGGTCCGATCAATGTCGACCGCTGGTCAGACTTGTGGATGCGATTTTGGGCCCTCCTGCCAGAAGGAGGAGGAGGAGGAGGAGGAGGAGAAGGAAGAGGAGGAGGAGGAGGAGGAGGAGGAGGAGGAGGAGGAGGAGCAGGGGTCGACCGGAGCGTTTTCGTGGGCGATCTCGTGGATTTTTTGTCAATCGCGCCTTCGGAGTTGTGCCAAAACGCTGCTTCGGCCCGTCGGTCCGACCGCTTCCGTCGCAAATTTTGTTGTGGACGGGGCGAAAACGCTGAGCGTGTGCTTGGCCGACCTTGCGAAGGACGCCACCGCCCACCAAACCACCCCAACCTGACCCGAAGGCCCCGATTTGCCCTCCACTGCCAGCGGGGGGGGCGGGGCACATTGAAAAAACAAGTGTGAAGCCCTTACGCCTCTCCAGCCCGAAATTCGGGCGAGATTCGGGTCTTCGGGTTGGGCTGGGGTGGCTTAGTAGGTACAGACGAGACTGATTCGCAGGCCGACCCTGCCAAATCGAGGGCACCCTCGTGTCCTGAGCTTCGCCACCCATTCCTTCTTACGTTCCTGTGGCAATGTGGCCCTCGGAAGGGTCTTGCGTTATGATGCTCCAACCTGCTTTAACCTTGACCACAAGAAAGAATTTCGAGCGCCCTCGTTCTCGCTCGTGCTCTCTCCTCCGATCACCCTCAGCGTGTCGTAGGAGTCAAAGCTCGGAGAAGTCGATCGAATCGACCGAAACCTCGCTATCGCTGTCTGTCTCCCGCTGCAACTGCTCTGGGGGACGGGCGCTCCTTTTGCTTGGGCCCAAACGCCGGCGCTACAGGTAAGCGCGTCAGTCCAGTGAAACAGGGGAAAACGGGTAATGACCCCCACAATTCAAATTCATTTTCTTTTCTCTGACCACGCGTGCCTGCGGGCCGACGCTGGCTCAATTCAACAACGAAAAAGAGAAATGCGAGCCGCCGATGCTGGCCCGGTTCAGCAACAACGAAAGGAAATATGTATGGAGATGGAAATGCCGCTCACTCACGAGCGACTGCAGCATACAGTCTCATCCCGTCGAGGAATCTGTCTGGCCGTCGGTGCCCTGGCACGGCCCAGGAGTTCCTGCTTCTGCCTCTCGAGGCGGATCGCCTCGACCTCCGCACGCAGCTCCTTTTCCTCGGACCTCCGCTTCGTGTCTCTGTCCACGAGCAGCGTGTCGCAGAGGCGGCAGCGCACCGTCTCCTTGCACTGGTCGGTGCCCACAGTCGAGGGCTGATCTGCTGGACGCACACACTCGCCTGGGCCAGCTCGGCTTGAAGGCCTGAGCTTGCCCTTTCCTCTCTCGCTGCCTTTGCCTTTCGGGATGTCCTCTGTGTCGTGATTAGCCCTGCGGCACTTGTTGCATCCGGCGACCACGCCGGTATGCCTCTAGGATATATTCCTCCAGTACGTCGCCCAGGTCGTGATCCACCTGCTTGTAGGATGCGTGCCTCAAACGCTCATGCAGTCTGCGAGCCTTGTCCATCGGTAACTCCGTCGTCTTCTTCCTGGTGGTCGATCCTCCGGACTGCTCGGTCTGGCCGGGAATCTCGACCCATTCATCACCATCATTCGGAACAGGGGTGTCGTGGTTGGCCTTCTTGCGGGTCCTCGGCTGACATTCGCATGGGTCCACCGCCATCCGACACCGCGCACACCACCAGCGTAGCACCAGCTCCAGCGGCGCCTTCTCCGATCTCCTCGGTCTCGGCACCCGCGGCGTCCATCATGTAGATCTCCTTCACGTCCAGATCCGCCGTATCGTCCGTGTTCTGGTTCTCGTCCGAAATCACGTTCGCGTCCTCGTGGTGCTCGATGTCGTTGGTCGTGTCCGTCTCCTTCAAGTTATGCTTCTCCGTGAAGTCTTTCTCGTAGCGTTCGAGAGCCTCCTTGGTCGGTGCGTATATCGTCAGCAGCTTGCGCTCATGGGTCGGAATGATCCGACGCTTCGCCACCTGGTCCAGTCCCGACCTATCGACCATGTCCTCAAGCTTCTCGTAGTAGATGTCGTCCTCGCGCTGGCCCAGCATCATCCGCCAACGGAGGTAGTGCTTGAGCGCCGGTCGAGCTGCACGCGCATTGTACCTCAAATCCGCGATGCTGTCCTCGAAGTATGCATAGCCTTCCCGCACGAAGGGCTGGTCGGCAGGCCGATGCCGACGAGGATTACTTCGAGCGATAGTACTCGCCCCTGCGACCCTTCAGCTCCATCCGTTGCTCGGAGATCACCTGCTCTGCCATGGGGTCCTCCGTCAACCGGTACTCGCCCGCCCGGAGCACATACCTCATGTAGTCGCCCGCGCGGACGTCTTGCTTGGTAAGACAGTCGGTGAGCATCTGCTTGGTGTTTACCCACTTACTCACCACGTTGTTGAACTCTGTGTCGTTCATGAGCGACTCGATGTCGATGAGCAGCCGCTTCTCGGACGGGACCGCCCCTCGCTTCTGCAGCAGGTCGTAGAGCGACTTGCAGTCCGTGACCTCCACCAACTTGATCGCCTGTCCGTCGTCCATGTGGGCCCGGTAGCCCAGCCCGTGGTGCGCTTCCACCAGGTGCTGTCTCAGCACGTCGCCATTCTCGACTGCTTCCAGCGCTGCCATCGTCTCGGCTGCCAGTGTACTCCGTACCACTCGCTTGATGCGATGCGATCGCCACAACATCGGGGTAACCTTAGCAGGCTGCCCACGCAGGAACTGATCGTCAGTGTTGTCCACGAGCAAGATGACCAGGCCAGCTTGGCTAGCGGTCTTCGCGCTGCCCATGTTCCCGTGGCTCGAGTCCCCCATTGTTGTCCATGTCCAGCTTCCACGTGGTCGGTCTTGGCGTCGCTCATGAGCTTGTTGAAGTTTATCAGGTCTTGCACCTTCAAGTCACTGTCGCGATCCCGAGCCTGGCTCTCCACCAGCCGGGACGCCAAATCCATCTTCTTAGAACGGACCAGCCACTGAATCTGGCCGTTGCCACTGTGGAGCATAGCCTTTTCCTCCGCCGCGGCCTTTGCCTCCTTGGTCTTGAGACGCTCGGCCGAGATGGGTATCTTCTCGATGCTCTCCGTGCACTCCTTCTGGCTGCATTTGATCGCGCCGTCGTCGTTCTGCTTGAGGAAGCGCCCGCAGTGGTGGAAGCCGGTCTTCGCCGTCTGCCTTTTACCGCAGCAGTGCACCTTCCTCAGCTTGGCCACCTGGTTCGCGAAGAACTCGGGCGATCCCGCGACGAGGTCATTGTCGACGCGCGCTCCGATCAGGCCGATTAGCTCCCCCCCCCCGTCGTGGAAGATGAAGAGGGCCAAGCACAGCTTGGATCTCGAAGCCCCGGGGAGCGACAGGAAGGGATCGCGATGCGCCTCGCGCCACAACAGGGGTGCATCGTTGAACCCGTAGATGCTCTTCTTCGCCTTCAGGACAGCCCCTTCTGGGGCGAATGGCTATCCCAGCTCCGGCACCGCAGGTGTGCCGCCCTTGGGAACACGGAAGTGCACGCGCCGCGTCACGCGCCTAGGGTTGCCGAGATCTCTCATTCAGAGAATGCCGAATCTACGTCGCCCTGCTCGAGGCTCCAGCCAGGCTGGCCGGCAGCTTCCTGGGCGATCGCCGCCGCGGCCGCGTTCGCGAGCGTCGGTGCGTTCGTCTGCAGCTCGCCCGCGAGCAACTGCTTGCCCTTGTAGCCCGGGACGATGTTCCGCGAATTCGCCTCCAGCGGGCGCTGCTCGCACGAGAGACCCCCTCCCCTCGCAGGTTCATTCTTGTCGGTGCGGACGCGCCTCATGGGCTGGATGTCCGCTTTCTCGGCGCCCGTGAGCTCCTCTTCGCTCGGCCACTCCACGGCGTCGCACTGAATCCACTTACGCCACTCTGCCAGGTCACTCGCCTCGGATACCGTCTTCCATTCTGGCGGGGTGCTGCGTACTTCCCGACCTTTCTTCGGGGCGACATGCTTCTTCGCGGCGTCAGTCCCCTTGGCCGCGAATGCGCCCCTCGAGCGATTCTTTACCCTGAGGAAGAGCACTTCGTCGTCGATCTCGTCGTCCTCGATCTTCGGGGGGCGACTCTGCTTGCGAGCTTCGCGACGCACGCGGAGGCGTTCGCGATCTGCTTCGAAGTCGTCAGGTAGTGATCGCTTGCACAGGGACCCTCGAGAACCAGGCTGCGGCGCAGGTTCTGGCTGTCCTTCTTGCTCAGGTCGTTGCCGCGGATCGCTTGGCACAGCGGCCGCGCCCAGGTCCGCGGCGCGCCCCTGCCCAGCTGCATCAGGCACGGGTGGGTCGTTAGCCGTAGCATCCTGCATGTCGTCTCCATCTGGGTGTATCTTCATCTCTCACGTCCTGCATGTCGTTTCCATCTCCAGGTAGTGGTGGTACTTCGGTTAGCACTCCAGGTTCCGGTGCGTCCTCCTCCTTGATCTGTCTCTCTCGCTTGGGAGTAGCCTCGGACCTCCTCGGGGGAGGCGGTGGAGCTTCCTCTGCCCGTGGCGTCTTGGTAGCCCGCGCGTCGCCCACGGCGTCTTCGTTGTCCGAGTCGCCGTCGTTCTTCTTGCGACGCCTGTCGCGCTGGGCACCGCTCCCGTCCGGCCCAGGCCCGCGCTCGTCCACGAAGCCCTTCTGGAGGGTAGATCCTCCGCGCCACTGCGACAGTTGCCTGGCGAGGTCCTCATTCTCCACCATCTCGGCTTCACCGCGAGAGGCATGCCGCGCCTGCTCGGGCGTCGCTAGCATCGGCGCCCCGCGATAGCTGAGGTGTAGCCTTGCGTGGCCCTCGGCCGCCAGCACAATGGCTGGGCCGCGCCGCCCGCGCTCGCCCTGTAGCCGCTTCGATTTCACGCGCTTCACCTCACGCCAGTAGAACGCCAGCTGTCCCGGCACGAACGGCCCGCGCGGCGGGCGAACCCGACCAACCGTGGCCCTTCTCCCTGCGTCGTCGCTGTCCAGCTCGAAGAACGCCCGGTTCGCCGCAGCGCGAATTTGCTCGGCCCTCCTGGGACCGCCCTCGAAAAGTGCTGCGCTCTGCGCCGCCAGCTGCCTCCTAACCCCCTCCATCGCCTCGATCAACGAGGCTGGAACATTAGGCGATCGTCCCAGTACTTATTGGTAGGGCGTGAAACTATTCCGACGGATGCGGTTGTTGCGCGTACGCGCTATCACCGAAGTCCACGCGGATGGGTCGTCGCTCTTGGTGAGCTGCACATCGCGGTTCAGGTGCTGGTTATGGTCCTTGAAGAAGTCGATGGCCCGTTCCACTCTGCCATTGAGCTGAGGCGCCTCTGCCAGGACAGGCCTCATCAGGATGTTGTACTTCTCGCCGATCTCCGCGAACCGCTGCACGACGTGGCCCTTCGCTGCATCGTAACAGAATACCTTCGGAGGGCCAGCCCATGATAGCCATCCTTGCGAGAAGCAGCGAAGGCTATCCTCACCCGTGATGGACCGCACCGCCGTAGTAGGAATGATGACCCTGAAGCTCGACGCGTCATCCAGGATCACCATCGCCATCAACCGGTTCTTATCTGAGATAATCACTTCGGCTCCGTCCAGAAACACATTCTCGTTGAACTCCGTCGGGAGCTTCAGGTTGGCCGATCCCGTAGCGTTGGGCTTCCCAAGCTCCTTGCACACAACATAGGCCAACGTGTCCACCGCGTCGAGCACCCACCTTCTGCGACACGCCGTAGGACTTCAGGCGTCGCTTCAGCGCGCGTGCCGACGGGTGGCTCAGGTTCAAGGGGAGCTACCTCAGGGCACCCCACTGAGCCGTGGTGATGTCCGAAGGATTGTCGCCAAAGCTCCCACCTTCGCGATGTAGGTCTCGATGTACTGCGTCTGCTTCACGATCGTCGGGCTTGAATGCTTCTGGTCGGCTGCCCAGTAAGTGTACCGTCGCGGGGAAAGATGTCTGCACCTTCGGCGCCATCACATAGATCGCGACCACCGTGTCGGCTGGATACCTTGAGGCCAGCTCGACCGTCGTGAAGTTCGGGTCGTCCGCGTAGGCATCGGAGAAGTCGGCCAGCACGCCCTTGTCGGTGTACATGGCGCAGATGCAGCGCACAGCTCCGCGAGGTACAGGGATAGCCTCGTTCTACCTCAGCACGCGTACGTCGATCAGGTCCTTCCCCAGCTTGAACTCCTTGGCCACCCCGCGCATGGTCCTCTCCGGGACCTTCCTCGCACCGTCTCCGATGCCCAGCTTCTTCAGGTCGGTGCGCCGCGCTAGCTCATGAGTGCCAGCGCTCACCACGGCATTGCCCAGGTCGTCCGGCCAGGCGCTAGCCCGCGAGAGCAGCGTGCCTCGTCCGACCGCGTCGGCATGCTCGCGGCGCTGGTCACACTTGCGATTGAGCCACCACGGAAAGCATGAACCGTTGGGCACCAGCATACGCGTGGCCATCCGAATCGGCGTTCCGTAGTCACCCGTCAGTCCGAACATGCTTTGGTGTAGCGTAACCATTTCGCACAATGGAGGTCGCTCACCGTGCCAACGCAACGGATCCATGATTAATGATCGGCTCCTCGTTCCAAGCACGGCTCGCGAGAGGGTTCTCGCCGATGCCGATGCGTCCGCCTTCAGCTTGAGTCCGGAGCACTGTAGCCGAAAAGTCAACCAGTGGCCTGAACTCATCGATGAGGTCGTCCACCCGGTCGCCCATGTCCTGAGCTCGCCGAAACTCTTGCATATTCCAAAAAGGTGTGCATGGGAACGCGACCGAGACCATCCATGGCTCGAAGGTCTTCATCAAGAACAGGAAATCCGACTGGGCCTGGGGGTCGTTGAAGTTAACCCCGACCGACAAATCCGAGGGGGTCGCGTTCGCATGACCACCCTTCGAGGCTACACGAGTAAAGCGAGCCCCCCTTCGCAAACAGCTCCCACAGGAAGGTCTCCCGGTTGTCCCGCAGTACGTCGAAGATAACCGAATATTCGTTCATCAATTTGTCGATCCGTTTGAACGTTCCCTTCTTGAATATGCCCTTGCTGCCGTTCTTCAGAGCCTCCGCGACCCACGAGCCGGCGTGCCCCTTCACCGGGAAGCCCGGCTCGTACTCCTGCTGCGTCTCCGCGACCAGGAACGCGCCCGGCTCGAGCTGCATCTCGCCCACGCGGAACCTCTCGAAGAGGGGCTTCGACTCGTGCGACTCAAGGTCGCAGTCGAAGAGGTCGAGCCCAGCATGCCCACCAGGCAGCTTCACCAGCGCCTTGCCGCGCACCCCGAGCTCCTGGAAGTCCGCCCAGTGGCCGCCCTCGCGCATGCAGAGGTTCGCCCTCCACTCGGCAAGGTCCTTCCTGCTCGTCAGACCGACCATGTCGCCGGGGATCTTGATGCTCCTGCAGCGCGCGCTGCTTCCCGGCGCCAACAGGGATGATCCACTTCTGTTTTGACTCACGTCATGCTCCACCGAGACCCTTTGAATTTCTGGCGCGCCTCCTCCTTGACGGGCTTGAGACCGTGCTTTGCTAGCTCTGCCTCGACGCGATCAAGCCATCCGCGTCCTGCGACTGCAACCGAGGCCCCGCTGTCCACTAGGGGCGCTGGCACGACGTCGCTGGAGATCATCACCTCGAGCTCGGGCCTGTCCGGCACGATCGGATCGCTGTCCAGTTTCACCGTCATGATATCGTAATCTTTCTCGGGCTGCATGTGGATGTAATTCGTGCACGGGCTTCGCATCTGGTGTCTAACGTCCACGCATGACGATACTGCACACACCAGAGCCGTCATTGCCCAGAATCCAAGCCGTGGTGGGCGAGGGGCCGACTTCGATCCTTTGCCGTGGCCCTTGCCCTTAGCGGGCTTCCCCGATTGTCCGCTGGCCGGGCACTCCGATGCGTTGTGGCCCATCTGGCCACACGCGTTGCAGCGTTTGTCCTTCGACTTGCCGCCATCCTTGCCCTTTCCTTTGCCTTTCCCGCGGTCTTGCCTGCCGCGTAACCGCCGGCTGCCGCACTCTCGCCCACAACGCCGTCGACCTTTCCTTTGAAGAATCCCCTTGCCGCCCGCAATCTGTTCATCTTGAGGCGGCTCTCTCGCGTCGTGACTAGGGTCTGGTGGTAGTCATTATCTTCTTCCGCCAGGAACGCGCCGGCTTCGTCCTCAAGGTAGAACAGGTGACTGCTGTCCCAGTCGCCTTCCCCGTCCTCGTCAGTGCATGTGTAGACTCCGTGATCATCGTCCCATTCGTGCCAGTGCCCGTCGTCGTCCTGCACCCAGTACTCACCGTTGCGTTGGTCCTCTCCATCGACTTGTCCAGTCTCGGTGTCGTTCGCGTGCACTGTCCACTTCCAGCCCGTCCTGTTGCCCTGTCCTTGGTGCCTACGTCCGCCGCGAGGGAATAGGTTTTTCGGCGTTGTCGAGATTTTCACGAAATTGAGCGTCTCGTCCGCCCTCGCGACCACCAGGTTACGTTCATCCTTGTCCAAACCGCTGCGCTTCAGCGCGTGGTACCCGAGCTTATTCGAACTGGTCTTCGTGTCCGGGCCCACCTCCTCTAAGTTCCGCCGCGCCACCTCCATGGCCGCACAAAACGCCGCCATGGGCTCCCCACCTTTCCTCTCGAAGTGTGTGAGGTCGAAGAACGTGTCGAACGCCTTCGCCAACTCACGGAAACTGCTCTTCGCGAAGCGCTCGGTCTCTAGAAGCTTGAGCAGCACATTCGCTCCGTCCTCCACGGCGTAATCTCTCGGGTCCGTATGCTCGATCAGCACGCTGATCGGATTGTCCGCGCCGAGGAGGTTCCGAGACAATTTCGGGCCGAGGGCGGCGCGTTGTTCCTTCGACTCGCATCCTCGCTCCGCCACCTGAACAGCCCTCTTGTACCTGGTGACATCCTTCAGTGTCTCGCCCTTCAGCACCGGGGTCTTGGGATCCATTGAACTGTTCTAGTTGCCTCCAGTCGCCATGGCTCTCGGGGATGGCTAGTCCCCGCAATCTATCCTGGAGTCCGTGGGGCCAACCACGGAGCTCCGCTACCAACCTCGTTCTCGCTCGTGCTCTCTCCTCCGATCACCCTCAGCGTGTCGTAGGAGTCACAGCTCGGAGAACTCGATCGAATCGACCGAAACCTCGCTATCGTTGCCTGTCTCCCGCTGCAACTGCCCTGGGGGACGGGCGCTCCTTTTGCTTGGGCCCAAACGCCCGCGCTACAGGTAAGCGTGTCAGCCCAGTGAAACAGGGGAAAACGGGTCTTGACCCCCCCCCCAATTCACAAACGCAAAAAAAAACGAAACTCAAGGGTTTTCACGTGTCGGGCCCTGGGAGACACTCGCCCGACACTTTTTCGACACTCTTTTGACACTTTTCTTCTGGGTGCTCGAAATTATTTCTGGGATGCGGTCCTTAAGTAGGATGGGAACAACATAAGTCTCGTGTCCTCTCGCGTGTCCTCTCCAATCCACCCCGACGGCAGCCAGGTCGAGCACAGAGAGGTGCTGGAGGCCCTCGCCGCGGGCCTCGCCTTCCACGTCCTCGCGAGCGGGCGCGCGTGGACTCCCGACCCCTGACCCGCGGCGGCGGTTTGCGAAGGAGAGGCAACCGCATGAGCACACGGGTCAGCAGAAGTGCGCATTGTTCTTTTCTGATTATTCGGAAGTTCTTTGATCTTCTGGGGGCCAAGATCCTGTCGTTTCTAACTGTTCTGTCCTGGGCCTCTTCCCAGCCACCAGGGGGCCAGGAACAATTAGAAACGAGCGCAGTTAGAGATGAGCACGATTAGAAATGAACGACGTGCAGGTTTCTTTCTGCGGCTCCCGGATCCCAGTCTGCTCCAGGCGCGGTCTCCTGCTTCAGGTGTCGAGCGGCGTTCCCTCGCCCCGCCTCTTCGGGTGTCGGGCGGAAGCTCGATCTGCCTTCAGCGCCTTCCCACTTCACGGGTCTGCACACTGCTCCGACCGACGAGCACACATCATCTCTCGGGGCTCCGCGCGGAACTTTTGGATCGGCGTTGGCTCCCCCGCGGCAGCTTCCCCAGCCCGACCTTTGGCGCGCTCCGCGCGCCAGGGAGGGGGGGCCCAGCGCCGATGCGAGACCTCCGCGCGGAGCTCCAAAGGGTGACGTGTCCATGCAGTTGTGTCTTCCTGTGCAGCCAACCCGTAGCATAAGGACGCGCGATGAGGCTGCCAGGGCCGTGGAAGGTCGCGTCGACCGCTTCGGAGAGGGAGCAGCCGGCGAACGTGGCCAAGACGGGGCCGAGGGCGAGGGATGCAAGGGTACACATTGTTCATGTCTGATTATTCGAAAGGTCTTTGATTTCTGGGGGGCCAAGATGCTTTCATTTCTACTTGTTCTATCCTGGGCCTCTTCCTTGCCACTAGGGGGCCAGGAACACTTAGAAACGAGCACAATTAGGAATGAACACGATATAGAAATGAACGACGTGTCGCCTTGGAGAGTCGCTCGTCCTTGCCGTGCGGATTGGCTGCACGTGAGCTCCGGGAGGGCTAGCCAGGGCTGTCCGGCTATTGTGTAGTGTGTTGCACCACCCAGCGCTTCGGAGTGGAGAAACAGGGCGGCCGCGCCGGGGGCCCGGGGCAGCGGAGGGAGGCCTCGGCTCCCCCAGCACCGCGGGCAGACAAGGAGAGGTTGCGCGCTTGGCCGGATCCAGATGATCTCGAGTCGGGCGTGCCCTTCTGCAGGAGGAATACTCAAGGACAGTCCAAAAGTAGTATGGGGACGACGTGGTGAGTATCTTTCACCAAATCGGCTTGCCTTATAGGAGTCCCAGCTCAAGCCCTGCTAATTGGTCCGTTGCACCCCCCCTAATTCCTACCCTCCCCCCTATTCCTATGGCTATGCCTATGCCTCCCCCTAACTCCTAGGCCTACGCCTAT
>CAUYUJ010016274.1:177385-187316 GCA_963575745.1 Prorocentrum cordatum
GGAGGAGGGAGAGGGGGGGATGGAGGCTCTCCACTCCTTCCCTTGGGGCTTGCTTGGTATCCTGTAAGACCGACTCGCCTGGCGCTCCATGTGCGTTGCCTCTCTGGTTGTCTTCCCATCTCGTTGCCGCTTGCTGCTGCCCCACCCGAGTAGGCTGCATCGCAGGAGCCTCGAATGTCGGAAGGGGGGGAGGAGAAAGAGCAGCAGGAGCGAGAGAGGGAGAAGGACGAGGAATATCACGACAACGACGACGACGACGTCAAACAGGATGAGGTAGAGCCGCATTGCTCACGCGTTCTTGAGGAGACGGTGCGCCACTCATTGTCTCAGGTTCATTGCGACCCGTCTGTCGTGCCAGTTGAAGTGTAGGACCAGGTGCGCGCTTAGCAGGGAACGCGTCGTCTGCGGCACGCGGTTGTGGCAATGCCTAGCTGGGCGTGCCGACGCGCGTGTAGCATGCAGACAGCCTCGACGTCTGTCAACATGCATTCATACGTTCAGGACATCTCGTTCGAGTCGGCGGGCGATTACAATACGCAGTAGTTTTGGGATAGCGGCCAAGCGCACGGTGAGACTCGCAAGCGGCAAATCGAGCGTCACATACGCGTGTATGAGACGCGCGAAACTTGTGGTCTTCTGACCAGTCGGGGGGTTCGGGGGGAAGCTCCAGCATGAAGCCCTGGTTCCCCTTGGCAGGAAATTGTTAAGTGAAAAGAGAGCGCCAACGTTTTTTGTCATCGAGCCCCTTGGATGAGGGTTGCCTACAATATGTTGTCGAACATGCTGGCCAAGCGAAGTGTTTGCTTATGGTTGCACTCAATCATTACAGTTGCATATTTGAGTATCACCCCGTTGATGTGCAGTGTTGGTCGTTGGCGGATTCAACGAGCAGGCAAGAGGTAATCCATGTGTGGTGCGATCGCAGTTGAGCACCTTGGGTGTTCGCATCGCCATCTGCCCCATGTCTCCGCGCTGCTTCAAAACACAATGTCGGCTGGATCCTGTTGGGTTATACATCATTGCTTGGAGGGTATGCTGATGGACACGGGCCCGTTCGACATCGGCGACGAGACGGAGAGGCCCTCCCAATCCCCTCGCGCTCGTTGGAGCTGATTGCCGCGCCGCCCGCCCCCTCCCGGCAGCGTTCCCCGAGCAGTGGTGCCCACACCGAGGGCCCCCGCTCGTGCTGCCGAGAGGCGGGCCCTGGCTCTCGCCCGGTGGGCGTCCTCCGCCAACCCGTGCTCTGCCTGGCGGTTCTTGAAGGTCCCGACCCCGAGTGATGGGCGTGTCTTCCACCAGCACCACCACAAGTTGGAGGGGGGGGGTCCTCCTCCTCCTCCTCCTCCTCCTCCTCCTCCTCCTCCTCCTCCTCCTCTCCCCCTCCTCCCCCTCCTCCTCCTCCTCCTCCTCCTCCTCCCCCTCCTCCTCCTCCTCCTCCTCCTCCTCCTCCTCCTCCTCCTCCTCCTCCCCCTCCTCAGCCGTTCTGGCCCAAGTTTTTGGGCTTGCAGGAGCTGTCTTCAGAGCGGCAGCCGCTCCTGCGGGTCTTTGTGGCTCGGAATCCAATTTGTGAGCTCCTGCTGGAGCAAGCTTTCCCGTGACAAGCCGTGCTGTGCATGGCTCGACGTGATGAGGCGGACGTACTCCCAGGGCCCCGATCGCCCTTCTGGGGGTGTCCAAGTTGTGGCAGGAACCAGAATTTCGCTTGTCGGATACGGTGTCTCTGCGGGCAGTCAGCCCCGAGGGCGAGCGTGGAGCGCGCGCGCACCGCAGCCGCCTCCTTGGGCTCATCTGCTCGTGCTCCTCCTGGCGTTCCTCCTGGGCAGCCTCGCGGCCCTCGCGGTGCGTGGGCCAAGGGCCCCCCGGCCGATCTGTCTGGCCAGCTGGCAGCAATGGAGAAGCGCATCATGGAGAAGGTCGCAGCCAAGTCTTCCCCTCCCGCGGGTGCCGCGGCCAACGGAGGCGGAGGCGGCGGCTCGGCCCAGGCTGGAGGTGGTGGTGCTGAAGCTCAAGACGCACCGCCTTCGGACGACGACAAGCTACGTGTTAGAGTGCAGCACTTGGAGGAGTCATTGCAAGCTCTTCGTAAGTGCGATGGAGTACCAGCGTCTGCCATTGAGATCGTGGAGAGCGAACTCAAGACGGCGCGGGCGGAGGTGCAGTCCAAGAAGCCAGTGTTGTCCCGTGCCACCACGTTGGGACACAAGCTGGCGGATAAGCAGAAGAAGTTCGAGGCTCTCGACAAGTCAATTGCGGAGCAGAATAAGGTTGTGGAGCAGGCTCAGCGGACGCTGGCGGAGCTCAATCAACGACAACGCAGCCTGCGCGTGGACATCGACGCACTCAAGATTGAGCTGCAGGCTGCGATGCAGCAGGTGGCGCCCTCAGCCCCCGAGCAGCAGGTGGAGGTCGACCTGGAGTTGGACCCGACTGTACTTGAGGGCCCTGAGGCGGAGGGGGTCAAGACGATGCTGGCCTCGCCTGAGTTCGCCAAGTTCAAGGAGCTCTATGCGGCCAAGGCGGCCGCGGCGCGGGACCAGCAGCAGGCTGTGCCTCGGGCCCCTGATGGTGTACATGGTGCGGTACCAGGAGCTGCTCCCGAAGCGGCTGAGGTCAGCGCTGGGGATGACGACGTTGACATGGAGGAGCTCTCCGAGGAGAAGGTGCAGCAGGTCATCGCCGCGGCGCGGAAGGAGGGCTCCGACTACGAGAAGGAGGTCGCTGAGCTGCTCAAGCAGTTCGGTGTCAGGGCGAAGAAGCAGCGGTGCGGGTGACGCACTCCACCGCTGCCGTGCGCCCCTGTTGTCAGGCATTCCTTTGTCCTCTGCTGGAGTACCTGTGCCACCTCTGCGCGGAGGTCCCAAGGTAGCCAGAGGGGACCCGTTTTTTATTGAGACTTTCAACGGTTCGTGTTGGAAGACGCTTCGGAGAAGGTTACGTGAGACTTCGGCGGTGATTGTGTGTGCCCAGGAGATAGGCATCAGTGTTTCCTTCTTGGGACAAGCTACGGCCTCGGCACGCTCGCTCGGCTTCCACGCCCTGTTCGGCCCCTCGTTCTTGAACCCAGAGACAGGCAAGGTCTCGTGCGGTGTCGCCGTCTTCGCTCGGCTCAGCATTGGTTTACGATGGCCTCCAGAAGGTCCTGGCCCTGTGGTTCCTGGCCGAGCTATAAAGGTCCTGGTGGATTTCCCTGGGTGGCCCACGGTGACGGTTTTCTCGGTCTACC
Organism: Prorocentrum cordatum; assembly: GCA_963575745.1. NCBI lineage: Eukaryota > Dinophyceae > Prorocentrales > Prorocentraceae > Prorocentrum > Prorocentrum cordatum. Next base: position 180,609 of record CAUYUJ010016274.1, read on the forward strand.
TGAAGACGTCGGAGGGCCTCAGCGAGGCCAACGTACAGATGATCGCTAAGATAGGTAAGCAGGTGAACGACCCAACTCATACGATCCTGGCGGGCGACTGGAACCTCACCCCACAGGTTCTTGAGGCCTCTGGAGTTCCACGCAAGTTGGGGATGTTGGTTTTGGCGCCGATTGAGCATACGTGTCGTACTCCGTCTACGAACACAATTATAGATTTCTTCGTCATGGGCCCTGGGATGTCTAGATTGATTTCTGGAGTTGCAGCTGTCATGTCTTGGGACGTCAAGCCCCGCAGACCTGTCCAGCTCAAGGTTCGTGCAGATGCTCTTTCCCTCAGGCAGCTAGTGTATCGTAGCTATCAGCGCCTACCTGTCGATGTGCCTTTTGGTCCGCGGCCTCAACCACCAGCGTGGCAAGGCGCTCTTGCTCATGCTGCACAGGCAGCGGCTTGGGCCATGCACGAGAAGGCCACGGCGGCTTGGAGGGTTTTGAATAATGCATGGGCGCAGTTTGTGGACGTCGCCGAGCTGGAGCTTACCCGAACGTTAGGTTTCGAGCCGAAGGAGTTGGGTGAGCGTTCGCGAACGATCAAATCATCTTGGGTTTCGGTTTTTTATCGCCCGAAGGATCCTGAGGATAAGCTCCAGATCGCTGCTGGATGGAGGTGGCTGTACCAGTCTTTTCAAGAATTTACCCTGACGGTGCAAGATGCGACGGAGCACGCCGTCCAGTGTTGCATCCAGCTTCAGGTGTCGCTCCAGGACTCCTGCCCTGGCGAAGGCCTGTCTGTGCGCCTAGACGCCTCCCTCCGTGCCATGCGCACTCTGGCGAGGAGCTGGCAACACCACAGCAGCTTCCATAGGCAGGAGTGGCTTGAGCTAGCGCAGCAGTTGTTAGAAGATGTTCGTGAGGATTATGAGCAAGCTGGGTTGGATGGGGATCGCATCCAGCGGGAGTCGTGGGATCTCTGGCAGGAACGGGCCCTTGCTGGCTCAGCTCGTACTATGCATCGTTTTACGAAGCTAAAAAAGGTTTGGCAGCCGACAGTTATCCAGAGTGCGCCTGGAGTGTTTACTGCAGATCCACATGCCCTTCTGGGGGATGAAGCTCAGACGCTGGGAAGATTTTGGGGAGCGGACTTGAAGCCACCCGAAGCCTGGATTCCTGATCGTCAATGTTTCCCTCGGGCCAGCGTTGCTGAACTTCGGAATGCGTCTCTGAGCTTCAGCCGCCACACTGCCCAGAGCTTAGATGGATTTCACCCTCGGCATGTTGGCGCCCTCTCCGACGAGGGTCTCACGTGCCTGGCCGTGCTCTACGAGGCCGTGGAGCGGCTGGGCCTTTTCCCCGCGCAGCTACTGTGGATGCTGCTGCATTTACTGGAGAAGCCCAAAGGAGGTCTCAGGCCGATTCTGCTTCTGGGATCTTTTGTTCGAGTTTGGGAGCGACTTCGGAGACCTCAGGCGGATTCTTTCCTGGATCGGGCCCAACGGCCTTACTGGTCTTTCGGTGCGGGGCAGTCTGCTGAAGTGTCGATATGGCAACAAAGTGTGAGAGCCGAGGAGACCTCCGAAAAGGGCGATTTCACGGCAGGTTTCATTTGGGACGGTATGAAGTACTACGAGTCCTTTCGGCTCCTGTGGCTGAGGGATCGGGCCATGTACTGGCGTATACCCACGGTTCTCATAAAAGTACTGTACAACCTCTGGGGGTCCCCGAGAGTACTCCGTCTGGGAGCTCATCACTGCCCGCTTATTCAGTTTGCGCAAAACGGTTTACCAGCAGGGGACATTTTCAACGATGTTTTCGTGAAGGTTTACGCGATGTTCGAGTTTGACCTCTGGTCTAGCCGAAATCCTGGGGTCAGTCTGGGATCGTACGTTGACGATGACACGGTTTCGGCCCATGGTCCTGAAAGTGTTATTATGCATGATTTGGTCAAGGCTGCGAAAGATTTGAAGTGGGTTTTTCAGACGCGTTTAGGTGTTCGGCTAGCTGAAGACAAAGCGGTATCCTTTTCGTCGTCCAGCAGGATAGCTTCCAAGCTCCGCAGGCGACTTCAGCCAATATGCCCTTCTTCGGCCACGAACTCCACGGTGTCGCTGGGCGTGGACCTAGCACCTGGTCAGGGGTTATCGGCCAAGAAGGCTAGAGCTCGGCGGAGGCAACGGTTTCACGATATGCGAATTCGTAGCCGACTACTCCAGCACTATAAGAAGAAGCTCCCCAGGGGCCGTACGCGGATTAACAAGATATATGTGGCAGGAGTACGGCCAGCAGCAGGTTTCGGCAGCATGGTCTTAGGAGTTTCTGATCATGAATTGGCCTCTTTACGTTCAGTGCTGATGTCAGGCAAGTCTCTTGCCCATCGGGGAGCAAGCTTGCCAGCGAAGTGTGTGCTTCATGGAGACCCTGCGTGGCGTCAGGCGGTGGCCCCAGCGCTTCAGTGGTCGAACAGCCTCTGGCAGAGCCTCACGGAGCCCACGGTTTCCCACTTCTCGTTTCGGGATCACATTCGGATATGGCGTACAATATCGAGTTCCTCTCCTGAGTTAGGCCCTACTGTCTGGCGTAAGTCTAAAGGCCCTGTGCACAGAATGCTCCTCTCCCTCCATCGTATCGGGTGGCGTGCAGATAATTTTGCGCTGTGGAGAGATGACCGCGATCGCGTCGTTGATTTAATGTACACCTCCCCAGCTTTAGTGGCCAAGCAGCTTGAGGCTGGCGTGCAGAGAGCCCTTGAGCGCAAGATGGCCACCGATTTAGATGATTTCAACGAGGTCAGAGTTTGCCCAGACCCTGTCGCCAAGTTGTTTCGTTCACGTAAGACCACGGCCAGACAAACATATTGGCTTTCGGCTGTTTTTTCAGGCGCCTGTTGGACGGGAGATCGGATGAGAGCGTGCGGGTATGACCACGGGGGGGGCTGTCCTTTGTGTAGGGAACCCGACTCCCTGTTCCATCGGCAATGGCTCTGTCCGAGTGTGGCTGAACAGAGGCTCGAGTATGTTAGTCAGGAGCTGATTGATCAGGTGAGAGCTGCCGACCCCCAGGAGCTTTTGTTCTGGACGAGGCTCATTTTGCCTCAGCCTGTGGTCCCTGGTCCGTCCTGGAACCTCGACCCGACTTTTCAGGATTCCGAGGGCCAGGAAATCAGTTTCGAAGATTTTCTTGAGCTGACCCGCGGGTGTGAGCCCGTGGTTGACGGCTCAGCAACCCAGCAGGTGTTTAAGGAGCTCCAACGTGCTGCGTTCGGGGCTGTGTTCCTAGCACCTGGCCCCGAATACAAGATTCAGGCGAGGATGATGGGCACAGTATGGCCCACCCTTTTCCAGACCCCGCAGTCGGCGGAGCATCTTGGCATAGCCACGCTCAGCTGTGTCATAGATCACCCTGCCACACCTCACAGTGACTGCTCTGGTGCCGTCAAGTTGCACAATGCGAGTCGTCGGGAACAGTTGTGCCCAAAGCAGATGTTTGCTGGCCTTAGGAGGCTTGCTATAGAACACGACCCTCAGGGCTGTCTGGGGCCTGCTTCCTACACCCCCGCCCACAGGTCTGAGGAGGTCATTTTGGCTTTACCGATTTTGGAGCGTCGCATTGCACTGGGAAATGCTGATGCTGATAGGCTAGCCAAGCACGCACTGACACTTCACCCAGGGGCCCCGACTGAAGACCTCGAGGCTCTGGATGTGTGCGTGAAGCGTGTGAAAGTTTTAGTTCGAATGTTTGATGCAGTGCTCTCCTGCTACCCCAAGATGGAGTTCCGTCGCTCTGCCAGAGGCCCTCGGACGACGGCGGCTGTCAGAGATCCGAGTTGGCACGACTGGTGCGAGATCGACTCGGGAGTAGCATGGAGGTGCACCAAGTGTTTCTCGATCACCTGGGACCAGGACAGATCGATGGTAGGGTGCAAAGGGGTCCCCACTGCTTTTCGGAATCTTAAGGATGCCGAAGAACGGGGGCACCTCCTAGCGTGCTCAATGATTGACAACGAAGCCCAGGAACCTTTAGTGTTTTGCTATAGGTGTGGGGCCTACTCTTCGAGGAGGTGTGTTTTGCTGGCGACGCGGTGCTGTGGAAAGCTGGGCACGAGATCCCAGACCTTATCCCGTATCAAGCAGGGGCTTCACCCGCACTTTTACAATGATAATCGTGTCACGGACCCTTGCCGTCGCTCTGCTGATTTTGTCATGGAGGTCGCGGCCACACAAAGTGGTAGACAGACGGCCTCCCGACTGCGCCTCGTGTCAACTCCTGGCATGGAGGCCTTGGCGGCCCGCATTCGTGCGCGGGAAGAAGCCGCAGCTGCCTCCCGTCGATCGGGGTAGGCAGGGCTTTTGTTTCAGTTCTGCCTCGAGGGCCTCCGAGGAAAAAAATCCTCCCCCTCCTCCTCCCCCTCCTACTCCTCCTCCTCCTCCTCCTCCTCCTCCTCCTCCTCCTCCTCCTCCTCCTCCTCTTAGTCCTCGTCCTCGTCCTCCTCCTTCCCCCCTCTAACTTATGGTGGTGGTGGTGGTGCAAAACAGTCCCATCAGACCCTGAGATCCTGCCTGTGCAATTTTTTCATAGTGGGCGTCTTCGCCAAGCTTCGGGCCCCGGGGCCCTCTCAGATCGATCCGGCTCCAAGAATGATGCAGAAAGATGGGGTGCGGGGCTCCGAGTGTGATTTTCTGCGATTGCGGAGAAGTTGCAGCATCGCGAGAAATCAGGCCCAGAGCCCCGGACCCCATCGCTCTGCGTCATATGTTTGGAGCCGGATCAACCCGAGAGGGTCCCGGGGCCCGAACTCTGGCGAAGACGCCCGCCATGGAAACACTGCGACGCCAGGATCTCACGGGATCAGGAGCGAAAGAAGGACGTACACGTACATGAATCCACGCTGGTATCGAGAGTTCGCATTGCGCGAATGCTCGTATCGCGCGGCTGGTCTCGCGGGCCAAGGGGCCGTGTTCATGTATATAGCTGGGCGCGTAGGTCCTCTGCGGGTTCCCTAGGGGAGGTGTCCGCGTGCCAAGCTGCTTCGAGCGGCCCCTCCCGCTTGGCATCGCTCGGACGTGTGCATTTGTCCTTCGGCGAGGACCATCGAGGAGCATCCTTGATCATCTGGCGAAAAAACCACGCACGAAACCGAAAAAAACACATGGAATGGACGTCCGAGCGATGGCCAGCCCGCGGAGCGGAGCGGCACGCCACGCGAGCGCCGGGCACGTGGTGTTCTCCGCCCGGGCCGCCGCGGAGGCACGCTGCGGCGAGCGGCGCCCCCGAGCGTGGTGCTCCTCGCTCCTCGGGCACAGTCTGGGGCGCCGACGCCTCCCTCCCTCCCTCCCTCCCTCCCTCCCTCCCCCCCGCTGCTCCTCCCCTCCCCTCCCTCCTCCTCCCCTCCCCTCCTCCCCTCCCCTCCTCCCCCTCCCTCCTCCCCTCCTCCCCTCCCCTCCCCTCCCCTCCCCCCCCTCCCCCCTCCTCCCTCCCCCCTGCCCTCCTCTCCCTGCCTCCTCCTCCCCTCCCCTCCCTCCTCCTTCCCTGCCTGCCTGCCTCCCTCCCCTGCCTGCAACCCTGCCTGTCCACCGACCGACCTATCTACCTCCTCCCCCCCCCCTCCCCCCCTCCCCTGCCCCCCTCCCCCCCTCCTCCCTCCCCCCCTCCCCCCCTCCTTCCCCTCCTCCTGGAGGGAGGGAAGAGGCTTGGGCGCCCCGTCCCCAGTCCTCGAGCGCCCTGCGGGGACCGCACCCGTCGCCGGGCGCAGACGCGGAGCCTCTCCGCCCCACCCGTCCCCGCGCCGGCCCGGGGGAGCCTATTCTTCAGGAGGAAAAGATACACACAGACACAATGAATCCTCGATTCCCCAGAAAATATGGGAACATGTGGGAAGTGGGGGGGAAGACAGAAACCCAGAAAATATGGGAAAGTATGGGGGATCGGTTTTATCTGTGTGTATGTATTTGTGTGTCCTGGGGCCCCTTGATTTCTGGGGAGCGCACTGGTGTCTGAGACGGGTGCGCGCGGCGATAGAAGGCGAGAGCCACACATTTCGAAGAGGAGCCGCCCTCCAGCCGTGCGGCTCCTGCAGGTCTTCAAAACGCGGATGCGCGCGGCACCGAGGCGCGAGCCACACTTTGAAAGCACCCCGCCCTCGATCCGTGAAGGGCTTGCCGAGTTTTGTTTGTCAAGTTCTGTCTTGGTACCGTTCTAGACGACTAAGAATACCAATGATAATGATAAGCGAATCATAGTACGAATGGTGACAATAGTACTACTGCTAGTAGCCCTGCGGATAATAATGATACTAGTCATAGAAGTGCTCGGCGTTGAGGTCAGAGCCACATCTTGAAAACGATCCGCCCTCAAGCCGCGAAGCTCTTGCAAATTGTTTAAACGAATGTGCGCGGCGCTGAGACGAGAGCCACGTTGTGAACACTACCCGCCCTCAATCCGTGAGGCTCTTGCCAATTCCTGAATTTCAGGGTTCTAAGTGGTGAGGAAGTCACAAGCGAAAGGCCTGGCCCTCCCTTTCGATTGGCCTCGGGGCACGACAGGGAGGAGTTAGAACGGAGGAAGAGAAGGAGGATTATGATGATGATGTTGATGATGCTGCTGATGATGATGATGATGATGATGATGATGATGATGATGATGATGATGATGATGATGATGATGATGATGATGATGATGATGATGATGATGATGATGATGATGATGATGGTGATGATG
>CAUYUJ010016274.1:187416-217416 GCA_963575745.1 Prorocentrum cordatum
GTGGACGGGGGAACGGGGAGGAGAAAGGCGACGGGGAGGAGGAGGGGGAGGGACGGGGAGGGGGACGGGGGGACGGAAAGATGGAGGGGGACGGGGACGGGAAGAGGAGGGGAGACGGGGAGAGGCGGAGGAAGGATGGAGAGGGCAGACAAGTGGGGGGCGTGCCAGGTGCGGTCGCGCCACATCCGAAGAGAAATAGAAGGTATAAACCTGCACTTTCGGAGGTCATCTCGGATTTCTTGGATCGGCGTTGGCCCCCGTCCCTTGCGCGCGGAGCGCGCCAGGGGCGGCGCCGCAGGCGCCGCCAGGAGGCTCCAGCGCCGATCCAAGAAATCCACGCGGAGCTTCAAACTTGTATGTTGCTAAAAATTTGTCTTTCTACATATTTGACATTCTGCCCGTCCCACCCATCCCCTATTGTTGCGCTGATGTTTATCTATCCACCGCTCATTGTGTCATTTGCATACACAATCATACAAGAGGAGCTGTGTACACTGGAGTAGGAGGAGGAGGTGGCAGTGGTGGTGGATGAGCAAGAGGGTGAGCAGGAGGAATAGGATAAGGATAAGGACGGAGGAGACGACGAGGAGCAGCAGGAGTAGATGTAGTTGGAGCGGGAGCAGCATGAGAATACGGGAAAGGCGGAGGAGGGGAGGAGAGATTTGGATCCAGAATTGAGGCTTGCTCTAGGACGAGAGCGCCATTCTGAACGCAACGCGCTGATCCAAAAATGATGTCAACGTTGCAGCGGGAGTACCATTGTGGCATCCGAAACGATCCAAATTCAAAGAAACACATCCAACGACACGTGTTGAAATCGTTCACGCCAGAATAATAACATGCGGGGGGGGGGGCAATGGGCCACGCTCGGACAGAAACCGGGGAGAGGGCGAGTTGTATTCGTTATGGTTAACTGTGGAGGGAGGAAGGAGAAAAGAGCGGGCCAAGTGAGGTGCGGTCGCACCATGCCTGACATGCCACCCCTCCCACCAATCCCTTCCTGTTGCGCTGATGTTTCTCGATCCGTCGACGGGCGTCATAGAGGACCTACCCCCCCAAAGAACCTCTATCGTGCCATGCGCAATCAGAATAGGGGGATCGCGTACATTGGAGGAAGAGGCGGCGGATGAGTAGGAGGACAGGACGAGCAGGAGCAAGAGTAGGAGTTTGAGGAGGATAGAGGATAGAGGATAGAGGATAGAGGAGGAGGAGGAGGAGGAGGAGGAGGAGGAGGACCATCACAGGCTCTGGGGGAAAAGGCTAGGTTAAGTCGACCCGACCTCACCGAAACCTTGGAGCACTTCTGCTCTCCTCTGACGCACTCATTCAGCCTGCCTCTCCGCTCCCTCATTGAGGAGTTGGGCAACAGGGATTGGCTGGGAAGGTCGGGGGCGGGCCGATAACCTGCTCTTGGGGTGACGGTCGCCTGACACAAGGGACCACGCATTCTGGGAGAACTTACTTTGGAAGCTCCTTTTGCATTCACCTTTGAGACCCTCGAGGTTACCCTCCGAGTAGCAGCCACACCGCCTGCACACCACAAGGAAAGACTCGACATCAGAGCAGTCACAAGCCATCGGGTGATGCCTCGTGGGGTCACGGATGAGGTTCGAAAGGGCAACAGGACTGCTTGGGCGTGCTTCTGGCATGGGAGACCTGCGGGTGTTGTCGGCTCGAGTTCGGGTGTGGCAGACCGGGCACGGCCAACGATTGCCCAGCCACGCCAACGGATGACGGCCGGCCCCCGCTCGAGCACGCCGAGGAAGAGACCCGCGGGAGGGGGCAGGGGGGGGCCATCCAGGCCTCCTCCTCCTCCTCCTCCTCCTCCTCCTCCTCCTCCCCTCCTCCTCCTCCTCCTCCTCCTCCTCCTCCCCTCCTCCTCCTCTCCACCTCCTCCTTCCCCCTCCCTCTCCTCCTCCTCCTCCTCCTCCTCCTCCTCCTCCTCCTCCTCCTCCTCTCCTCCTCCTCCTCCCGACCTCCTCCTCCTCCTCCACCTCCTCCTCCTCCTCCTCCTCCTCCCTCCTCCTCCTCCTCTCCCTCTCCTCCTCCTCCTCCTCCTCCTCCATCCCCCTCCTCCTCCTCCTCCTCCTCCTCCTCATCATCATCATCCTCCTCCTCTCCTTCTCCTCCCCTCCTCCCCCTCCTCCCCTCCTCCTCTCCTCTCCATCCACCTCCTCCTCCTCCTCCTCCTCCTCCTCCTCCTCCTCGACCGCACCAGCAGCACCAACAGGGGGACTAAGGCTCCTGGAGGGTTTCTCGAATGCCTTCCTGCCCGCGTCCGGGGCTAGAGGAGACCACAGAGGCAGTTCCTCCGCGGCATATTTCGCAAATCTTTGGGTTCGACAGCGCTCTGACTTGTGAAGCTCAAGCTCCACTTGGGACGGGGCGGGGATCAGGGCCGCGGCTTGGCACTGTCCTGGGTCTTGGCCAAAACAGAAATACCTGAATCCATATCTTTCCTGCTGACATCTGGGCTCTGATGGACCGAGAGGATGCCTTTGGAGTCTGTCCACGCTTTGGTGACCCTGGGACAGGAGGCGGCAGCAAGGAATCCCAAGTGTTCGGCAGCGGGCGATGTGGGAGGCAAGCTGGCCCCCGCGGGTCCCGAGGTGCTGGCAACTAGGTCGCCAGTCTCGTCGATTTTGACCACGGACCAGGCGGGGACATCGTAAACCGCGGGCCCTGGTTTTAAAACACTGCCGTCGTGAAACATGTGTCCTTCCACGGCTACCTCCTCGGGCTGATCATCTCTAGAACAGTATACTGCACAATCTAGTCCTAATCCAGGGGGCCTTAGAGCGACAGATTCGGGCACCAACTGAATCTCCAGGACGGGGGGAGGAGGAGGAGGAGGAGGAGGAGGAGGAGGAGGAGGAGGAGGAGGAGGAGGAGGAGCAGCAGCAGGAACAGCAGCAGCAGCAGCAGCAGCAGCAGGGGTGGGAGGAGCGGGAAAAGCACCATGGGAACCAGGAAAAGGCGGAGGAGGGGGAATAAGTGGGGCGACAACGATGAGGAAGGACTCGGAACTAGAAAAGTTGCCCGCGTTGAGGCGAGAGCGTCATTTTGACGACGATGCCCGCGCTGAACCAGGAACACCAGTTTGAAGCACCGACAACTTCAACGCCCCGATTGAAACATACATGCGAGATATCAGTGCGTGAAGTCCTGCGTCCGCAAAGAAGTGCACGACATGGGCGGGGCATGTCAGAACGTACGTCGGGGAGGGAGAAGAGTAGTTCTTCAGGTTGGTAACTTGTAGAGGGGAGAGGGGCAGAGCGAGCAGGGGGATGATCAGCACGTGCAGGGGGCGGGGCAGGACGGGGGAGAGGAGGGAGAAGGGCAGAAGAGGAGCGGGGGGGAAGGGGAGGCGGGGGAAGGAGAAGAGGAGCGGGGGGGAGGGTGCGCGGGGAGGGAGCAGCGAGGCGGGGAGCAACAGGCAGGGTGAGCAGGGAACGGGGAGGTGGGGATGGAGAGGAGGGATGCGAGGCAGGGGCGGTGAACGATAAGAAGAGAGGGGTGTGCGGGGAGGGGGAGGCAGGATATCTTTGTTTCATATGATGCCTCCTGGTCTTCCTCCCTTCCCCTAAGCCTCCTGCTCTGACGTGCAGATATAATCGTGCTTCTCCTGCTTATGCTCCTCTTCTCATTCTCCCCCTTGATCCTCCCTCGCCAGAAGTTTGCAAAACAGATTATCAGCTGTAAGAAACGGCAGAAAAAATCTGAAGGCAACTGCCTCCTCCCCGTCTTCCGTTCTGCCTTCCCTCCTCCCTACACCCCTCGACCCCGAGAAACCCCGCGGATGCAAATACCCCAGAAACGATCAGGCCCCCCCTCCTTCCCCCATCCACTCCGTTTTCCTGTTTCTCCTCCTCCTCCTCCTCTCCTCCCTCCTCCTTCCTCCTCTCTCCTCCTCCTCTCCTCCCCCTCCTCCTCCACCTCCCCCCCCCCCTCCTCCCCTCCTCCTTCGCATCCCTCCTCATCCTCCACCTCCTCATCCTCCTCCACCTCATCCTCCTCCACCTTCTCCTCCCCCTCCTTCCCCTCCTCCTCCTCCTCCTCCTCCTCCTCCTCCTCCTCCTTCTCCTCCCTGGCCCCTCCTGCCTCCGCCAGCGGAGGCTCTGGAGGGCGCGGTACCGCGTCTACCCCCCAGTGGTCGACCCGAAGCCCATGGGCGAGCCGCAGAGCTTCTGGGGGTGCCATTGAGAGGGCGCTCGCGCGCGCGCTCCGACCGCCGGACCGCTGGAGGCCCTGGCCGTCGCCACTCGCTGGTGCGGGAGCGACGTGTTCGGGCGGGCGTGGCCCCCCTCTGGACGCTTCGGGGACGTCCCCCCTCCTCCTCCTCCTCCTCCTCCTCTCCTCCTCCGCCTCCTCCTCCTCCTCCTGCTGCTCCTGCTGCTGCTGCTGCTGCTGCTGCTGCTGCTGCTGCTGCTGCCCATCAGCCTCCTCCTCCTCCTCCTCCTCCTCCTCCTCCTGCTGCTGCTACCCATCAGCCTCCTCCTCATCCTCCTCCTTTTCTGCCTCCTCCTCCTCCTCCTCCTCCTCCTCCTCCTCCTCTTCCTGCTGCTGCCCATCAGCCTCCTTCTCCTCGTCCTCCTCGTTCTCCTCCCCCTCCTGCTGCCAATCAGCCTCCTCCTCCTGCTGCTGCTGCCCATCAGCCTCCTCCTCACCATCCTTCTCCTTCTCTGCCTCCTCCTCCTCCTCCTCCTCCTCCTCATCCTCATCCTCATCCTCCTCCTGCTGCCCATCAGCCTCCTCGTCATTCTCGTCCTCCTCCTCCTCCTCCTCCTCCTCCTTCTTTCTCCTCCTCCTCCTCCTCCTCCTCCCCCTCCTCCTCCTCCTCTGTCTCCTCCTCCGCCATCTCCACCTCCTCCTCCTCCTCCTCCTCCTTCTCCTTCTTCTTCTCCTCCTCCTCCTCCTCCTCCTCCTCCTCCTCCTCCGCCCCGCTGCGCACTGGATATGGTATTTGAGCGAGGGGCAGGCTGGCGAATTTGTGGAGCGTGTGAGTTTCTAGATCTCCTTGACGTTCGCGGACTTCTTCCAGAGGTTTGAGCGCGTCCCAGATCTCTTTGCGGAGCTCCACGCAACCGTCGCCTTTGCGGGGGCCTCTCGAGAGTCGAGAGGTGCGACCAGTTTGGTACTCCCACTGCTGGTAAAGCCAATAATAGAAAATTATACGCATAGCCGGAAAAATTCGGCTGGCTTCCCGTGGCATGCAATCTGGCCGTGCTGTTGCACACGTCCGCCACCGTTGTAAAGGGTGGGGCGAGGGGGGGAGCCTGCTTGGGAGTTGGAGTGGTTCGTGGTTGTTGATGTGAACTGGAGGGGGGGGGTCCAATAAGCTCGCCAAAAGGTTTCAAAAGGCTCCAAAAAGCTCCAAGGGTGCTCCAAGGGTGCCCCAAAAAGCCCTCGATGCCTTTCCAAACGTATTGAACCCAGAGGGGAACCCATCCCGCCTAGACCATTGGCCCTTCCCACAAGACTACCCCGAGGCTCTTTCCGCAGGCATACCCTAGGTGTGCCTGCAGGCCCTTCCCCCAGGCCTACCCTAGGCCCCAAGGCCTTTCCCTTGGGCCTACCTCAAGCCTACCCCTAGGCCCACCCTTAGGCCCTTCCCCTAGGCTCACCCTAGGTCGATCCTAAGGGCCCTTCCCGTAGGCCTACGCTAGGCCTACAGACTCCCGTAAGCTTAGGCATTCTTTCCCCAAGGCCAATCCAGTAGGCTTGCCCTCTTGATCCTCACCGTCCTCCTGACATTTACGTTCCTCATTATCCTGGCCGTCACGGCGACGAGTACGGCGTGCTCAGTTTCCTGATCGTCGGTCTGATGGCGCTTTTCACCGTTGTTCGCCGCTGCTGCTACTCGCTGCGACCCCCCGCGTTGCACATCAGCCGCGCCCGCCTTGCCTTGCATTAGTGACCTGCCTCAGGATGCACCATGCGTTAATGGCCTGCCCGCCTGGCCCGACCCGCCCGCTAGGGTCCGTCCGCCCGACCCGCCCCGCCCGCCGTGCACGCGTGCCAACTTGATGATGCACCCTGCTTTCATGACCCGCCCGACCCGACCCGACCCGCCCGTCAGGGCCCGCCCGCCCGATCCGACTTGCCTTCCGTGCACGCGTGCCACTCCGATGCTGCACCCTGAGCGATGCTGTACATTGACCCTCCCGCACGACCCGCCCCGCCCTTCCGGGCCCGCCCGCCCGATCCGGCCCGCCCGCCCTCCTGACGCGTGCCAATGTGATGATGCACCACTTCTCTTATTGATTGACCCGCCCTCCCGGACGCAACCCGCCCTCTGCAGTGACCGCCGACCCGACCAGGCCCGCCCGTGTGCGGCCCGTCCGCCGCGACCGCACGCCGCGCACGCGTGCCGGCTCGAGGGCGCACCGTGCTTCTGCAGCGCGCCCGCCCGACCCGACCCGCCTTGCCAGGCACTGCCAGGCCCTGCCCGACCCGCCCGCCAGCGTCCGCCTTCTTCCCCCCCCTCCCCCGGGTCCTGGGGAAGCCAACAGGAACCGATGCCGCTGCTCCCCGGACCTCTCCTGGCGCGCGTGCCGAGACCAGAGTAGCGAGGCGAATCCAGCGATTGCGACGAGGGCCCCCCAGCAGGAGGCCGCAAGAGGGGGAAAGCGGGGAGAGGGTAGCGGTATGGGGTGCCTTCCCAGACATGCGACGTCCTGATTTTTCAGGACGGCGTCCCCGGAAGTCCCGACCCTTTCCCCGCGACCCGTTTTTCGTCCTAAGTCGTTTTTTGACGGCTATGGTGCCCGGCGAGGGCCCCCCGGGGCCGAGCATAGCCAAACATTGGCCGTCAGGCTTTTTGTTCACGACGCGATCGTGTCTGGGCTTTCCTGCTCTGAGGCTCTGCACCCCCTGGGACCCCCACGTCGCCGTGGGGTCGTTTTCACGCGCACGGCGCGCCGCGTGGCGCGGCGGCGAATTAGAGTCTGCAAGGAGACGCCGCTTGTAGGGCGGCGGACGGCGCGCAGCGCGTGCCGGGCCGCGGGTGTTGCTTCGCAGAGGCGCCGCGGCTTCAAGGCATCCTCGGCAGCCGCGAAGCGGAGGCCTTCCAAATTCGACGGCGATCGCCCCTCAGGAGGGGAGAAGCCACACGGAGACACAGTGAAGCGTCGATCCCCAGGAAAATGTAGGAAACTATGGGAAGGGGGGGGGGAAGACGAGCACCCAGAAGGCACACCAACAGATGGGGAATCTTGGGGTTTGTACGTGTTTATTCGTGTGTCCCTGGGCCCCTACAGTTCAGGCCTCCCAAATGGGGTCCGAGCAGAAGGGGTCGGAGGACCGCGCCACATCGCCGATACATCGGCGATGCGGCTGGATGTGGAGCCTGGTGTCCTCCACGCCGACGTCACCGATGCATCGCCGATACGTCGGCAACGCATTGGCGATTCGGCGCCGTCCTCCGACCCCGGCGTCTAATTATGGCAGTGCCAAGTGGTGGTCACCATTAGGGGCACCAGCAGTTCCTCTTGGAAATCGAGGTTCCAAGATCTAGGGTCGAGGAGGTTTTTCCCAGATCGGGCGTTGCCTGCGGGTTCTCATTTCTGCTTGAACCCGTGGGTGCGGCCCGCAGTTGGCGCCGACCTGCCCCGGGGTTCTTCGGTCTGGTTTTCTCATCCGGGCCTTCCCTGGGCTCCTGGGCCTTATTTAATTGAATGCCCCTGACTGGGTAGACACCGCCGCCCCACCTTTTTGTGATCGTGATTTTTTGGTGGGGAAGTGGAGAATTTGGGAGGGTGGGTGAAGGAACAGGAGGACAATTGAAATGATCCCAGAGGGCAAGAGGGGGTGTAAGATGGCCCCAGGTTCCTTGGTCTTTTCGTTGATCGCTTCGCTCATTCCGCCAGCTCGTGCTGTGCTATCCTTGGCGTCTGCGTGCGCGTTCGTGGGCCATGCGGCGCTGCTGGTCGGCGCCGCTGCGGTTCTAGGGGGGCTTCTAGGGCCGTCTGAGAGCATCGGCGGCTGAAAGGTGAGAACAATGAAAACCTTCAAAAACCAACGGAAAATCGTTGAATGTTGCTTATAGGGAGCTTCTTGGGAGTGGTATTGGAGACATCTTCGGGTGTCGTGGAGGCGTTTGAAGCCGTCTGGAGGCTATCTTTGGGACCTTGGAACGACTTCCGGCGACTATGGCCCCCAGGAGTTCCGGCATCTGTGACGGGGACCGCCCGGGATTTGCATAAGTATTCTTCGCCAGGGGACCCCCAGGGGCAGCCACGCGCGCGCGAATTCGAAGTACTCTAAAGCTGATGCCGGAGATTTTAGCTCGACTTTGGCCCGTTGGGCTGGCGAAATTCCTTTCAAGGCGTAGCCCGGGTTCGTTGGTATTGGTTCTCTGGATCCTTGGTCGTAGTGTCATGTCTCGTTGGTTTGGGTTGCTGTGATTGCTTCGAGCTGGTTCGTGCAAAGAACATACACTTGCATAAACACAAACTTGTGGCGGTCCGCGCGGATCTCTTGGATCTGCGCTGGGACCCCCCTGGCGGCGCCTCCAGCGCCGCCCCTGGCGCGCTCCGCGCGCCAGGGAGGGGGGTCCATCGCAGATCCAAGAAATCCGCGCGGCCAGCCAAAAGTTTGTGTTTATGCCGTTTTTCGTTCCTCTATGAATTGGTTTCTGCGTTGTGGCTCTTTGCTCCTTGTTTCCTTGATCTTGCTTCCTTCGTTCCCTGGGACCCTTCGGTCCCGTTTCCGTATTGCTTTGGACGGTGGGTCTTCCTTGAGTTCTCCAGGTTCCTTGGGCTGTCTCCTGGAAATATTTGAGGCAATTCCAAAGACACGTCAAGCAACTCAAAACGAAGCGATGTCCAGCAATGCCAGGCAGTGCCAACCAGTGCACAGAGCCAAGGAACGCCAGGTAACGCCAAGCAGCACCTAACAGCGCCAAGCAACGCTAAGCAATGCCGAGAAAAGCTGAGCAATTCCAAGCAAAGCCAAGCGATGCGTTGGAAGTGTTCCCCTAATTGGGGTCGCGCGGGGTTCAGTGGACGTTCGTTTCGGGAGGCTATGGAGTGTTCTGGTGGCCCCACTTTCCGGAGGAGGTGGCGCCTCCCCTACTGGTGACCCCCGTTGGAATTTCTTGCATTATGTTTATGTTGTACCTCCGCTCCGTCCGTCCGATACATGCAGAGTGTTGAGTTATATACGTAGCACCCCGCAGAGGCGGGTAAGAATGAGGGGGCGGTGGGGACGTCGGCCGTCTGTGAGACTCTGGAGAAGCCCGCCGCAGGCGCCAAAGCTTCACAAATTATGCAACGAGCCCGCCGCAGGCGCCGATTTTTTCTTCCAACCAATGCGGATCGGTCGCGGGTGGGTCGCGGGTGGGTCGCGGGTGGGTCGCGGGGTGGGTCGCGGGGTGGGTCGCGGGGTGGGTCGCGGGTGGGTCGCAGGGTGGGTCGCGGGTGGGTCGCGGGGTGGGTCGCGGGTGGGTCGCGGGTGGGTCGCGGGTGGGTCGCGGGTGGGTCGCGGGTGCGTCGCGGGTGGGTCGCGGGGTGGGTCGCGGGTAGGTCGCGGGTGGGTCGCGCGTGGGTCGCGGGGTGGGTCGCGGGGTGGTTCGCGGGGTGGGTCGCGTGGTGGGTCGCGGGTGGGTCGCGGAGGGGGCGACGACAGCAAACACCAACAACAACAACAACAACAATCATTTTACCCGAACGCGCGGTGTTCTCCCCAGTGCCAGGGTTTTCATACGACACCAGGCAATACCCCCACTTCGTGGGGGGGCATTACAAGCTCTACCAAATATCCAAACGACTCTTCGCGACCACCCAAACCCAGCTTCCCGCCCTATGACGTTGGGACACTTCACTTCGTGGCGTGCGGACGACCGTGGCTACTACACTGGCGTGGGGTACACACCCACAGAACTTGGTCACTTATTCGGGGCGCGCATGTGCCCAGCATGGTGCAATTGTGCCATACAATACATAATACAGAGAGACAGAGAGAGAGACAGAGAGCAGACAGAGAGAGAGACAGAGAGAGCGGAGTTGGTCACATTTTTGGGTCAAGTTCCTGGGATGATGGGAATACACAACTCTGTTACATTTGATAGTGTGCACGACACACATGAGATGATACGTACTCGCAAGATAGTTGGTCACATTTGTGGAATTCCTGGGCGGATGTGGGGATACACAAATACCTTTGGTTGTTTTAGGATTCGGACAGCGCGCGCGGGTGGAAATTTTGAAAAGTCGTGCAGGTGTTTTTCGAGGACCTACGGTGCGATTCGTGTGATTTTATGATGCGCGGTGCTAAAATTCTTAAGAACCCAATGGTTTTTGGAGATTTCGGCGTGCGCGCGCGAAGAAAAAACGAATGTGTCCCGCATGGTATTATTTGACAGGGATGATGGCCCTGGCAGGTGCGCAACCGTTGTCGCAGAAGTTCGAAAAAGTTGCTCGCAAAAGCCCGTTTGACAGAAATGTTTAAAAAGTGTTGGGTTTCCTACGAATCCGCAAGAGCGCGCGGGATGAGATTTTGACATTTTTTTGTTGAAAAACCATTGTTTTTTTGATGTTTTTATGTTAAAATCGCTCCGAACACTAAGCTTTTGGAAGGATTTCGTCTTGCGCGCGCGAATGTCCACTTTACCTTATTTTTTGCAAGGGATTCTTGAAATTTGATTATATTAGAACAAGAAATGTCATTTTATAGTGTTTTTTGCAAGGGAAAGCGGGGGGGAACAAAACAACCGGATCTTGATCACATCGAATTACCTGAGGCTTCCTCACGAAAATGATGAAAATGTAGCTGCGGCCTAGGCGGCGCAGGGGGGCCGTGCACCAGGGGTCCCAACAATAATTATTCTTTAGAATTAATAATGTTCAACAACAACAACCACAACATTAACAACATTAACAACATGAACAACGCAACAAGCAGAATCCTCACCACGGATTCTCACTTCAGCCACGCACCCAGGGACAGTGAATGACCCTTCGGCCCCCTCACTCTGACAAAGGTGTGGTTCGTGATTTCGGTGAGCGGCCCCCACGATGCACCGCACACGTGCCTGTCATCGCATCGATGGCCAGAACGTTGAGCTCGTTGCGCGTGGATAAGTACTTTCCAGACCGCATGGTTCACTGGCTACACCCATGTTCGGCCGTGGATGGAGCAGGAGGGAATTGAGGAGGATAAGGAGCGGGGATGATGAGGAGGAAGAGGGCGCAAGTACTTCTGGGGAGAGGGGGCGCAGCGTGCTTTGTTGTCTGCCCCTTGCGGGTCTCGTGTTCGATCCCTTTCCTCTCGCAATGCCGCCGCCTTTGCTTCTCTGAGCTCCAGCTTCGGCTGGGTGGCCCGCGTTGAAGAAAAGGAGAACGACGATTGCGCACACAGTTCAGTTCAGTATTCGGCGGAAGCCCATGCCAAGAAACACCCTGCTTGCCTCCAGGGTGCCCTACCTGAGCGACGAAAGAACACGGGGTCGACTGCGCCTACATTGGCGCGCAAGCTGCCCGGGTAAGGTCGCGCGCAGGCGCCCTCTCCTCCAGTGTGGCGTGCCGCGCCGGCGGCCCGCGTGATCCGCCGCGGTGTAGGGTCGCCATGCCATCTCGCGTAAGACCCTTTGCTTGATCGTCGCTCACCTGTCCGCGAGACCTGCCCCCGGCGACGCGCGCAGGGGGTGGGGCGAGGAGGGGCGGCCTTCTGAGAATGCAGGGGGGGCGTCTGAGAAGCCTCCCCAGCGGGCAGGAGGGCTCCTAAGGGGAGGTGTGTCCACCGCCGAAGGGGATCTGGCGCAGGGGGAGGGAGCGACGGCTGGCAGCGCAGATACCGGATGGGCCCTGTCCCGTTGAGACGTGATGGCGTTTGGAGCGAGGCTGCCGGTTCGGCCGCGGCACCCGCAAGGGATTCTGCATCTAGTGTCGGGCTTGGCCGTGCTGCTGCTTCTCCTCGCGTTCGGGGCGTCTCGGCGCCGTGCCCCATGGGCGCGGTGAGGTTGGTGCGTTGGCCCCTTTCGGCCCCCATCAGCCGTGCGCGGAGGAGGGAGAGGAACAGGAGGAGGTTCATCCCGCTCCCGATGCTTGGGCATGCTGCCATCGCCCACGCAAATTGGACAATTGTGTGGGAAACGGGGGCCAGCAACACGCCGCACCGCTGAGCCCCAATTCAAGAGTGGAGCCGGAGCGAGCCCCAAGCCGCACCCCGACCCCTTCTCTTCCTCCTCTCCCTCCTCCTCCTCCTCCTCCGTGGGCATTTTGGTACGAGAATGTTTCTCGCAAGCGCGGCACAGGGACTGTATTGTTTGTTTGTTTGTTCTCGCTCTTCCAATCGCAGCTCATGGGGCCCCTGATTCTTGACCTGCATGGCTCTGTCCTCCAAAAGAAATTAGTCGAGTTTGGGGAATCACTACGAAGGTTTGCATCAAGCTTCTCGGGATGTTCTCCAAATAGGCTTGCCCTATTGGAGTTCTAACTCAAACCCTACTAATTGGTCCGTTGCCCCCCCCCTTCTTCCTATGCCCAGCCCCCCCTTAATTCTTATGAATGTGCCTATACCTAATTATGCCCATGCCTATGCCTCTCCCTGACTCAAATGCCGATGCCTATGCCTATACCAATGCCTATGTCTGCTTTTACTTTCTTGCTTTCGCTTGCTTGCCCTTGTTTGCTTGCACTTGGTCGTTGGCTTTTGCTTGCTTGTTATTGCTCGTTTGCGCTTGCTTGCTTCTGGTTGCTTGCTTGCGCTTGCTTGATTTTGCTCCTCCCGTCCTGCTCCAGTCCTCCTATCGTCCTTCTCCCATCCTCCTCTTGTCCTCCTCCTGTTATCTATTTGGAGTCAACGCTGGCTGATGTCCATCGGTTTCAGCTTTGCTCCGATCGCAATGCGACGAATCTTCTTGCGAAAAAGTGTAGGGATCTCGACACAGCCGTCAACTGGACGCGGTACACCATCGAACCGCGGATGTCAGAATGTCTTGAAGAACTCGACACGCTGCTCCAGGCGGACGCCCAGGTGACCCGCAAAGGCAAGAACAAGGCGACTTCCGATGTCACCGACAGTGCTTCTGGCACCTCTACGGCTGAGGACATCGAGGCCACCACCATTGGCTCTTCTGGAACGCACTGACATTGGCTCCACGGAGCACGGGGGTGCCCCGCTCCTGTTCCCATCCATGGTTCAGCAGGACGAGTACGACATCCAGGGCTACGAGGACGAGTGCTTCCCCGACGCGTGCAACATAGGTGGTGCACCCGCTGAGGTTTCCTCCGGCTCGTGCGGTGGCGTCAGCACCAGCCACCATGCGCGCGACGCCGTGCAGGTCGTGCAGGTCGTGGACGCTGAAGCCCAGACCGTAAACGCCGTCGTCCCGAATACGCTCACCGACATGATTTTGGGCTCGCATCTGTTCGAAGAAAAGCGACCACCGTGTTGCTGTCTTCTCTGACCGCCCGCCTCGGCACATTGGACGAAGTGCTCGTGCAAATCGCGGATGGCCAGCGCATTCGCGACTCAGCTGTATGGTCAGAGTTGCTGCGCGATGATACTGGCATGGGCGATACGTGCTTCGCATTTGAAGGGTTCCCGAGCGAAATGCTGATCCACCTACAAGGCGACCTCCACGAGCATGCAGGCATTGCGCGAGCGTTCGTCTCACCACAAGGCTGGTCTCGCGGGCGAGGGGGGCGTAGTCATGCACGGATGGTTCGTGTCGTTTCGATTGGCGGCGACCCCGCCGCCAGCGTTCAACGTCAAACGCCGCCGGCGACCCAGAATCGGTCGATGTTGAACGACCTGAGGTTCCGGAAACGGCCGATCGCGCAAGGTTGAACGATCCCCGCGGCGTCAGGGACCAACGCCGAAGTCGGCACGACGCAAATCTGCCGCACGGGGTTGGGCGCGCGCGTCCTCCCTGGGCTCCACTGCAGGCGCCCCCATCGCCCGCCCGAGGCCCCGCGCGGGGAGGTGCCTCGCTCGAGTTCGGTTGGGCCAGAGCCATGGGCCATCGGGGATGCCCACACAACGCGGCTGTCGTGTCTCCCTTCTCCTCCATATCCTCTTCCTTCGTCCTCCTCCCTCCTCCATCCTGTCGCAACTGCCTTGTCCGCTTGTTGTTCAGGCCACGGTTCACAACATGGGCTTGCCCAGTGCAGGTTGGTTTTTGCGGCGTTCTCAGTTTGTCTGGCGATCTCATGTTTTGCGATGTCTTTGTGTTAACCACGGTGGCTTGCGCGAGGAAGCAAAAAGGCGGCTCGGGCGAAACAACACTTACCCCGGAGCAGACGTGCACCCCAGAAGGGGTCTTCGGGGCCCGCCCCGGACGGCCCGGAACCAGGTTTTGGCGCATGTCATGTTTTAGTTGGAGCAGTGGTTCCTGCGACACCTCACTGGGGACACGCCGCCTTGGGGACTTGAGAGTGTTTTTGCTCTCCACCCCCCCTGCCTCCCGCCCCACAGCGCAACCAACAGCCAGAGAAGGGTTGCACGCTTGGAGAGGAGCGGTCCAGACGACAGGCTCTTGGCCTGCTGTCGGACCGCATGACAAGAAACCTTTTTTTCGTTTCGTCAGGGTGCCCCATGTTTCGTTGGCTTGCGTTCGGCGTGGAAGGTTGTAGCAGCCTCGAAGACATTGCAAATGGCAGGGCACCCTGGGTTTCGTGGGCGTCGGCGCGTTGGGTTTCTCGATGTTGCATTGCTTTGCGCAAGCGATGAAGAAACCGCTCGGGTCAGGGTGCTCTGGGTTTCTTTGTTTGCAGCCGAAGGGAAAGAAATCCAACCATAGGTCAAGAAACCTCTGCGGATTGCAGGGTCTGGTTTTTGCGGCGGGTCTCTTGTGGATTAGCTCCCACCGTATGATACAAGGAGCATGTGCATTCCACAGTCCCTGTGGTCAGCTGGCTGGCACGCCAGTCGGACAGTCAGAGGACGAGGTAGGAGCGATCAGGTGGGCTCCAAGGGGAGTGCCCCAAAGGGCCCACTTTGGGACGCCTCGGGGCTGCGTCGCGTGGCGCGGCTGGAGCTGTGGCCCCCGCGACGCCCCGTCGGGGGGGCGTCGGGCCACCCTCGCTGGAGCGAGGGCGACTCGCGTGCTGCTGACCTGCCAGGAGACCCCCCCACGCGGGGCGCGCTTTCGCAGTCTGGCCAAAGCGGAGGCGCCTGGCCCGTCGCGCTGGCCGCATCGTTCGGAGGATTCGGAGGCCATGGTGCAGTGGGGGCCCATGCCAAGAAACGCCCTGCTTGCCTCCAGCGTGCGCTGGGTCTCTTGGGTGAGGGTGGTTCTGCCATAGGGGACGTGACGCTCCCACACCAAAAGTCGACGGACGTCCTGGGGTCTCTCGAGGTTGGGTTTCTTGTGGAATTTCTTGTGGTCGGGCCCCTACTGTCGCGATACGCTCCCGGATTCCCAAAATGCTCCAGAGTTCGAGGACGAGCATAAGGGAACATATCCCGATGACTACCGATGCCTTTCTCCCTTCCCTCCTCACCACGGCTGGATTCGCCGCGAGGCTCGGGTCAACACGCACCCCAGGAGAGGTCCGTGGAGTAGCGATATGGGTACCGTTTGGTTTCCCCTGATTGTTTGGCGGTCCACGCGGGCTGCAGAAACGTTGTCCGTTGGATACCCTGGATCTCGTGGAACGAATCCTGAGTCTGTCATTCGGGCGCTACGTCTGGGGGCGGCGAAAAGGGGGGGGGAGGGCAGGTGACCCCTTCGTGCAGTTGCGGGGCCGTAGAGGGGCCCTCTGGAATCACGACAAGGGGCACGAAAGGTGCACGCGTCTTGTCCAGGGATTCATCCCCTTCCCCATGAAGCCCAAGTCGCATCATGGCATCACTCGCGTCCACTGACTCCCCCCTGGGAGGGGGGGGGTCTGTGGTGCACGCAGGGCAATGCAGGCAATAATTACAGGGAGAACCGTATCCCTGACCAGAAAAAGATCAATCATCGACCAACTTCGGTGCAACGTAAAAGGGAGGAGGAGGAGGAGGAGGAGGAGGAGGACCGGAGGAGGGGCA
The DNA here is from genome assembly GCA_963575745.1 of Prorocentrum cordatum. NCBI lineage: Eukaryota > Dinophyceae > Prorocentrales > Prorocentraceae > Prorocentrum > Prorocentrum cordatum. The sequence goes on from CAUYUJ010016274.1 coordinate 203,395, forward strand.
GGGGGGGAGGTGAGGGGAGGAGAAGGAGGCGAAAGAGCTAAGCGGCTCCCCGTCCGCCTACTCCCCGTTCTCTCGGCGGGATCGTTCTCTCATCTTTCGTCTCCTTGTCGTGTTCGCCTGCGTCCCCTTCTATCCTGGCCCAGTGCACTTCTTCCCCCCGGGTGCCTCTGCCTCCGCCCCGACGGCGCCGGCGCGGACAGGCGCGGTGGGCAGCCAGCCGGCCCGTCCAGCGAGCAGGCGCGGGCGAGGGCGCTTGGGCGGGGCGCGTCGGTCAGAGCGGCGGGCAGCGCGAGGGAGGAAGAAGAGGAGGAGGAGGAGGAGCAGGAGGAAAAGGATGATGATGCTGAGGAGGAGGAGGAGGAGGAGGAGGAGGAGGAGGAAAAGGAGGAGGAGGAGGAGGAGGATAAGGATGATGATGCTGAGGAATGGAATGGAATGGAATGCCCTAGGGGGGAAGTGCACAGCACTAAATAATCTCAGCTGAATATAACTGGGATACGAATCGGGGATGAGGAAGTTAAAAAGAGGGAAACCTTCTGAAAACTCCCGAAGCTATCCCCTGGACCGAGCATCTCGGGTGCTCTCCTTCACTCGAATTCGCTCGACCAAAGCATTCATTCTTTGCTCATAGGAGGGGGCCGTCTCTGTGGCCGAAAAACTCGTACGGACATTCGTGTCAGAGGTGTCATGGGGTTCGGGCGGGTCTCGGCGCAGCCGAGAGACAGGGAGAGCCTTATCAAGCAAGGCCGTGACGCGACGATTCGGGCACCGCCCTTGCCTCACCATGGAGATCACCTCTAGACCTTTACGAGTGGGGGCAACACAGGGACGGCCTAATTTCTCAAGCTTTGCTTGAGACCACCCTCCACATTTCAAACAAACGATGGTTTGCTCTCGAACTTGACACACCGAGGAGCCGTCCTCAGTTTCCCGAGCCAAGCCACCCGTGGCGATGAGGGAATGTCCCAGGGGATTCGAGAGCAACCGACTGATGTGACTAGGAACGCCTTTGCAGCCACTCATTGGGACTCCGTCTGGCGATCCTTCTGCCTCCAGCAGACATCTGGTGCACTGCAAACCTAATCCACCATGCTTCCAGCAGTGCCAAAACACAGTCCGCTTTGAGCGGCCTGATCTGATCCGCACAGGTCTTTTCCACCTTACCTCATTGGGGAATAGCGGGAGGACCTCAGCGGCTAATTTCATGAAGCTCTGCTCACGGGTGGCTGCGAGATTCATATCTGAGAGGAAATCCGCGTCTGGCGCAGGGTGAAGGGACAACGCTGCTTTAGCCTGCCTGTCAACAGCTGCGTTGGCCACGGCAAAAAAGTCTTTCCTCGCCTTCGAGCAGCGCCATTTCTTCTTCGGACCTGTGCGCCTTAACATGACGCACGGAGTGGATTAAAGGCGTGCCCTCCAAACCCTGCGCAAAACGTCTGATGCTTGCAAATTTGCTTCCTGCCGCTAGCTGCCTCGAAACGTCTCGCTGAGTGACTCGGATGGCGGCCTTGCAATCTGAACCTAACTCGGCGGGCCTGCTGGCCACTTGGCCGCACAGTGCGATGCCTACGTGTTCCGCCATGGCGGGAGTCTGCGGAAGCATGCCAGGTACAACTCCGCGCAGAAAAGCAACTGGATCTTCCCCGATGTCGGGGAGGACCCCGATGGACCAGGAAGCTCTCTCCAGCGGCCTCAACAACGGTTTGCTTCCTGATCCATCCGAGGCCAGTCGAAGCGGCACATTCGTTGTAAGAGTGGCAATCTGCTCAGGGGCTAAATCTAGTGCGTTGCCGTGCTGATCCAAGACGTCCACCTCGTACGAAACCAACGGGCACGGCAGCGCACTGTCCTGGTACGTGAAAATGCCAGTAGTGAAAATCAGATGTTCGGGCTCCGCTCGGGCCGCTGCCAGGAACTCGGGAGAGACCTCGGCGGCCTGACGAGCCTCTGAAACTTTGGGTAACTCACAGCAGTAGAGCCTGTGGTGGATTGTGTCCCTTTCACCACACCCGCACAGCCCGTCACACAAGTACCCCGCCCTCGCAGCACGATCATTGGTCCACAATCCTGGGCAGCCACGGCTCTTGATTAGATACTTCTGATACCTACTCAGGCGCTTGGCTTTCGGAGACACAGCTTTTCGAACTAAGTCCAGCGTGGCACGCGTCCCAGGGTCGAAGCCCAGCTTTTGGGCCAACCGAAACTCGCGCTGCCTTTGAACTCCTAGCTCAAGCATGTCTTTTAAACGTGACGGCGGGGTCTGCGTTAAATCAACATCGTGGCCATTGTGGTCCACCCACTTTAAGGGGCCACGGTGCTTCCAGCCCGCGCGGGTCAAACTCAAACAAGCACGAGAAATCGGGCCCCTGGACTCTTGCCAAGTTTTACAACTGGCGGGCTGACATAATTCCCAGAGGTACACGAGCTCAGCCATCTTTACAAGGGCGTGCTCTGGGCGAGTCGCAGCTGACCACACCATCCTGCACCATTGGATTGCGGGCGCCACAGCGAACCTCGTGCTACTATCACCGTTTAAAATTACCTTAGCTGAAAGTGAAACTCCACCGTGCGAGGGAGAATCTGAACTACTCATCAAACGCTGGTGTGCTAGCCACTCAGACTCCGAAAGCCCCTGGATTGCAACTCCAAAACTGCTCGCAGGGGCCACACCCTGGCGATTTATCTTCTTGAATGGGATCTCCTTGGGACCTTTGAACCCTTTCCTCATGGCTCGCACCTTTCGGATCCTTTTTCTCATCGCAACAAACCTCGGCTGCTGCTTCAGTCGCACTCGTTGTCGTCGCCGAACTGCACCAGCAGACTCGTCCACGCCCAGGTAGGACACACTGGGCTTGATCACCGACCTCGGAAGCTCGAGCTCGTCACACACGGCTGCAGCCAAGGCCGGGTGCGCCGAGATGGTCGCGAGCTTCTCGGCGTTCAGGGTGGCGTTGATCTGCCTGCTGGCCTCGAAGAACTGCTGGATACCCTCCACTGCCGCACCTTTCGCTATGTCGAAATCAGAAGAAGAATTGTGTAGGCCTGAATCGTCAATGCAGTCCTGGAAATCTATCGTCGGCGACTTAGTTATCATGATATCAAAAGCGTCCACGGTGTTGACTTTGACGGCTAAGTCAGCGCAAGCATCGCCAGCTGGTAATCCAAGCCGAGCACAGAGAACTTCATCTGAGTGCTGTCGGCCGAGTCTGATCACCCTGGGGCTCAGCCACATATTGAACACCAGTTTGAGCCAGCACGTGGGCGCCCCATAACGAAGAAACTTCATTTTCAGAACTTCGAGAGGGATGGTCTCGTAGTACTTAGACCAGTCATCAATGAAAACAATACCATATCTGTGCGTCATCTGATCAGATTCTGAACGCACTGCTTGAGCCCATGCGCAGTCTATCGCCGATCGTCCTTTGCATGCGCCCCAGTATCCTCGATCCAGCGTGTCATGCATGCTCTGAACGATGGCGCGACGAGCCCTCTGCCATATCCTGTACTTACCCGCATAAAGAATGACTAGGCGGTTGCCTCCATTGGGCTTGCCCAACAGAGGCATCTGTATCCAGCACAGCTGCTTCGGCAATACCCCTATGGCCTCTGCCGCTTCCCAGATGGAAGCTAGCACCTCTAATCCTTCGTCGTCCAGCATCGCCGCATGCCTCGGGTGAAAATTGTCTAGGCTTGCCGAAGTCGCAGCTGGAAATGACTTCGAAATCCGACGTATTTGATCTGGTTCAAGTCGTGGGCAGCTGCTTCTGTCTGGGATCCACGCTGCCGCTGCCGCACTGCTGGCGCCCCATAGCTTTCTGTAGAGGGCCACCTCCTGCTTCACAATCACCACGGGGTCCCCAGATGGTATTCCAATGGCAGCAGCTGGTGCGGGGACAGCACGAACTTTGGTAACACGGTGTAGAGGTCGAGCACCTCCACTCGCAGCAATGCGGCACCATTCTGTCCACGACTCATTCGCATCTTTTACCTGGCCTTTCTTTGCCAGCTCTACGTCATCATCGATCTCGTCCAGGAAGGTTTGTATGCGTTCCATGTCCAGTGGTATCTGATTGATCTCCTGGCGTCCTTGAGTGACCGCACTATCCAATCGTCCACTTAGGCCTGCTCCTGGGTACGGTGTCAACAAGAACTGAGCTATCTCTTCTGAACATTATGCCATCTTATCTGGTTTAGAGAACAGCTGCTGGATGGTGACCAAACCTTCTCTGAGCCACTGCCAACCTTTGCCAATCGCCTGGATGTCCGACTCTACGTTCATGGGGTATCCGGCGTTGACCCAACGAGGTGCCAGGTTCTTGCCGTACGCCCCGCTGTTCTTGAGCTCGGTGCACGTGTTGGCAGCAATGCAATCAGCAACAGTGACTGCAAACTTTCCATAAACTCTGGTCAGGAAAGCCCAAGCGACAGCAGCATCACTCGTGGGGTCTTGGGCCAAACGTACTGCTTCATCTGCCAAGGCTGCATGTACTGTCCAGTCAATCGGCTTCGTGCGCGGCCCAGCAGGCAATACAGCGGGAAGCCTCTGCGTGACAGTGTAAACGCAGTGCTGGATCGCGTAGCCATTGTCTGCTATCTTTAGTTGAACTGGCCAATGAGCTTTCTTGTGCCGACAACTTTGAACCTGCACTCCTCGAAACCCTTGTTGAGCTGCATTGTTAAGGCAGAAATAATCGATCGTGGAACAGCCAGTACCACCTCGGAATGTGACTTGATCAGGCATCGCTATCACCACCGAGGCCAGTCGGGGAAACTCTGAGTCCTTTAAGTCCTGGCCCGTCATGTCCCAGTCACCTCCCATGATGCATGGCGTAGCCGTTCGCGCCATGATTTGACCAGCAGCTGCGAGAACTTCAGTGTTCTCGCCAGACGCGCCTATCGAGTCCTTCAAGTAAACGTTCAACAGAGACAGGCTGGGCCACCCTGGCAGGTCGACCAAAACGTGCTGAAGGCGATGGTCGTATACCAGTTGACCGCCGTCTGGGTGTCGCAGCCCAAGATCAGCTCGAGCCAGAACTGCAGCACCGCCTGACGGGACCGTGCCACTCGTCGGGCGAGCTGGTATAGCAGCGACTTTCCAAACTCGATTGCCTGCCCAGCTGTGCAGCGACTCGATCAAGGGCTCCGTGAAGCCGGTCTCCTGGATCAGTACGATGTGCGCCGTGGTGCGCTGAATAATCTGCTTGAGTGTCTTTCGCCCTCCGCTCGCACTGAACGTCGCGAAGGTGTAGGTGCCCTGCATGGGCGGCGTCGGCGGCAGCTTCACCTCTCCTTGCTGCAGCCTAAGTCCTGATACTAGCAGGTTACCCAAGTCGTGGCTTCTTTCCCAGCTCTCGAAGCTTGGCAGCAAACTCCTCGAAGCTACCGTCCTTGCCAAGGGTGTAGAGGGCCTGCTGCTCAGCCTCGTCGAAGTCGCGCTTGAGCCCGCCACCTTCAGTAGAGCTGGCTGGGTCTGCGGGCGCACGAGAATCATCATGCTTATCAGCATCACCCATGTGCGTATCAGGAGCCGCAGGCATCCTGGACGACAGGTGCTCGCGTAACTTCGCCCAGGACGGCGAGCTGAGGAACTTCTTGAGCTCTTCATCGTCGAGCTCTTCCTCCCGCACGTTGAGGAAGTCCGCTGGATTCTGCTGCTCGGGGGCCTTGCCGCCAACGCTAGCGGCGTGGGTGCGCACCCCCGCCTGCAGCGCGACGACCTCGGTCTTCTTGGACTCCAGCTGCAGGCGCTTCTCGGCGATGCTCTCCTGCAAGCGCGCCAGCTGATCCTCCTTCTCACTGGTCTCTTTCGTGAGCCGCTCGCAGGACGCCTGCGCCTTGTAGAGGTCCTGAGTTGCGCGGCGATGCGCCACGGCGGGAGGCCGTAGCTGCTTCTGCTTTTGCTTGATCGCGTCGATCTTGGTCTGCATTGTTTTCCGTAGCTCATCACCTGACTCGCCTTGCGGAAGTGTCTTGAGCGACGACTCAAAGCAGGCGAGCTGAGCGGCAAACTTGGCTCGTTTATCTTCTTCTTTGTCATCAGCTTGAGGCTCCGTGGCGGCGGTTGGGTCAGCTTTCGGTACTCTCTGCCACGGCGCCTTCTCCTTCTCTTTGGCATCGGGTTGCCCACCGCGCAGCAGCTTCTCGATCTCCCCCAGGCGCTTGGAGAGCTCGAGGTCTTGCTTCGATCGGCCTGCTGCGCCGCCGCCACCTGCTGACCCAGGCGACTTGGCATCCCATATCTTCTGGTTGTCCCACGCCGACTTGCGGATTCGGGCGGGTGCGTCGTTGCCGCAGGACCACTGGATCCTGCAAGCCCAGTTGCTGCTCGCCCCGCAGCGGCCGCACGCCCACAGCGGGCGGCGCGGGCCGCGCAGCACGCTGGGCTGCGGCGGCTGCGGCACCATGAGGCGGACTGTCGGATGGCGGTGGGCTGCCTGCCACCGACGGGAATCGTGAAAGCGGACGTCGGGCTGAACAGCCTTGGCACTGCTGCGGAATAGCAGCTTCCAGTCTGGCACGGAGGCGCGGAGCCCCCCCCACGTGCAAGCATCTTGAGCCAAAATGGCTACGGAGATGATGCTGAGGAGGAGGAGGAGGAAAAGGAGGAGGAGGAGGAGAAGCGTGAAGGGAGGAGGTGGTGGTGGGCACAGGCTTGGACGCAAGATCGCGCATGCCGAGGGTCCTTCCGTCCTGCTTCCTGCACGGCGGACGCGGGCCTCCTCCCTTCCTGAAGGGGCCCACAGAAATCTCACGCCCAGGGGGGCACCCTCAACTTATGAAGGGGCCCACGGGGGAAGGGCCCTCCGAGGCTGTGCAGCCTCCTCGCAGAGGGCTCGAAACGAATCACATGTGCGGTCTGGCCTCATTCGGGCCCAGACGCCGCCCTCCGAGGCTGTGCAGCCTCCTCGCAGAGGGCTCGAAACGTGAACAACGTGGACAGACACCTTCACGGCATAGAAGAATTGAGAATCTCATGAGCGGTCTGGCCTCCTTCGGGCCCAAACGCCGTGCGCCAGTCTGCTGTATACGCGGCACACAAGGAACTCGTGCGAGGTGGGCGGCTGGCGCGCGCGCCTCTCCCTAATCACCGAGTCGACACAGCTGAGGGGCGACACTACGGCGTCCAGTAGTGCGTCCACTTGTGCGACATGGTCCTCCTCCAACCTGCTCTGGCTCACTCGGCCGGCCACGACGTGAACGTTCAGCTGCACGTCCTGCACGGCCTTCACCTGCACCACGTCATGTTCTATGGCCTCCAACGGCTTTACCGGGCTGTCCACGGCGTCCTTCAGGTAGTCCAGCTCCTCCTTCAGCAGGACGCCCGGGACGCTCGGCTCCAGGGATTCGGTCGCGCCCTCGGTGGAAGAGTGGGCCCGGTGCGCGGTGCCGAACGTGCCTTTCGCGAACAGGTCCGTCATGCTGGCCAGTCTTTCTGCCAGCTCGAGGTCGGTCTTGGTCTCCCCCTTCACCTTGACGTTGGCCTTGCAGTCCGGAGCGCACTTGGTGTCCTTCTTCGGCAGCTCTCCCAGCTTCTTCGCCGCTGGTTGCAGCGAGAGCTTGTCCTCGGGCCCGTCCTCGGGATGGCCCAGTTGGGAGCTCTCCAGCACCTTGGCGCTCTTGGTCGTCAGGATCGAGGCCGTGATGTGCTTCTCGTCCGTGATCTCCAGCTCCTTCAGCGGGAGGCCCGTGACGCTCGTCTCCAGGAGCTAGGTCACGTCTTCGGTGGAAGAGTGGGCCCGGTGCGTGGTGCCGAACGTGTTGTTCACGGACAGGCCCGTCAGGCTGGCCAGGCCACTCTGTTCGAGCTGGACGAGCAGGTGGTCGATCCTGGCAAGCTCGGAGCCACAGCGTTCGGTCCACCCCTCGAAGCCGCTGTCGGACTCGCTCGGGTCGCAGGAGCCGTCACCGGAGCCGCCGTCGTCCTCGCCCTGGCTGCTGGCGCTGGAGGCGTTGCTCTCGTCAGGGCTGGCGCTGGAGGCGATGCTCTCGCGGGGGTCGGCGCTGGAGGCGATGCTCTCGTCGTCCTCCTCGTCGAGCCAGGAGCCCCCATCCGGCCAGGGGGACTTCATCCAGGCGTCATCCCCGGCTCCCTTCAGGTAGTCCAGCTCCTCCTTCGGCAATAAGCCCGGGACGCTCGGCTCCAGAAACTCGGTGACGTCCTATGTGGAAGCGTGGGCCCAGTGCGCGGTGCCGAACGTGTCGTTCACGAACAGGTCCTTCAGGCTGGCAAGCTCGGGGCCAATCTTGGTCTCCCCCTTTACCTCGCCGTTGGCCTTGCTTTCCGGGGCGCACTTGGTGTCCTTCTTCGTCAGCTCTCCCAGCTTCTTCGCCGCTGGTTTCAGCGAGAGTTTATGCTCGGGCCTGTCCTTGGTACGGCCCAGGTGGGAGCACGCCAGCACCTTGGCGCCCTTGCTCGTCGGGATCGAGGCCGTGATGTGCTTCTCGTCCGTGATCTCCGGGTCCGCATTCAGGGGCACGTTGAGGTCGCATCGGATCAGCTCCGTCTTTCCCTTCAGGCCGACATCGCCGAGGCCCTCCACGGACTTCTTCACGACGGTCTCATCACCAAGCGCAGCCACACCTGGGAGCACCTTGCCCACCTCGAGTTCCACGGGCCTGCGCGTCGAGGGCCTCCTGCTCGTCGGCCTGTACGTAGCCTGAAGTCGGGCCTGTCCCTCTACAGGGGGAAGATTCAAAAGTAGTCAAAAAATAGCCTGGGGACTATTTGTTGAAAATTTATTGGCCATTTGGGATCATTTTTTCGGTATTCTTTTTTTCGTCAAACATACCCCTCTGGGGGGACACGCCCGACTTCAGCGTAGCCCTGCACGTCGGCCTGCGCGTCGAGGGCCTCCTGCACGTCGGCCGGCGCGTCGAGGGCCTCTGCGCGTCGGCCGGCGCGTCGAGGGCCTCCCGCTCTGCGACGGGCCCCTGCACGCAGCCTTTTAAGTCAGGCCTGTCCCCCTACAGGGGGGAATGCTCCAAAAAAAAACTCTGGGAACGATGTGTTGCATATTTTGTGGCCATTTTAGGGTATGTTTTGACTATTTTCTATTGTCCGCCCAAAATCTCCTTGTAGGGGGACACGCCCGACTTAAACGTAGCCCTGCTCCACGGCCCGCCAGGCCTCGGCGGCCTCCGGATGCCCTTGGAGTCCATCACGAACGTGTCCATAATGACCGCCATCGGCTGCACCGTGCTGGCCACGGCGCCCTTCAGGTAGTCCAGCTCTTCCTTCAGCAGGAAGCCCGGGACGCTCGGCTGCAGGAGCTCGGTCACGTCCTCGGTGGATGAGTGGGCCCAGTGCGCGGTGCCGAACGTGTCGTTCCCGAACAGGTCCGACATGGCGTACACTTAATGTCCTTCTTCATCAGCTATCCCAGCTTCTTCTTCTTCTTCTTCTTCTTCTTCTTCTTCTTCTTCTTATTATCGTGCCCGTCCTCGGGACTGCTCAGCTGGGAGCACGCCAGCACCTTGGCGCCCTTGCTCTTCGGGATCGAGGCCGTGGTGCGCTCCCCGTCCATGATCTCCAGGTCCGCATTCAGGGGCACGTTCTGCGCGACCCGGCGCGCCAGGAGGGCGACGTCTGCGCCTCGGACCGGCCGGCGGCGCCGGGCGGCCCAGCCCAGGCGGCAGAGCGCCGCCGCCAGGGGCCTCGGGGCCTGCCGAGCGGCCGGTCCAGGAACCATCTCGTGTCGCTGCCAGACCCGCTCGCCTCAGGTGCGCGGGCCGGCGCGCATGGCAGCTGCCCCGAGCGAGGTCCGCGGATACCTGGTATCCGCGCCCAGAGCCTCGAGCCGAGGCGGCGGCTGAAGGGAGGAGGGGGGAGGGAGGAGAAGGGAGGGTAGAGGAGAGAGGCAAGCTGGGTGCGCTGGCGCCACATCTGACACCCTATCCCTCCCCCCCATCCCTTCCCACCGCGCTGATTTTTCTCTGTCCGCGGACCCGGCGAGGCCGACGTGGATTCTGCACGGATTCGACGCGGATAGGGCCACGACGGGACAGGCAAGGCCCCCCGAGAATACACACAACATAGACTTGGGGGTGTTTTGTTCCACGTGCACGCAGAGGTTCGAGGATGCCAGGCGACAGCCCACGGCCCGGTGGCCCCCATAGGAGGGCCAGCGGTCGATTCGTTGATCAGGGCGTCCCACACCAGAGGTCAAGCAGTGGCGCAGCGTGCTGGCTTGCCTATAGGCCCAGCAGAGAATGCTCTAAGAGCCTTGGTTTGTTATGGTATGTTCTTAGAGCATGTCGGGCTGAGACTGCCTTGTTTTCAAGCATGGGGGTTCTGGTCGAAGAGCATAAGTTTTGTTTTTCTTGACGCTTCGCGTATCCCCACCAGACTTGCGGTCGGCTGTCGACAGTGACGGCTGAGTTCGCCAATTATCTGCATGCTCGCACGTACGTTCGGCCGTCGACAGTGTCGGCTGAGTTCGCAAATTATCTGGCTCTGTGCCCCAGTCAGCCCGATAGACACGCCCTCTGGACTCTTCCTTGCGGGCCGCTGATCAAAAAAAATATCCCCACCAGCCCGCCACGCTGGCGATGTTCATCCCCGCCAACCTGGCCTGTCACACTCAGTGCGTCGATCACCGCGCTCTGAGTGCTGGTGTCTGGAGTCGGCCCCCAGGATACACCACAGGGCCAACGCCCCACGAGCTTGGGATGGTGGGCCTTGGAGCCCCGTGGCCGCTCCGGAGTGGTTCAGCCTTCCGTCAGACGCGGCGCTTCCCCTGGACCCATTCCAGCCAATCAGGCAGGTTTTCGACGTTACCTCGGCAGCTTAGCCCCATCAGCTTGCTTACGCCGTTGGTACAGCCCTGGACCTGGCGCCCCGCTGGCGACTCGTTCATCGTTCACCTCGCCTGTGCGTACCCCAGGCGTGTGAGACGCGTAAGCATCTGCGCGCACGTCTTCGCGTTCTCTGAGTGGGTCATGCCGCATGGCATACACCGAAATTCCTGGAATTTCGCTAGGCTGCACGTTGCCCGAGCTTCCCTGGATGCCCTCAGCCTGTCAGCCTTCCCGCGCAGCACAGCAGCTGCCTGGTGAGTGGGCCCGGCCGGCCTGCGGCGCTTCCAGTAGCTAATTAGGCCTTTACCGCGCCCCGGAACGCTTCTGACTCCGCCTGCGCCTTCGCTAGCGGACGCGACCAAAAAAAATATCCCCACCAGCCCATCCAGAAACGATGCCCATGAGAGTTGACGGGGGGAGAGAGGAAAAGACACGCGTAGTCGAACAGCGAGGGAGGCCCGCCTGGACGGCGTGTTGGGGCCATTTCGGCGGCATTCTGGGGTGGCTCCATGGCCATTTTGAGCCGTCTTGGAGCGGTCTTGGGGCCTCTCGGAGCATCTTGGGAGACATCTGGATATAGCTTGGGCTATCGTGAGCCATCTTGAAGGTCATCTTGGGCTCTCTGAGGCCCCTCGGGGACCGCTCGGGGGCCTCTTGGGGGCCTCTCGGGTGTTTTTTGGAGGCCTCTTGAGGCTTCTTGGGGCGCTTTTTGGGCCCTCTTGGGAGCCTCTTGGGAGCCCTGGATGGCCTCTTGGGGCCATCTTGGAGGCGGTCGGTCAAAAGAAGAGGGGTTCTCGAGTTGCGTCCCCCCCTCGGGGGCCACGATCCTCGTGAGGGGTTGCAGAAAACGGCACCTCGCGATCCCGTCCAAAAAACCTCAGGGAGGGGAGGGGGAGGGTTCCCCTCCCCGCAGGGAAGAGAGGCTGTGGAAGAGGAAGGAGACCCTCGTTGGACCACCTGTCGCCCAAAGGGCTGGTGGGGATGGAAAATTTTTGATTTCTAGGAATCGTGCCAGGCCTATAGGAGTGAGTGCTGGGACAGTCAGTCCCTGCTCAATGTTTGGGCCATTGGCCTCCCATAGAATTGAGGGTGCTACTCAGGAGGGAAAAAACACACAGACACAATGAATCGTCGATCCCCAGGGAAATACGGCAAACAGATGGGAGATGGGGGGGAAGACACATGCCCGGAAAGTATTGGAAACTATGGAGAATCCCGTTATTTGTGTGTGTATCTATTTGTGTGTCCCAGGGCCCCTTCAGTTACGCTCAACGTCCAAGAAGAGGCTCGAGGATGCCAGGCGGCAGCCCACGGCCTGGTGGTCCCCGCAGGAGGGCCAGCGGTCCATTGTTTGTTGCTCCATCTCTGTTGATCAGAGGGCTTATGCCAGCGAGCCTGCGGTTGTCTGGGCCTCCTAGATGGTGTCGGGGTGGATGGGGTCCGAGGGTCGCGTCGCATCGCCGATGCATCGCCGATGCGGCCCGATGTTGAGCCTGATTTGCTTCACGTCGACGTCGCCCATGCATCGCCCACGTCGACGAGGCATCGCCAGTGCGTCGCCGATCGGCAACGCCGATATATATGTATACAAACATCTACACACATATATATATATACATACATATCGGCGATGCGGCGCGATCCTCCGACCCGATCTACTCCGACCCCATCTAGGAGGCCTCTACTGTTGCTCCATCTCTTTTGACCAGGGGGTTTAATAGCAGAGAGCATGCGGTTCGGGTGGGCGTGAGGACGCAGGATAGCCGTTACCAGACTCATCGCGGTTCTTCCTCGCCCTTCTCTTCCTCGCCTCCTCGTGATCAATCTCCGCAGCAGCAGCAGCAACTTCAGATCAAGCCAGATCGGTTTAGGCTTGTATCTTCTGACTACCGAAGTCTGCACAGGTCCTTTCACGCCCTCAACAACGATGGCTGCCGTCCGCGCTCTCACTCTCATTGCCCTGGCCTCTGCTGGTGCTGCCCTGCAGGTACATGATGGCATACAGCACAACCTGACCGTCTGCAATGCCTACGCGGAGAACAAGCCCCTCAGCGTCTACACGGTCAACCAGAAGGCGAAGCTCACAGAAGAGCCGTTGCATTACAAGGCTTGCAAGGAGATCGTCCTCGAGTTGGCGGACAGCGAGCGCATCGATTTTAAGTTGGGTGGGCTCAGCGTCGGCACGTTCCACGTCGGCAACCTCCCGTTCGCCCCCACGTCGCTGCTGCTGGTGCCGTACCGCAAAGGCAACAGCACCATGGCGGCAACCTTCTACTCCCACGCCTTCTCGGTCGCGCAGGAGAACGCACAGGTCGCGGTTGTCGACGCGTACGACGGCACCTCGCCGGGCGCCCTGAAGATCGCGCAGGGCAGCAAGAGGCGCGCCGAGGCGGTGCAGCTCAAGCCTGGCACGGCCCTGACCCTCGCCCCGGGAGCCTACCAGGTTCAGGGACGGACTATGCCAAACGTGCTTCGTTCCAACCCGAGTTCTTGGCAGCACTTTCCATTATCTTGGAAATTGTTCTTCCAAAATGCTTGAAAGTCTTGTTGAAGTTCGAGGTTTTCGAGTGTTCCCGTTGTTGCTCGGCGGTTTTTTTTTTCCTTCGGGGGGGCGGGCCCGCGCTGCCATGGCCGGACGCGGCTCGCAAGGGCGGTGCGTCTGGACCCCGGGACTCCCGGGGTCCAGACGCAACCCCTCCCGGAGGGGTTGCGGGGCCGATTTCGAGTTGCCGTTGTCTCAGCTCACCCTGCTCCCACATCAGGGGCAACATTCGGGGGAGGTATCATCTCTGCGGGTTTCCAGGCTCGGGGGGCTTTTCAGCGGCGTTCGCCTCGCCGAGAGCGCTCCGGGGGTTTGTCCAGAGCGCCCCGAGCAGTCGCCAGAGAGCCCGAGGTGTGGGCGAACAAAAGCCAGGCGGCAATTGTACGGGGGGGGGCAGGCTTATTATGTTCTAACCGATGTTAGCTTCATCACCAGAAAACTTCCGAGCGCCAAGAAAGTACCGAAACTTGAGGTTTTCACGTGTCGGGCCCTGGGAGGTGATGCTCGTTCGACATCTCGCTAACGTGTCGGGAAGACACCGTCTGGGTACTCGAAGCTACTTTTGGGATGAGGTCCTTAAATCATATAAAGGCAGCATAATGATAGGCGCAGGAGAGGGGGGTACGTCGACCCTCCATCGCCGACTCATCCCCGACCAGGGCATGATAGCCCACCCTGCCCAG
>CAUYUJ010016274.1:222416-286895 GCA_963575745.1 Prorocentrum cordatum
ATCCTTGAGGTGGACAAGCAGCTCACTTTCAATTTCGACGCCGGGTCCCTCGAGAACTTTTGCGAGTTGGAGGAGGAGGCGCAGGCGAACCTCAAGCGCCTCTGCGCGGAGGGCCATGACATCATGCGGGTGGCCCAGCAGAACTTCGAGCAGCAGTGCCAGGAGCAACTGCGGCGCATCGAGCAGGAGGCCGAGGAGGCGATCAAGAAGAAGCGCAAGCACGGCGACGACACCGAGGATGGCCAGGCCACCCCTGCGGCCGCAGCCGAGCCGCCGTCGGCCCCCGCGACCCCGCCAGCTGGCGTGGAGCCCGCTGGGGCACAGCGGGAGCCAGCGGCTGCGGCGGCCCCAGCGGCGCCCGCAGCAGGCGACGCCGCGGCGGAGCAGATCCGTCGCAATGCGGCGAAGCTCGGCGCCTCGGCCTCAGAGCATGCCCGCCAGCGCGCCGAGCCGAAGGCTGGTGGCCAGGCTGCTCCAGGGCCTGCTCCTGCTGCTGATGGCACTAAGCCCCGCGGGTAGCCGCGCGGGCCCCGAGGCGCAATTGGGCGCGGGGGAAAGGGGGTGCAGCCCCCTACCGTCGCACTCCCGCGTCCTCACGTCCAACCAGTTCGGCCACACCTTCTCGGTGGGTGACATTAGGGACGGCGAGTTCGGCGATGGGCACGGCCTCTCCCAGCAGCGGTCGGCCTGGGCCGCTTCAAACTGGAGCGAGGGAGCCGCGGACGCGCGGATGGCAGCCCCCCCCCCCAGGTGCCCCGCTGCCACGGCCCCCGACGGGGGGGTGGTCGTTTCCCGTGGCAGTGGGAGGAAGCGTAGGCCACGGCACCGACCAGGCGGGAGGGGCCCCGCCACATGAGCGACACAGAGGAAACTGGAGTTCTCGGAAGGAGACTTCGGGGTCGACCTCTGTGACTACTGGTTGGATGGCATTCTCGGGCTCGGCGACCGATGGGACGGCGTGTTCGGCGATGGGCTTGGCCCCCCCCTGCAACGGGCGGCCTGGTCCGCTTCGAACTGGTGTAAGGGAGCCGCGGACGCGCGGACTGCTGCCTCCCCCATCCAGGCGCCCCGTTGCCACTGCCCCCGACGGGGGGGTGGTCGATGCCCGCGGCAGCGGGGGGAAGCGTTGACCACGGCTCGGCCCAGACGGGGGAGGCCCCGCCACATGAGCGACATAGAGGTACCTCTCGGCAGGCGACCTCGGGATCGGCTTCCGCGAGGACAGGGCGGGTTGCGTCTTCGGGCTCGCCGACCGCGGAGACGAAGAGTTCGGGCCTGGGCATGGCCTCTCCCAGCAACGGTCGGCCTGGCACGTTTCAAACTGGAGAGAGGGAGCCGCGGACGCGCGGGCGGCTGACTCCCCCTCCAGGTGCCCCTCTGCCACGGCCCCCGACGGGGGGTGGTCGTTTCCCGCGGCAGTGGGAGGAAGCGGCGACCATGGTTCTGGCCAGGCGGGAGAGGCCCTGCCACGTGGGCGACATGGAGGCACAGGGGACACTACGCAGGCGACTTCAGCACTGGCCTCCGCGACTACAGGTGCGATGGCGTCTTCTGGCTCGGCGACCGCGGCGACAAGCCTGGGAACCGCAGACCCCTTCTGCCAGCTTGGTGCCCAAGGGCTTAAAAGGAGGGGGCGCATCGGGGCCCACGCTTGGCTGGGCGAAAGGATGCTGCTGCGGCTGAATCGCTTACTTCCCGACCAGGGTGCCCTGGCGTTGGCGCCTGGGCAGCTCGAGGGCAAGCTTGCAGTGCGCACCTGCAACGGCAACGCGTGGAACACGGCTTCCAGTGTCCACGAGTGGATGAGGAAGAATGGCATGACACCGCACGCGATGTTCGTCCAGGAGACGCGCTTCACTTCTTATACGGCGGTCCATTACAGCACGGGAACCGCCTACGACGTCAGGAGGTACCCTCCTGCCTTCGTTGGCAGCCTGGTGGGGCAGCATTGTCGCGTCGCCATCGGGCTCGGGGAGGTGGCCAGGCAGGGCCCCAGCTTGTGGGGCTGGAACAGACCGCCCTTCTGGCAACCGATCCTTGATCTGGCCAGTCATCGATCGGAGGTTTGGGACCAGTACCACCAACGGGCGCTGCGCAGCCTCATCCAGAACACCTACTGGTGCCAGGCTAGGGTCGCCGCGGCTGACAGCTCGCGCGCGGCGCCGTCCAACTGGCAGCTCCGTGCATTCAAGGACGGCTCGCTCTTCCACAGGCGCTTCCGCTGCGAGGCGCATGTGGCCTGGAGGCGTGTCTACTTGGAGGAGCCGCTGCGTGGAACTGCTGTTCGAGTGGAGGGCATGGGCGGCCCCTTCATCGACCTGTTCGCCAGGGGCCTTTTCCCCGACGTTCTGGAGTTGATGGACAGGCCTGTTCGGCCAGCAGCGGACCACGTCGAGAGCACGACGAGCTGGTACACTCTGGGACCGCACCTTCACGGACACCACGTCTTCGTGGGCGGTTCGGGTCTCGACCAGGCCTACCCGCGCCTGCGCGCCGCGGGATGGGCCGTGGTGGCCAATGACGAGGCCCACAGGCTGGTGGCGGAGGCGTGGGCAGCGGCTCCGATCGTGGTAGCCCCCGAGCAGCTGGCCAGGGACGGCGAGGACTACGCCGTCAAGGTCCCCACGGTGGCAGGGGGCCGCTACAGGCTCTACATTGACTGCATGGCCACGGGGCGCCGCGCGGCCAACCCAGCGGCGGCGGCCGCCGCCAGTGGCCAGCGAGCGCTCCTGTGGACTGGCCTGGCAGAGCAGCTGCAAGACGCGACGGCAGCCAGGTTCAAGGCCCACTTGGGCCCCAAGGCGGTCGCATGTGGCCTCGTCTCGCAGTTCGAGCTGGGTGGCAATGCTCGCGCCGACAGGCGAGCCAAGCAGGGCGCGGCGTCGGCCAGTGCGTGCCTTGATGACATCCACGTGGTCGAGGGCTGCCTGGCCCTGGCTCGCCAGGCGGCGCGCGTCGCTGCTGCGCACGATGTGCAGGTGTCGCGCACCACCATGCTCGACCCCATGGGCGCGGAGGCGCTGAGGCTGATCGACCTCGGTGAATGGCCGCGGTGGCCAGATGAGTTCGAGCCCGACGTAGTGCCCGCGGGATTTCATCCCTGGCGCGTCGGCGGGCACGCCCTGCTCGCGGCGCCCATTTTCGTTGATGAAAAGGCACGCGCGGCCCAGCAGACCAGCGGCTGCCTCCTCTTTTGCACAACGTGCCGTGGGTATGTGTCTGATAAGCGGGGACGAGGACTCCAGGATATGTGTCCTGGAGGCCCGATCCCCAGCGCCAAGAATAATAATTCCGCGCTGCAGCACTTGAAGCACCCCAAAGGGAACAGGCTTCTTGGGAGCTTGCGGTCGCCTGTCGAGTCCGAGATCAATGTTTGGTCTGGGCATGTTCCCCCCGAGCCTCCTGTGGTGACCCAAACGGGTGGCCCGACGGCTGCTGGCCCTACGAGGGAGGCCCAGCGTCCTGGAAGTCTTGTCGTCTTTCGGGCTTCGGCTGGCAGAGGCCCAGCTGTGGGGGTCAAGTGCCCTGGAGGCCAGGGCAGAGGCCCAGGCCAGTAGGGCCCGTGGTATGTCGGACCCCCTCGACCTCTCAAGCGTTCCCCCTGGCGCGACCGTGCCTGGCTGTGGCTGAGTCTGGGAGGCTTGGGTGGTCCCGACGGTCGAATTCGTTTGCAGGACCCTTCTGGGTCGAGTCTAGCCTCCTCCTCCTCCTTCTCCTCCTCCTCCTCCTCCTCCTCCTCCTCCTCCTTCTCCTCCTCCTCCTCCTCCTCCTCCTCCTCCTCCTCCTCCTCCTCCTCGCTCTCGCGACCCTCCTCCGCGTCGGTCGTGAACGAATCACGGCGGGAGGCTTCTCGCGAAGCGCTGGGGCTCGAATTCGGGGCGAGGCTTTTTATGAGAGCGCCCCGAGGTCAAGCAGTGGCGAAGCGTCCTGGCTCCCCTATAGCCCTACCAAATAATGTTCTAAGAGCCTTTTGTGGTTCCCACGAAATGTTCTTAGAACATTTCTGGCGGAGTCTGCCTTGTCTTATCACATCAGATTTACGTTCTAAGAACATTGTTGTTGTTCTTAGAACACTGCTGGGTTCTAAGAACATTTTGCGGTAGGACTACAGGAATGCCGGGACGGTCGGTCCCTGCTCAACGAAGCGTGGAGCGAGAAAGGATCAACGGGTGTTTTCTTCACGCTGGATTGATGCATGTTTTGGTACCTGCGGAGCGGCGCCGCCACAGAGCAAGCACGCTGCGATGATATATTCTCTGTTGCGGGGGATCGGGACGTGTGGTGAGCATCCCCTGCCGCCCGCTTGCCCGCGCCGTGCGCACGTCACACACATGCTGGAGAAAAACGTCTGCGGTCCTGTCGACGCGGCGGCGACCCCAGCACGGGCCTGCAGGGCTGAACGCCGACGGTTGCCCGGACCTGGCCGGCATCGAACGGTCGGCGCTATTGATCGATCGGCCGCCCCTCGTTCCAGGTGGAACGGCCCGCGCGGTGTCGGAAGCCAACGCCGGGGTCGCCACGGCACGAGCCCGCCGCGGGCCCCAGGCTCCCTTCCGCCATTCCTGCTCTGACCATGCGGAGGCGAGCGGCCGCGAGCGCCGCGGCGAGGCTCACTCAGGAGCCCAGGGTCGTAGCGCGCCACGCCTGCGATCCGAGGCGGGAATTGATACATGACCACCGCCTGGAGGGTCAGTTTTCGGAGCCTCGGCAGGCGGCGGCCAAAATATGTCCACATCCATCGCCCGCGAGGGCACCAGGACGTCGGTTCCCAGGCGGTGGATATGGATAAATCCCCGCCTCGCATGTGAGGCGTGGAGAGTGCGCTTCGCGCTGCCCCGAGCGTAGCGCAGCTCGCCGAGGAGGGGCGAGGCCGGCCCGCACACGCAGGTGAGCGGTCCGCCCATCCCGACGCTCTTGCACAGAGCATGCTGAAGAGGCTCGCACGGCGGATCCCGCAGGCCGAGATTTCCGGCAACAGCGCATGCCAAGCAGTGGCGAAGCGTCCTGGCTCGCCTGTGGGCCTACCAAACAGTGTTCTAAGAGCCTTTCGTGGTTACCACGAGATGTGCCTTTCGTGGTTACCACGAGATGTTCTTAGGACATTTCTGTCCGGGGCTGTCTTGATTTAACACATCGGGTTCATGGTCTAAGAACATTGTTTGTGTTCTTACAACATTTTCGGGTTCTAAGAACATTTCGTGGTAGGCCTGTGGAAATGCCGGGACGGTCGGTCCCTGCTCAAGCGTGGCAGGATCCCGGGGATGCCGGGAACACCAGGCTGGGCCAGGCTCCCCCAAGCTCATGGTGAAGACTTTTGGGGGGGAGGCCCTCCCACCGCCTTCCGATCGTAGAGAGGCCATGCCTTCTCGTGTGTCCCGATGTCGCGGGGGGGGGTCAGAGGGACGACCAAGCCCACCATCTGTTTCGTGGCCCCCTCTGGCGTCTCATCCTCGCAGTGGTCCCTGACCCACTCCTGGCTGCTCCGCTCACAGTGAGGCTCGGTCTCATGCCTGCGAATCTGTGCGACGAGCTTTCGGTGCGCGTAGCCGCCTTTGTCCACGCGTACCTTTCTCGGCGCGCTGTGCTTCCCCGAGGACGTGAGCCAGGTGATCCGGCAGAGCCGACCGCGTCGCCCTTCGCTCCGCCAGAAGGCAGCCGGAGACAGCGAGGCCGAAGGCCACCTGCTGCAAGGTTGCCCGTCGGGCCCCATCGTCACTCCCATCGTCGGCCCCTGGGGCCTCCCGAGCCACGGGTCCTCAGATTGTTGCTCCCTCCACCTCCCCGCTCTCATTCCTGCCTCCTTCTCCTCGTCCACCCTGTCTTCCTCCTCCTCCTCGTCCACTCTGTCTTCCTCCTCCTCCTCCTCCTCCTCCTCCTCCTCCTCCTCCTCCTCCTCATCATCATCCCCTTCCTCCTGCTTTTCCTCCTAAGTTGTTTCGCAATCGTTCCGAATCCGAATTATCCTCCTCCTCCTTTTGCAGGAGGTGCGCGTGCATCAAAATCTAGTTCGGAGGATGGGTCACAGATACCCGCCTTCAGAATCGGGACCGCATGGGCTGCCTAGGCTGCGACTCGCCCAACAGCCTGAAGCATTATTTCAGGATCGTGCCTTTTCGAGAGCTGGCGCATTTGGCCCCAGGCCGGCCGCTCCCCGATGCTCCCCTCGCTGCCCTCGCCCTCGTCGAGCCATCGCCGGACTCGGTTCGAGAAGTGGCGTTGATGCTCCACCTGCATCGCCTTCTCCACGCGGAGAGGCGCGATGCAATCAGAGGGTCGTTCCCCCCCTCGATCGTTTGTTCGATCGCCAAGGCCGCTCGGCAGGGCGTCGACCTCCCCTCTGGAGGCATTGTCGTCAGACACCGTCGCAGAGTGGCTATGTGAGGATGCGGGACTTTCTTGAGGGCGCTCCCTCCTCCTCCTCCTCTTCCTCCTCTTCCTCCTCCTCCTCCTCCTCTTCCTCCTCTTCCTCCTCCTCCTCCCCCTCCTCCTCCCCCTCCTCCTCCTCCTCCTCCTCCTCCTCCTCCTCCTCCTCCTCCTCCTCCTCCTCCTCCTCCTCCTCCTCCTCCTCCTCCTCCTCCTCCTCCTCCTCCCTCCTCCTCCCCCCCCTCCTCCCCCCCCCCCCCCTCCCTCCCCCTCCCCCTCCCCTCGACCTCGGGCGCAGCTGCAGCAGCCTCCTCCTCCTCCTCCTCCTCCTCCTCCTCCTCCTCCACCTCCTCCTCCTCCTCCTCCTCCTCCTCCTCCTCCTCCCCTCCTCCCCTCCTCCTCCTCCTCCTCCTCCCTCCTCCTCCTCCTCCCCTCCTCCTCCTCCCCCTTCCTCCTCCACCTCCTCCTCCTCCTCCTCCTCCTCCTCCTCCTCCTCCTCCTCCTCCTCCTCCTCCTCCTCCTCCTCCTCCTCCTCCTCCTCCTCCTCCTCCTCCTCCTCCCCTCCTCCTCCTCCTCCTCCTCCTCCTCCCTCCTCCCCCCCCCTCCTCCTCCTCCTCCTCCTCCTCCTCCCCCCCCTCCCCCCCCTCCCTTCCCTCCCCCTCCCCCTCCTCCTCGACCTCGCGGGCGGCAGCTGCAGCAGCCCCCAGGAGCTCGTGGTCTTCTCCGGCGAGTCCTCCGAGCGCAGCGGCGCCGGCCGGGCGGGCGCCGGGGTCCTCGCGGCCGCCGTGGCGGCGTGCGCCGGCCTGCTCGCGTGAGGCGGCCATGGCGGACCGCGGAGGTCGGCTATCAAGCAGTGGCGAAGCGTCCCGGCTCGCCGATAGCCCCACCAAACAATGTTCTAAGAGCTGTTTGTGGTTCCCACGAAGTGTTCTTAGAGCATTTCTGGCTGGGGCTGTCTTGTTTGAACACACATCGGGTTTCTGTTCTGAGAACATTGTTCTTAGAACATTTGCGGGTTCTAAGAACATTTCGTGGTATGACTATAGGAATGCCGGGACGGCCGGTCCCTGCTCAAGACCAGACGTGAGAGTGACCCTTCTCGCCAGAGTGACCTTCCCGGAGATCCAACGCATGGACAAAATCAAGGCGGAGGTTTTTCATGTTTTTCGGCCTCGGGGGGCCCTCGCCGGGCCCCGGGACCGTCAAAGAGCGACTCAGGATGAAAGGCTGGTCCTGGGAATGGGTCCAAACTTCCGGGGACCCCGTATTGAAAAAGTCACGACGTCGGATCTCAGGGTTTGGTGCGGGCCCATTGGCGTCCCCCGATCGCCGAGCGCGATGCGATAATAGCGTCTTGCGCGGCTGGGTTTGGTCCCCCCGGGGTCACCGAAAAAGCCGCGCGCCAAAGATCACTCCCACCCAGGGTCACTCTTGCGTGTAGCCGAGGAGGTGCCGCGGCGCCCGCGGGGCTCATAGGCCTCCTATAGATGGGGTCCGAGTAGATAGGGGTCGGAGGATCGGCGCCGCATCGCCGACGCGTCGGCGATGCAGTCGGCGATGCATCGGCGATGTGGAGCCCGATTGGCACCTCGCCGACGGCGTCGCCGAGGCGTCGCCGATGCGTCGTCGATGCGTCGTCGGCGCGGCCCTCCGACCCCCATCCGGGAGGCCTCCGGGGGCGCGGCCAGGGGCGTGGCCGCCCCTGCTGCTCGCGAGGGCTGCTCCTCCTCCTCCCTCCTCCTCCCTCCTCCTCCCTCCTCCTCCCTCCTCCTCCCTCCTCCTCCCTCGCGGCAGATGAGGGCGAGCTTTCCCGTACGGTTACGTCGGGCCTGTCCCTGGACAGCAGGAAGATGCCAAAACGGTCGAACAATCGTATGGGGACGAGTTTTGTCGGTTGACCATTTTTGAGCCTGCTTTGACAGTGTTTCACTTTTCGCCCGAAATCCGCCTGTAGAAGGACGTGCCCGACCTAACCGTACGATGGAGACGGAACGTACAGAGGAGACCCATGCCAGGAAACACCTTGCTTGCCTCCAGGGTGCCCCGGGTTTCTTGGGTTTCGATGTTTTTGCGACGGAAGGTGTGACGTTCCCACACCAAAGATAAATAGACGTCCTGGGGTCTCGGGATTCGATTTCTTGTGGACGGTTTCTTGTGGACTGGCCTCCATCGTATGGACACGAAGACCAGCAGCAGCGCTTGTTCATTTTGAGCTGGAGTCGCTGTCAGTGTCGCCCGCGGACGTGCTCCATTTGAGACAGCCGGTCACTTGCCCAACAGCGGCTGCGGTCAGTCTTTACAGAAACCAGTGAGTGTACGGCCCCCCGTGCAGGGCCTGTGCTGGAGGGCCTACGTGGGCCCAGCGAGCGCGAGGCCTGAGAAGGCCCGAGACCGTGGGAGAGGGTTTTTTCTCCGAAGTGCATCGGGGCTCGAGAAAGATCGAGCCATCATCATCACCATCATCATCATCACCATCATCATCATCATCATCATCATCATCATCATAATCATCATCATCAGCATCAGCATCAGCATCAGCATCAGCATCAGCATCAGCATCAGCATCATCAGCAGCAGCAGCATTATCATCAGATCTGCATGGTGACAGGTTGCGACATATCCAACTGTCCCTAAGAGGCTAGTGCCGCCAGCGCGGCATGGCGGCTGGTGGCGTGGTTGCAGGGGTGCAGCTGCTTGATCCCCGTGGAGTCGGAAAGGTGCCGACCTCTGGCAAGCGGGAAGACGTCGAAGACAGGACTTTCCCGTTCGAGAGCTGCTGCGTGCTGCTGGGCTGGATAGCAGGCCTGGAGATGGCCAGGGACGCGGCGGAAATACTCAGGCCAGAGGATCTGGGCGAGCAGTCGGTGCAGGTCGGCAAGAGTCTGTATCACCTGTTGGCGAACACCACGAAGGGCACGGCGCAGAGCATCGTGAAGTTGTGCCCGCGTGGTGATGGCTTCGAGGCGATGAAATGAGGAGGTTGCACGGCGAGTACAGGCCACGCTTGAACAAGGAGCACGGCCAGATGTTCCAGGAGATCCTGACGCCGTCTTGGTGGAAAAAGCGCGAGGGCAAGGAGCGTTCCACGGAGGTGATTATTGCCTGGGACGCGCTGATCTTACGCTACGAGCGCGCCACGGGCGAAGGAGCCACTCAGAACATGAAAACAAGCACGATCATGGCGCACGCTCCCGACGACGTGAAGGCCATGCTGCGGTCAGCGCAGAGGCACGTGCGCAGCGACATTTCGCAGATGAGGAGCTGCATCTTCGAGGCGGCGATCAGCCAGAGTGGTGCGATCGCAAAACCGCCGACAACAAGCAGAGGAAAATACGACATGGACGTCGGCGCGATCTCGAAAAGCGGCAAGGGCAAGGACAAAGACAAGTGCCAAATCTGCAGAAAGCCGAACACACGACCAAGGACTGCCATTGGCGAGACAAGGGCGAGTCCAAAGGCGATGGCAAGGCGCGAGGAGCTGGAGCTGGTGACAAGATGGGCTACGGCAAGGACAACAAGGGCAAAGGCAAGGACAGTTGCGCTGGGAAGTGCGACTACTGCCACAAGACGGGCCACAAGAAAGCGGACTGCAGGAAGCGCGCGGCCGACGAGAAGGCGAATAACCAGCTTTACTGCATGGCGAGGGGGGCAGACGGCTGCGACAAGGAGTGCTGCGCGATGGACGTCGACGGCACAACCTTCATCACTCTGGACACGGCTAGCGATTGCCACGAGGGGACCGACCTCCTTTGGCGAAGGGCGCGTTCGTAATGCAGACGACGGCCCGAAGCTGCTGGGCGCGCAGAAGCAGGATATCAGGATGGGCCCCATCGCGACGGTGCCGGTGGCGGTCGACAACGGCAACGAGCAGACGAAGCTGCTGCAAGCGACTTCAGGCTGGGCGATGCGGCGTCGAAGCCGAACCTCTCGCTGCTCGAGGTGACGAACAAGGGTGCGGAGTTCTGGCTGGGCGCGAAGTCCGGCATGCGCACGCGCCCGGGCGGCGGCCTCAGCACGGGCGCCCCGCTCGCCAGGCGCAACAACACGCTGAGCTTCAACGCGAAAGCCTTCGCGTCGACGGCAGAGGCACAGGAATTCGCGGCGAGCGCGAACGCCAACGAGCAGCAGGCTGAGGAGGAGTTCGCGCCATCGCCCGGGGTCTCAGGCAGCGGCGGAAACACGGCGGCAGCGGCCCGACCTGGGCCAGCGCAACCGGCAGCGACAGCAGCCGAGGGAGGAGATCGAGCGCGGAAGCAAGTTGCACGACAGCCAGTGCTACGGCGCGACGGTCAGGAAGATCCTGCGTCCTGAGAGCCGCGTGGAGGACATGCGAGCGAGGTTGCGGGAGTCGGGAGCACCGATCTACGGCGGGAAGAACGAGCCGCGGACCAGGCTCAGCGACGCGGAGGGGGGGGGTCATGGCACACCGCGACAAGCTGAAGCATTTAGAGCGCAGGCGCGAGCAGTCCGTGCAGGGGGCGTCTGCGATCGCAGCGCGGCTAGTTGCTGGACCGGCGGGGCCGACGCCGGAGGTGAGAGCAGCCCGCGAGTTGCCGCGCTCGCCATGGGCCGAGTGGCGCGAGTCCTGCGGGCGCGGCAACGAGACTACTAAGCCGCGCAAGACGCTCGCCATCGATCAGAAGGGCACCGGCAAGGCTCGGATCACCTTGGACTCCTGCCACGCGAAGACCAACGGCGACTAGGCCGAGGTTGGCGACGAGGAGCCGCCAGCAGCGGACATCTTCGAGACGACGTTCGCGATGGCGGACAGGGGCGCGTCAATGTTCAACGCGATCTCGACGCCGACGAAAGCGGTCACCGACTATGCGGCGGCGAGCGCGAGCAGCTTCGTCGAGGGCACGCACTTGGCGACCGCGGACATCAAGACGGACGGCGGGCCGAAGATCCTGAACTCGGCGGAAGAAGCGCGGGGCAACCTGAAGGACACTCAGAGCACGGGCCCGATCGAGGCACCCATCAGATGGTTTCGAGCGATGATGGGGACCTACAAGTTCGACTTGGAGAAGCGCTACGGCATGCAGATCACAGCGGACGCGCCGATCTGACGCTGGATGACGCGCCACGTGAGCTGGCCGACTTCAACGGACGGAACGAGAGCCGATGGGGGGGGGGCATCTCATCAGGCAGCCTACGGAGTTACCTACACTGGCGAGACCCCACCATTCGCGGAGAACGCGCTCTTCAAGCCACCTAGCCCCCACGCGAGGCAGATCACGGCGGCCGCGCAACAGCGCGAGAGCGAGTCGAGCTTCGCGAAGGGCATCTGGATCGGGAAGCACAAGGATAACTAAGACCACCTGTTCTTGACACCAGAAGGGTGGCATCGTGCCAGGACCTGCAGGGGGCTGGGGCCCGCGCTGCGGAACGACGCGAAGTTGCCGAAGGCGGCGACGGCTTTGCGCTGGGGCGCGAGGAGAGGCGGAGGCGGCAGCGGCACCAGGAGGACAGCAACAGCAACGGGCGCCAGAGCAGGGGGCGCAAAGAGCTGCAGGAGGCGGAGACGCACGACAACCTGAACCGGCGCCAACAGCAGGACCTGGAACAGGAGCTGCTGGAGCAGGACCTGGAGCAGGCCACGGGCGGAAACCGCGATGGAGGGGGGCATGCCGGCTGCCCCGCGAGGTCAGACCAGACCAGCTGATGACCAAGACTTGGGCTCACCTGGCAGGCGAGCGAGGCGCCTGGAAGCGATCTCGCTGGACGACTCGATCGACTGCGGCATCCTGGACAGCGCGAACACGGCGTCCTACGTCGCGACCAGCGGCCTGGACCCAGCGGTGGAACTCTAGGGCAAGCGCGAGGCGCTGGAGGTGCTGGCACGCAACGGCGCGCAGAGGGGCATCCCGAGGAGCGAGGGCGGTAAGTTCTAGATGATCAAAGCGCGCTGGGAGCCGCAGATGCGAGGAGGGGCTTGCAAGTGGTGGCACGCGGCGCAGAAGCTCACATGGATGGAGCAGCCAGACAACGCGTTCGCAGCGAGCTCATCGGTTCAGACGAGCCGACTGGTGGACTTCGTCAGCATCACGGAGGAGAGCCACGGTGCGTTCATTGCGGATTGCGTGAAGGTCTACTACCAGGACGAACAGAAGGAGATGGCGTGCGTGGAGCCACCTGTCGAGTACCTGGCGACCCTGGCGGAGTTGGGGAGACCGACCAACATCGCGCGGGCGCTGGAGAAGATGCCACCAGGGCAGCGCGCGGCAGGCGTTGGCTGGACGCATAAGGCGGCGAAGACTTTGAAAGGCTCGGGTTTTGAGCGATGTGAGCGCCAGCCCCAGTTCTACTACCACAAAGAGAAGAGGGCCCGATCAAGGTTTACATGTATGACTTCCACGGCGAGGGGCCTGCGAAGAACCTGGATGGCGCCGTCGCGAGGATGAGGGAGGCGTTCGACCTGAAGGCGACGGCCGTCATCAGGAATGGGGTGCCGCTCTCATCTGAAGCGCGACAGGCTGAGGCCCATGAACGGGGGCGCGATGCTGCGCCCGAGCGTCAAGCACATCGAGGACTTGATCTACGCAGTGGGCATGGAGAAGGCGAAGCCTGCGAATGTACCGAGCTCGATGAAGAGAAGCCGACCTGGAGTCCAGAGCTGGACGAGATCGAGAACGCAAAGTACCGCAGCGGCGTGGGCATCTCGCTCTACATCTTCCCCGACAGAGCCAACGTCCAGAGGGGCGCGCTGCTGCTGACGAGAAGCCTGAGCCAGCCGACGGAGTTCGACAGGAAGCGCTTGGTGAAGCTGGCGAGGTACCTGAAGGGGGCGACTGCATACGGAGCGCTGCTCAGGACGCCCGCGGTGGGCAAGCCTGCCGAGGTGAAGTTGCCGATGCACGCGGACGCGGACTTCGCAACGTGTCAGACCACGAAGAGAGCGATGACATGTGGGATCAAGAAGCTGGACGGGGTGCAGTTCGCGGCTTTCGCAAGGCGCCAGGGGAGCCCAGACCGCATCTTCATGGGGGGCGGAGTACTACGGGGCGACCTCAGCGGCATGGACGGCAAGCTCATCAAGACCGCGCTGCAGTGGATGGTCTACAAGGTGACCTGGGAGCTGTCGACAGACAGCAGCGCCGCAAAGGCTATGATCAACCGCGATGGCGCTGGCAAGGTGAAACATCTTGACGTTCGAGCGCTGTGGGATCATCAGGAGTGGAAGCAGAATAGTTTGAACGTGAAGAAGGAAGCACCGAGGCACACCCCGTGGCGAGGTTCGAGCACTTGCGAGACCAGGCGGACTTGCGAGACCAGCGCGGAGATGGACAAGAAAAAGGAGCTGGAAGCGCGCTCGGTGACAGCGATCACAAGCTAAGCAAGGCAGGGCCTGCTGGCCACCTTGTTGGCGCAAGGAACGATTACGGGTTCGGCGAGCACCTGCGAGCTGGACATCTACGAGGAGAAGCAGACCACCAGCCTGGCGGGATCGGTGATTCGCGACTGGTTCGACGAGAACACACTGATGATCGTGATGTTGTGCAATCTGATGGTGATCATGACTGGCCTGGCGCGCGGATGGCGCTGCAGAGGCGCGTGGGCAAAAGCGAAGAAGAACAATGAGATGAACGAGATGGCGAAAGGCACAGGAAAGGTAACCAGGCGCAGACCGCCGACGAGAGCAAGAGGAAGAAGGAGGACGGAGGCCCGACGACAGTTGAAAAGATGTCGCAAGCGCCGCGCACGCACAAGTGGATGAACGAGAAGCCGAGGTTCGCGGCGTTGCCAGCTGCGAGCCATGGCTGAGCTCGAGGCGACTGGCGAGGAGGTCCACGTCGCCGAGTTCGGCGAGTACGCCTCCGTGCAGGGCCTGTGTTGTAGGGGCCCAGCAGGGCCCAGCGAGCGCGAGGCCTAGAAGGCCCGAGAGGGGGTTCCCTTCCGAAGCTCATCGGGTCTCGAGAAATATCGAACCATCATCATCATCATCATCATCACCATCATCATCATCATCATCATCAACATCATCATCACCATCATCATCATCATCATCGTCATCATCATCATCCGCATCCGCATCAGCATCAGCATCATCATCATCATCATCATCATCATCATCATCATCATCATCATCATCATCATCTCTGCAGTTTTGGACAACATTCGTTGGTGAGCCTCGTGCCCATTTGTCCCATATTCGCTTCGGGAGCCTAAAGATTGGGACAGCGGCGGTTGGCTTCGGGGGGGCGGGAGGGGGGGGCGTCTCGTCGCCACGGCTGGACGCCAGCTTAGGAAAGTGGTGCGTCTGGATTCCAGGAGGGGTCGGGGGGCCGATTTTGAGTTGCCGCTGTCTCAACGCACCCCGCTCCCACATCAGGGGCAACATTCGGGGACAGATTGTCCCAGAGATTTTCGAGCCTCCGGGTGCTTTTCAGCGATTGCGCCTCGTCGGGAGCGTTCCAGGGATGCCCAGATCGCCCCGAACGTCCGCCGGAGGCCCGAGCTATGGCCCGACAGCCACGTTGGAGACATCGCTCCTGCTCGCGAGGGCAGCCGTGAAGCATGGTTTTGTTCGCCGTTTTCGGGCCCTCGGGGCTTTCCACGCGCCCTGGGGCCGTGAGAGAAGAGCTCAAGACGACAGGCTGGTCCTGGGAAAAAAGCGTCCTGGGGTCCAGGACCCGTTTCCCTCAGGACCCGACTGTTTCACGCCAGTCCTGCTCACGAGGACGGCCCTCAGTGGCAACGTTAGGGGGAAGAGGTTCAGGGGGGAATGCATCCACCCCCGCTCATCCGCTCATCGCCGTTTGGTGCCCGTGTGTCCCACACCGCCCAGGATCGTGCGGCTTCGCTATCGGGGCCTATGGTCGATCAATCGGCGATGTGTCGCCGATTCCAAGTCGATGTTTCCCCCAGTGAGCCTGTCACCCCCTCTCGCTGCCCCTCACGCTCCGGCTCGGCGGGTCAGAGGTGGGGCCCTGGGGGACGGGGCCTTGAGGGCGAGAGCCTCAAGCAGCGAAGGCTCAGGCAGTGAAAGCGCAACTCGCGGTCCACCTCCCATCCCGTGGGCCCACTCCCTCAGGGCCCCATCTCTGAGTCGTCGAGGGGCGGCGCCTCTCCTGCTCCCACGAGGACGGTCCCACCGTTCTCACTCCGCGGGCGACGTCGGCCAGCGGCGCCAGACTGCCGGGTCATCTTTCTGCTGCGCCTGCGCCTCGGGCCCAGCCAGCGTTTTGGCACAGCGCTGGCCCCGCGGTCACGGGCCGTCTTCCTGCAGCGCTCGGCGCCGACCCCATCGTGCCCAGAGTCTGCTCGCCTGCGTCCTGCGCACGCGTCGCAGGCTTAGTGGGCCCTGGAAACGACAGGGCCGCTTTTTTACCGCTTCCGTTTTGCCGTCTTGTTGCCGGTTCCGACGCCGTTTTGTTTACCGGTTCCGTCGCCGTTCTTTCACGGGCTCCCGCTCCGGTTCCAATCCTGGAGCCGTTTTTGTTGCCGTTTCCGGTCGCCGTTGTTTTGCCGTTTCCGTTTTCAAGGGTTTGTTTGTTTTCGGAAGCGGTGAAAAAACGTCCCTGCCGTGTCCGGGGCCCACTAAGGTCGCAGGGGCCTCAGCCGCGGAGAGAGCCTGAGAGCACATTTTGTCGTCCTTGGCCCTGGCGTTTTGGAGAGGGCCCCTCGCCGGGCGCGGCGGCATCGGGAGCACATTTGCGGCCAGTGTCGGGGACGGAAAAGAGGAGGGTGATGGCTGGGGGGGGGGGACATCGTGGCGGGGGCCATGATATTTGAGCACATGTGCGGCCAGTGGTCAAGGTTATTTTTCCTGCTCGTCTTCTTCCTCGCCCTCGACTTCCTCCGTGTCCATGCCTTGCCCTACCTTTAGGAGTAACTCCGTCTCGCACCCCCAGACGCTTCGGTGGGGTGGGCCAGGTGTTTCGCTTCAGACCTCCTCACTGCTTGCGACTCGAAAGCATGGAGTTGCCAACAACTTCACAAGTGCAGGGCGGGTCGTTCTCTAGATGTGCATCTCGACTTGGCGCCGCGCACATAAGTCTTAACAGCTTGCACACGGATGGAGGGCGGGTCCTTTTCACAGTGCGGTGCTCGCCGTCGCGCCGTGAAGAGTCGTCGTCGAGTTTGCAAGCGGTTCACGGATGGAGGGCAGACGTTTTTCAGCATGAGGTTCTCGCCTTGGCGCCGCGCGCGCCTGCAAAGTTTACACCATAATCACAGGGGGAGGACAGGTCCTTTTCAACATGCTGTTGTTCGCCGTAGCGCCGCGCATATTCGTGTCGACATTTCGCAACAGTTTCGCGAACGGAGGGCGGACCGTTTTCTAGAGGCGGTTCTCGCCATAGCGCCGCGCACGTTCGTGCTCAATGTTTGCAGCAGTTTCACGGCTGGTTGGGCGGGTGGTTTTCAACATGTGGTTCTCGCGTCAGCGCCGCGCGCATTCGTGTTCAAAGTTCGCAACAGCTTCAAATATGGAAGGCGTGTTTACCTAACAGCGTTTGCTGATAGGTTTCTAGTAGGGTCAAAAGAGAGCATCATGACTCCTCAGGGGGGTCTGGGCGGGTGCCGGGGAGGAGAACCGGGAATCGTTTTTCAACAGTCACACACTTCGTGCTCTTCGACCTCCCAGAACTCCATTCCCGGGACACATTCTGGAGAACCGGGAACAGAGCCGGGCTCGCTTTTCGCCAACAGTCACACACTTCGTGCTCTTCGACCTCCCAGAACTCCATTCCCGGGCCACATTTTGGATGCCCGGAGCCAACTGTAGGCCACTTCGTGGTCTTCGAGTTCCCAGAACTCCATTCCCGGGCCACATTTTGGATGCCCGGAGCCAACTGTAGGCCACTTCGTGGTCTTCGAGTTCCCAGAACTCCATTCCTGGGCATGATTTTGAATGCCCGGAGCCAACTGTAGGCCACTTCGTGTTCTTCGAGTTCCCAGAACTCCATTCCCGGGCCACATTTTGAATGCTGAGGCATGCTGAGGCTGAGGCAGGCTGAGGCTGAGGCAGGCTGAGGCTGAGGCCGAGGCTGAAGGCAGACTGAGGCTGAGGCTGAAGCAGGCTGAGGCTGAGGCTGAGGCAGGCTGAGGCTGAGGCTGAGGCAGGCTGATGCTGAGGCAGGCTGAGGCTGAGGCTGAGGCTGATGCAGGCTGAGGCTGAGGCAGGCTGAGGCTGAGGCCGAGGCTGAAGGCAGACTGAGGCTGAGGCTGAAGCAGGCTGAGGCTGAGGCTGAGGCAGGCTGAGGCTGAGGCAGGCTGAGGCTGAGGCTGAGGCAGGCTGAGGCTGAGGCTGTGACTGTGACTGCCGTTGCCACTGCGACTGTCATCGCGAATGCGACTACGACTGCGAGATCAGCAGAATTCTACAACTGGATTATCATCTGAATCTTAAGGGGAATGCTTCCAGATATGCTCCTACACATCGCTGTTAGGTTGCTTTGCCGGGATAATTTTTCTAAACGCGGTTCTCTCTTCAGCGCCGTGTACATTCACTCTTAAACTCCGCAACAGTTTCAAGGCGTCGTACGGATGACGTCCCAGGATGCGTATTTTGGCACGATGTAGGATTACCAGGACGCAACAGTCGCATTGACCCGCGGTGCTGAAGTCTCAGAAATGGTGTTGCGGCACGGTGTAGGGATGCTGGGACGCAAGTGCCACGTTGATCAGCTACGTTGAAGTGACAGGAGTGGCGTCTTGAGGCGATTGGGGATTATCAGACGGTTGTTTTTTAATGGGCCACTCCCCGCAATGGCAGACGTTATTGGGGTGACCTATGAAGAGAAAATTCGGAGGGTGGTACTGCAACATCGGTGATGCGTCCTGGTTTTACAGTGGTACTTCTCCTCGTTTTCATAAATCGATATGTTTGCTCGTGGTTCCACTTCCTACCGTTATTCTCATCATTTCGTCTTTCCATGTTCATCCCAGCATGACCCCTCTTCCGTACTATTGCTTCCGCGCGTGATCCCAAACATTTTTGTCGATTGTTCCGCCAGTTCCTGTTTGTCCTACTATACCATTGCGGTTGTTTGCGCCTTACCTTGCTACCCATAATAGTTTGGTTCGCAGGGCCCTTGGTCATTTGAGCTACGCACCCGTGCGCGGTGACAGCAAAAGCTGATCAGCGATAATCTTCGACATCAAAGTGGTAGCTTGGAGCGTGATCAGTTACCAGGCGCGCGGCGCCGTTCCACATCGACGCCCTTCGGGGCCAAGCTTTGCCGCGACGACGCCGCCGTGGAACAGAGTGGAATTGTGGACCAACGTCCTCCTGCTCCTGCTGCAGTTCGCCAGCGTCGGCGACACCAGGACGCACTACTACCTGCCCTATTCCGCCAGCGTTAGCGACGCCAGCAAGCCCTACTACCTGCCCTACTTTGCCAGCGTCAGCGGCGCCAGCAAGCCTTACTACTTGCCCTACTTCGTCAGCGTCAGCGACGCCAGCAAGCCCCACTACCTGCCCTACTCCGCCAGCGTCAACTGCGCAGCCAAGCCCTACTCCTTACCCTACCAGCGCAGCCCCAGCGACGCAGCCAAGCTTTTCTACTTTCCACATTTCTCGAACTTTAGCGAGGCCGGCAAGGTCAATTTCCAAATCTCCCAGAACGCCAGTGACGCCACTGAGTTCGATGTCGCATCCTTTCTGGACTTCAGCGAGGCCGACAAGTTCAATTTCAGATTCGCCCCGAACGTCAGTGACGCAATGGAGTTCAATTTCTCATACTCCCAGAACTTCAGCGAAGCCGCCGAGTTCGATTTTTCAACCGCTCAGAACACCGGTTCCGCCCACAACCTTACTTTCAAGACCTCCCAGACCACCAACAATAAGTTCGATTCCTTCACGACGGCGACGGACAGCGACATGGAGTCCGACAACTCTGAACTAGTAGTGTCATCTGCGTGGAGCCGTACTCTCGACAAGATGGCGGACAACAACTTCACGCCGCAGTATCGAATGCTGAGCTGGAACGGCGACCAAGCGAAGTGGCGAAATTACAAGCAAGAAGTCAATCTCTGGGAGCTCAGCGAGAACGCGGATGTGAACCGATGCTTGGCATCAAAGCTGGTGCTCAGGCTTACGGGGCTGGCGCGTGCTCACGCCATCAACATGCACCCTGAGAAACTTCATCATCGGCCAGATGACGAGCTGGAGGAAGTAAACGACAAGAAGCGAGACAGGAGCGCGAAGGGCATCGCCAACGTCCTACGCCACTTGGAGGAGAGATCAGGCCAGCAGACACCTGCGCAGTTGGGCGAGACGCCCGAAACGTTTTCCGAGTCGACAGCTCACCACCGACGCCGCGGCGAGCGCATGACAGAGAAAATGGTCAGATTCGACGCGGGTCTGCGACAGCTACGCGACAACGAGTCTACCTCAACGAGCTCGATGACGTTGCAGGATGGCTCTTGTCGCGCATGGCCGGCCTGAGCGCCGATCGACGCGAGCGAGTCGCAGGCAGCCGACCAGACGAGCACTACGGGCCCCAACGCTTCAGGGGCCTGTTGGCGCTCATGTTCCAGGAAATCCGCGCCCAGGAGACGTCGCAGCAGCCGCCGCCCCGACCCAGGAGCAGACAGCCACGATCCTCGCGGCAGCGCCCGAGCGCACCAGGTCGAGCCCGCTCGGCCAAAGCGGCCCGGACGAGGAGGACGTCGACCAGGAAGAGGGCGACGAGGACGAGGCCCCAGACGGCGACGCCCAGGACACGGCGCGACGCGAGCTCGAGGCTCTCAGCGCCACGCTCGAGGCCTTTGGCGCGGACGCGTCGGAGGTTGACAACGGCGACTCCGCCAACATCGAGGCCGCCGCGGCAGAGCTCGCGGCTCTTCCGGAGGCCGCGGCCGCCATCAGATCGGCGCGCGACGCCATCGAGGGCCGCGGCGAGACCGGGGCCCCGAAGCGAAAGGCAGCGAGCAAGATCATGAATTCCCGCATCGACTTGCGGAAGAATAATATAATGTGCTGGGGTTGCGGCGAGTCTGGCCACTGGACAGGCGATTCGGATGGCCCGACGCTTGGCGCTCGCAAGTTTGCCCCGACGGCCAAGGACAAGTCCGGCGCAAGGTCCAATGAAGGGCGACTGCATCGCTCGGCAATCGTCGCAGTGCTCAGCGGCCCAGAGGAGGAAGTCCAGTTTCATCCAGAGGGGCCGGTCGCCCCGCCCAACGAGGGCGCGCCCCCGCACCTGTCGGAGAGGGCGATCCCCGACCTGCAAGCAGATCAACGATCGTGGCATTGGCGCGGTGGACACGGCGCGTCTTCTGCGTGTCTGGCCAGTCCTGGCACGGCGACTACAAGAAGATGCTCGCAAACGCGGGCCGAGACGAGAAGATCCTGGAGGGGCCCGAGAACGAGACCTCCAGGTTCGGCAACGGATGCGCTCTGCCCAGGTGACGGCGCCGCTCGCGCCGTGCGGCCGCGCGGGCAGGATCGCGCGCAGCGTCGCGGACAGCCCGGCGCTCGGCCTGCTGATTGGCCGGGACTTCATCCTACCCTCTAATATCAACATTTCGCTTTGGAAGGGCCACATTCGCACTGGTGGACATCCCCAGAAGCTGGTCGCCAGCACCGCGGGGCACCCCGCGATCAAGCTGCAGCCTGAGGAAGAAGTGGAGGGCCATCAAGGCGGAGCGATTTCGGCCCGCCCGAGGACATTCAGAGGGCCCCGAAGCCGAACGCAAACGCGACCGAGAAGAGGCCGAATTCGGCGGGCGCGATTTACAAGCTGACCCCGCCGAAGGAGATCAATATCCCAAAGCGGCCCCAAACCCGCCAGGCCAAGGGATCGCGCCTTATGGGCGCCATCGCGTCTACCCTGGCATGTTGTTCAGCGGCTACGCCCTGTGCGTCGCTTACTTTGATTTCATCTTCAGATGACCTACCAGCGCGAGGGGCTACCTTCGCGGCGGTCCGACCCCAACGTTGCCGACGACGTGCCAGACGGAGCCATCGTTCTCGGACGTCACGGAGCGCCTCTCCTGTAGCGAGACCCCCGGCGGCAAGCATGCTGCCACCAAGGGTCTCGCACGGACTGCGCGTTTGGAACCTCGGTGGGCCGCTGCGCGCCGAACGACTCCAGGCCGGCCGAAGGGGGCCAACATCCTGGAGGAGGAGCAGACGCGCGTGAGAAACCTCACGAAGGGTACTCCTCGCGGGGAAGCGAGCGGCATTCGTGGCCGGGCGAAGCGGTGTCGTGCCACATCAGGTCGGTCAGACCACGCGCATCGACCTGGCCAGATCAGCGACAACACCAAGTGCCATGGGCAACGCTGCGGAGAGCATCCTTTACGAGTGGCGTTGCAATCCAGACTGGAAGCTCAGCAATACATGGCGGGAGAAAGGAGGAGGCGCTGTCCGATGTGGGCCCCCAAGCCTCGACCTCTCCACGCGCCAGTTGGTCCACAGGCTGGAGAATTATATTCGAAGTGCCCTACGTCAAGGAAAGAGCGCGCGCATCCATGCCGCCTTCCCGTGTGCGCCGAGGACGTCACTACAGCGCTTGCTATTGCACTCGGACCCGAACCGCAAGTCTGAGCTGCCGAAGCAGCGGCGCAAGTCGGATATCATGGCGTCGCTTTTTCCCAGACGCCACAGATCACCTACGCAAGGGGTTCGCATCGCAGCTGGCTGCATCACTCGAATGGCAACGCGACTGTGACGGATGGGATCCTACGAAGAACGCCACGGCCAGGCGACTGTTGCAGCAACTGCCGCGAGAGTTCGACTTCGACGGCTGCGCCTTCATTGAAGAACGGTAAGGGCGTGCCGATCAAGAAGCGGGGGCGGACCCCAGCAGACCTATACGGGTTGGACGACTCTTTGCGCAGGTTCTGCTGTCACCAGCATGTCGAAGCCCGAGGACGCGACGCTAAGTAAGGCGAGCGAGAACTACACGCAGCAGTTGGTCAAGACGCTTGCCAGCCAGTTGAGGCAGCCCAACCCCGGGCCCAAGAGGCCAGTCCGAGAGGCGAATCCCACGTCGACGACGAGGCCACGGGGCCACCTCCTGCCCAAGCCGCCCCACAATAGCCGCCGGTCACGGCAGCGGTGGAGCGGGCGCTCAAGTCGGCCATCATGCAGGTCCTCGTCAATACGGGGCACCCGTCAAATGATTCTCTTGCGAGGGCCATCCGTGTGACAGGCGGATCACAGCGAGCGGTCGAAATGGCGCTCGATCTTCATTGTGAAGTGCGTGCTGCCCATTAACGACCACAGCCACACCTCCCAGGTCGTATCAAGTAGGACCGAGACTTCAACGACTCCATCGGCGTGGTTTTGTTCACCCTCGCCGACTACGCAGGGAACCAGCTAGTGTTCCTGAACGTGGTGGACCCGGCATCATGATTTACGATGCGTGGGGCCGTGGAGTCGAGACATCCCTCGGTCGTATTTGCACGATTGCTTCAAATCTGGATCACGCCATTTGGCGCACCTCAACGCGTATTATTCGACGGACGAGGTGAATTCGAGCGCGAACTCTCAAGGGAGCTCGGGGACATGGGCCGTCGCTTGATGACCACAGCGGCGGCCACCACGCAGCAGAACGCCACCGTGGAGAGACGCCCAGGCCCATGGAAGGTCCATGCCAGGAAGCTGATCGACCAGTTTAGCGTCAGGCTCGACCAGCCCGTTAATGCCAATGAAATCCAGTGGCTGCTAGCGTCGGCGCGCCGGGCCATGAACAGCCATGTATTCGCTAGCGGCTACTCGCCGGTGCGAGTGGGTCCTCGGACGCGGACTGCGCTTACCCCACTGCTTGCTGGATAACGCCGGGCGCCTCTCTGTACATGAACGCGCCGCGTCCGGCAAGTCGTCCTCCGAGAGGATTGCGATCGTGGAGGCCGCCCGGGGCTCCATCCAGCACCCGAGGTTCAACCAGTTCCTCTCTCGTTCTTGCCCGATCAATTGCAGATGGCGACCACCTACCAGACGGGCGATCAGGTGCATACTGGAGGGGGAACGGAAAGCCGAAGCGAGAATGGGCTCTAACGTGGCATGGTCCTGGAGTCATCATTGGCTTCGCGGGGACTGCGAATGTCTCTCGGTAAGCCATAGGTCTACGACGGCGAAGGTCAACCGCGGGCCACGGAGCTCGCGCCTTGGGGACAGGCGCTGTCCGCACTCAGCCCCGGCGCCGGGCCGGTTGACGGCCAGGCGGGTCACCGCCCGGCGACCCGCCAGACGGGGGCCCCTCTTCCGGGCTTGGAGGAGGCGGGTCAGGTCAGACGCTGCGCCCGGCGCACCCCAGGACGACACTTCCATGGACCTCATGGCCCCAGGGGCGAAGCGACTGCGCCCAGATGACGCCGCGCCACCAGCACCCCTTGCCATCGTCGCGCACAACTTCGTCAACGTCGAAGACGCACCACAAAACAGAAAGGCCCACGACAACGCCGAAAGGCTTCGGCGCCGTCAAGGAGACGAACAACACACGACGAGTGGAGGAGCTGCCAGCAGCGGGCTTGCACCAGCACCTTCGCGGGGAGACAGCGTGCTGGCGCTACCTGCGCCACCGCCGGCGCCCCCGGCGCCCGCGGCACCCGCCCCGCGCGAACGCGACTCAGGCCTTGCTGCACAGCCAGCTGCCAGCACCGCCGTTAGCTCAGCAATGCGAAGCTGAGCCCGCTCAACCCTATCCGGAGCAGCCCCGGCAGCCAGCTGAAGGCGAGCCTGCCGAGCCTGGTCAGCTCCAGCAGCCAGCTGGAGGCGAGCCAGCCGAGCCTGAGGCAGACGCCAAGTCGGACGGCTCTTCCACCCCCGAGACGTTCCGGGAACGGGCGAGGATCGCGGAGCAGGTCGACGCTGCAGAATACCGCCGAGAAGCTGCTGCAAGACGACCCCAATAATCAAATGAGCAGCGAGGGGCCAAGGCCCAAGGGCAGAAGCGCTCGGAGGCGGCACCAGACGCCCTGCAGCGAGATCGACTCGACGACAGGCGCGTCCAGTCGGCTAAGCGGCAGGCCCTGCTCGACGACCTGCAATCCGGGTTCAAACGCCCGGAGGACACCAAGTGTGTCGACCTGTACTTCGACAGCTACTTCAGGAGCCGCGACGACGAGTCCGGCGCTCAAGCGCAGCGTCGCGAAGTACAGCTGGCCGCAAGGCCGCAACCAAAAAGCTTCGCTACGACAACCAGAGTCACACGGAGAAGGAGCTCATGGACACGGCCGCGAAGTTGGAGTGGCCCAAGTGGACCGAGTTCGGCGCCTACAGGTAGCTGCCCGACAAGGGGCTGCGCGCTTCTGCAGCGCCACCCTGGCATCCGCCCCGCGGGCACGCGTAGCGTGTCGGGCGCGCGCGAGCAAGGGCCAGAACTTCACGAAGGCAAGGCTCGTTGCCCAGGGATGCCAGGAGGACAAGTCGCAGATCAGGACCGATGCGCCGACAGGTTCCCGCGACGCCCCGTACCTCACACTGGCAGCTGTTGCCCAGGCTGGACTGGATGGGACGACATCCTACGACGCAATGACTGCCGAACTTCAGTCGGGCAACATCGAGAGGGCACTGCCCCTGCGGATGCCGGCCGAGAAGCAGCCGCCGGGCATGCAGTCTGGCGAGAACGCGATGGCCACAGGTGCCACATTGGACACGAGACGCAGGACGTCAGCGGTACTTCTGCGCCCAGAAGAAGTTCCGTGAGCACGGCTTAACGGAGAGCATGCTCGAGAAGGGCTTCTACTACTACGACTACTACTACTACTACTACTACTACTACTACTACTGCTACTACTACTGCTACTGCTACTGCTACTGCTACTGCTACTGCTACTGCTATTACTACTACTACTACTACTACTACTACCACTACTACTACTACGACGAGAAGGGGCTCGCTGCCGTGATTCTCGCGCACGTGGATGACGCCCTGATTGCTCGGCACGGTGGCTCGAGCTTATGGAAGGCCACGATCGCATCTCTGGGAAAGAAACTCCACCTCAAGAAGGTCGTGGGCATCATCAAGTACTGCGGCCGCTCGATTGACAAGACCGCGGACGAGTACAGGGTGACTCAGACGACGGAGGCCGCGCAGGTGGACTACGTCGAGATCGACTCGAAGCGGCCACCCGAGAATAATGATGCTCGAACCTACTTTAGCCTCGACCACCAGAAAAAATCGAGCGCCAGAAAAGCAGCCACAAACTCTATGGTTTTCACGCGTCGGGCCCTGGGAAGCACTCGTCCGACACTGTTCCGACATTGTTTCGACGCTCTTTCGACAGTTTTCCGGGTGCTCGAAATTATTTGCGGGATGCGATCCCTCAGTGCGATGGCAGCAACATAACCCGAGGATCGCCTCACACCAGCCAAGGTGTCGAGCTACAGACACACGCTCGGGCAGCGGCTCTGGCTTGCCGTTCAGACCCGAATGGACATCGCCTGCCCGGTGGCCTTCGCCGCTCGCCGCACCAGCGTCGCCGCTGCGGCCGACGCCAAGACGCTCAACAAGACCGTCGCCTACGCGCACTCGACGGCCAGCTTCGCCATCGCGATCAGGCGGAGCATGGTGGACCTGAAGAACTGCGCGACGGTCTGTTCCAGCGACGCTGCTCTCGCCAGCGTGGGCGGCGTCAAGAGCCAGTGGGGCATGGCGATGGGCCTTGCCCACCGACCACGCGACGTCGTGGGTGGCAGCTGCGACCTCTGCTTGCCCGTGGCCTGGCATTCGGGCGCGGTCGAGGGGTCGGCGAAGTCGACGCCGGCCGCCGAAGGCTACGCGACGCTCGAAGGGGCGGAGATCAACGCGCGGTTCCGCCAGCTGCTCGCCGAGGCCTACAACCCCCAGAAGCCGCTGAAGGACATCGACGTGATCAGCGGGAGGCTCCCCGGCGAGATCTACAGCGACAACAAGGGCCTCGTCACGCACATCAAGTTGGGCGTGGGCCAGTCCTCGGACAAGTGGTTCAGGCCCGTCGCCTCCGTGATCATGGAGACCGTGCACCCGAACAGCGCCCATCACCTCGCGTGGACCCCGGCCTGGGCCATGGTCGCGGACGCCCTCGCTAAGGCGATAGACGTTGAGGTGCTGCTTTCCTTCTTCGGGGCCCGCAAGCACAAAGACTGGCCCCGGCAGCCACGCGCCGCCATGCTCGCGTCAGTATCGATACCGTGCACTAACCGCGTCAAGTGCCAACCTACGCCTGCGACGCCTCCCGATGGCGCGGGATATTAGCGGCATTTCCATGGGCTGTTGACGATGCTCATGGTCAGCATCTTCAACGGCATTGGCGTGCTTGCCGCGATCATGCACATCCTACACACCCACGGCTACCCGCTGAACGTCACGGCAGAAGAGAAGGAAAGACCCGGAACTTGTCAGGACTCCAGGCGCCAAGAGTATCACCCGGGATGGGATGGACGGTATCTTAGAAGTGCCAATCACCTGGAGGCTTTATCGACGGCATCATCAGCAGCGAGGCCTACGCGACCAATACCAAGCCAGACGCCACAGGAGCAGA
Organism: Prorocentrum cordatum; assembly: GCA_963575745.1. Taxonomy (NCBI): domain Eukaryota; class Dinophyceae; order Prorocentrales; family Prorocentraceae; genus Prorocentrum; species Prorocentrum cordatum. Next base: position 249,198 of record CAUYUJ010016274.1, read on the forward strand.
GCGCGGCGGCCGCTGCGTCTACTGCATCAGCTTCGAACGGTCTCGCAGGCAATGGCTGGGCCGCGCCACCAACGCTGGCATCGGCTGCGCCATCGGCTCCCGGAACAGCGACAAGCTCGATATTTGCGACATTCAGTAGTGCTGTGTCCTGGAATGGTTTTACTCCGACAGCGCAACCAGAAAACACCAACGAGTGCGCCATCAACGGTCGAAATCTACGTGTTGGCCACCACCCGCACAGAGTGTATGTGACATGCCGTACGTGTCAGAAGCATTGTGCCTGGCTCAAAAGGCACCGACGGGCCGATCTTTCATACCTGCACTACACCCTGCGGTGGGACGCCGAGAACAGATGGAGGATCATAAGTGGCCAGCCCAACGCTGGGGTTGATGCGGAGCCGAGCTTGTCAGGCAAGCCGAGCTGTAAGCGCAAGTGAGTGAAGCAGACTCGCTTGGAACATATTCGCTTGGAGTTGACATGTGCAACAGATTTACGTTAGTCTGCAAGCGAGTGATCCTACACCCAGCCAAAGATTCACACGTAATTTCTCATAGGCAACTACAGTGTTGCGAACCGCCATCTGCAGCCATCGTTTCTTGTTGTGCACTCTTTTCTGTTCAGAGGTGATGACGATCACCCGCTATGCTTGTGAATTGACAGTTGCGAAGCTCTGCTGCGCTTATCGCGAGATTGGGCCCGGTAGCTTATCGTAATATTTGTTCGGTTGCAGGCTTGTGCAGCGCATCCTGTAATAACCCGAGACTTCCTGATTGCATGCCGTACCAGCCGTTCGCTGATTACCCCAAACATTGTGCGCAATGTTGCTAGCGATCGTCAGTCTAAGTGTGCGACTCCTTCCCAGCAGCCGCGAGCGCCTACAAGAGTCGAGCAGGAAGTTTGTGATGTCTTGCACACCCGTTGCTCATTCTGCCAGCTTCCGCTTGTCGTATGTTGTGTTTGCATTTGATTGCTCCTTACCTTGCTATACATATCGTTTGGTTCGCAGGGGCCTTGGTCATTTGAGCTACGCATTCACCCGCGGTGACAGCAAAAGCTTATTAGCGACAATCTTCCATATCACACCATGGACATCCTCCTTTTCACCCTCATCGTCGTTCGTTATCATCCCATGCCCCTTTCTTCCACGCTCCTCACCGTCCTCCTCCTCCTCCTCCTCCTCCTCCTCCTCCTCCTCCTCCTCCTCCTCCTCCTCCTCTTGTCTCCCGGTTCCTCCACATGCCCCTCCGATCCTCCCTATGCTCATGCCATGCAGCCCGAATTCTCATCACTCTTCTTCCCCTTCCTCTCCCAGCACTCCTCTACGCGAGTCCGCCTCGTCGGTAGCAGTTGCCCGTTACGTTTACCAGCCAGATCGGCTCAAATAGAACCCATCCTCTGATCACCGAAGTCTGTACAGACCTCCTCCGCGCCCCTGGTACTCATGGCCGCCGCCCGCGCCCTCGTTCTCCTTGCCCTGGCTTCCGCGGGCACCGCCCTGCAGGTCCAGGACGGCGTGCAGCACAACCTTACCGTCTGCAATGCCTACGCGGAGAACAAGCCCCTCAGCGTCTACACGGTCAACCAGAAGGCGAAGCTCACAGAAGAGCCCCTGCAGTACAAGGCGTGCAAGGAGATCCTCCTCGAGCTGGCGGACAACGAGCGCATCGACTTCAAGTTGGGCGGACTCAGCGTCGGCGCCCGGCGGCGTGCCAAAGGGGGTCGCGGCCAGGGGGTGGAGGATTTCTGAGGAAGCGGAGGGGGGCTATCGAATCGAAGAACCACAAATGCATCAGCATAAGTTCTCCGAGGTCTGCGCGGATGTCTTTGATCGGCGCCGGGTCTGCCCCTGGCGCGCTCCGCGCGCCATGGAAGGGAGCCCAGCGCCGATCCGAGATCTCCGTTCGGACCGCCGGGAACTTTTGGTCACTCTGGGTTTCTTAATAGGCGTGGGGGGGTACCCCCCCGACGGGGGTCAACCTCGCCTCGTCGTCGCGCCGCGACCGACGCTTACTAAGAAACTCTGAGTATCCAGTTCGGTTTCTTTGTAGAGGGCATCGGCCAATCGTAAAGGGAGGAAAAGACCACCCGGACCCGCTGGCTGGCGCTTACTGCCCGGCCTTGCGCGTCTGTTGAACAGCCTTGCCTTGTTCGGTTCCTTCTGCGGGTGCATTTACTAAGCGGTTTCGCGTGTCGGGGTGATTACAGTCAACCCGCATAGTAAGGATAATCAACCTTCCCACGGGTACCCTTGCATCCCTGCCTCCTCGGTCCATCCTCGGCCACTTCCGTTGGCCGCGCCCCGGTCGGGAAGCTTCGAAATGGGTTCCCGATGCCTTTGCATCCTTACCGCGCATCCTTACTATACGGGTTGACTGCATTAGGAGGGTGAGCCTCCCAGAGGGAGCCTCGGAAGGGCCTCGGGGGACGGCCCAGGACGGGCCCATGAGTACTCCACGCGGCCCACGGCAGCCCTCCGAGAGCGGCAACGAGAGAGTGCCAAGAGCCCCCCCCCCCAGGAGGCCCCCAGATCGGCCCCTCCTCAGACAGCTGGAGAGGCAGAGGAGTGCTTCTTCGAGGAGCGAGGGACATCTCGGACGGCTGCCCACCTCGCCCTCCCCCTCCCTGCGCGGCGCCCCAGCAGGAGGAGGAGGAGGAGGAGGAGGAGGAGGAGGAGGAGGAGGGAGGAAGAGGAGATGGAGGAGGAGGAGGAGGAGGAGGAGGAGGAGGAGGAGGAGGAGGAGCGGGAGGGGGAGAAGGGGGAGGAGGAGCAGGAGGAGGAGGAGCAAGGGGAGCGGGAGGAGGAGCAGGAAAGGCACGTTCCACGTCGGCAACCTCCCGTTCGCCCCCACGTCGCTGCTGCTCGTGCCGTACCGTAAGGGCAACGGCACCATGGCGGCGACGTTCTACTCCCACGCGTTCTCGGTTGCGCAGGAGAGCTCGCAGCTCGCGGTCGTCGACGCGTACGACGGCAGCGCGCCAGGCGCCCTGAAGATCGCGTTCGCCAAGGGGCGCGCGAAGGAGTCGGCGCAGCTGAAGCCCGGCACGGCCGTGAACCTTGCCCCAGGCGCCTATCAGGTCGGCTTCGTGATATTTGATTCCTCGTCCTCGCCCTCCTCCCCCTCCGCCATGCTTCCATCGTCCACCCCCTCCGCGTCCTCCTTCCCTATCCTCCATCTTGCCTCCTGTCGCCCGGCTCATCTTCATCCTTCCCCTTCTTCTCCGCCTCCTTTTCGACATCCTCTACCACCTCCTTCCTTCATTTTCATCCGTGTACTCTTCCACCTCCTCGTTAATTTGACCTACTCACTCCTCCTGCCGCATCTTACTCTTCCGCGCAACTTCTTTGACCTCATCTACCACATTACCCACCCTCTCTTCCTGCTACAATTCACCTCATCCTCCTCTGCATCTGGCCTCCTCCCTCTTCCCTCCTGCATTAGTCTTCTCCTCCTACGACTCTTCCATTTAGATCGTCCTCCCTCTTCACTTTTCATCCCTGCTCGTCACCCTACCCTTCCACCACTACCTCATCCTCCCTACCCTTCTCCTCCTCCTCCTCCTCCTCCTCCTCCCTCAGATCTCCTCATTCTTCCGCATCCTCCTCATCTCCATCATCGTCGGTGTCGTCGTCCTCCCCACCTTGTTATTATCCTCATACTCTTTCTCCTCTTTCACGACGGCGACCAACGGAGTCTGCCAGCCAGAGTTCAATTGCATGGGGCATCGAGCCGTGCATCCCAGCGGCCTCGGGTCAGCACCGCGAGCCCCAGACGCCCGATCCGACCCGGCTTTCCTGCTCGAGAGGAGGGCGGAGGGAGGGAGGGGCACGAGACCGCTGCGTCGACGGACTGCTTTGCCGGTCGGCCCGCGGCATTCGGACGCCAACGGGCGGATCGAGCGGACGGGCTGGTCGGAAAGGCGGTGCCAAGCGATCCGTGGCAAAGAGGTCCGGGGCGGACTTTTTGGCGGAGCGGTCAACGGGCGAAGCGGTCCGCGGCCGAGGCGGTGCGGGGCGAAGCGGTCCGCGGCTAAGGCGGTCCGCGGGCCAGGCGGCTCTCCTCTGGAGAAGGGGGAGGGAGGGCCGGTTGGAGGCAGGAAGCAGGGCGGAGGCGAGGAGGAAATGTCAACCTCTTCTTCTTCCTCCTCCTCCTCCTACTCCTCCTCCTCCTCCTCCTCCTCCTCCTCCCCCTCCCCCTCCTCCTGCTCCTCCTCCTCCTATCTGCTCCTTCCTCCTCATGATCATCCCTGCTCCTTGGTCCTTCTCCTCCTCCTCCTCCTCCTCCTCCTCTTCATTATCATCAGCATCATATTACATCGTCCCTAAACCTTCCTCTTTCAGCTCCTATCAGTCGTCCTTGTCTCTCCCCCTCCAACAACCCTAATTCGTCGTTATCCTCCTCGTCATCATCCTCATGAGCATCAGCAGCATCACCATCGCCCTGGCATGTTCTTTCGCCACCCGTCAGGTCAGCCTGGATGACTCGAGCAGCAAGAGCGTGAAGACGGTAGCGCTGTCGGCCACCGACGGCGGCAAGCACGTCGCCATGCGGGTGGGCGGCAGCGACGGCCTTCCGCAGGAGTCACTGCCTCCCTACCCTCCTCCTCCTCCTCCTCCTCCTCCTCCTCCTCCTCCTCCTCCCCCTCCTCCTCCTCCTCCTCCTCCTCCTCCTCCTCCTCCCTCCTCCTCCTCCTCCTCCTCCTCCCCCCCTCCAACCTGCTCCGCAGCGGTGTCCACTCCACTCCCCCCCCTCCCCTCCTCCTCCTCCCTCCTCCTCCTCCTCCTCCTCCTCCTCCTCCTCCTCTTCCTCCTCCTCCTCCTCTCCTCCTCCTCCTCCTCCTCCTCCTCCTCCTCCTCCTCCTCCTCCTCCTCCTCCTCCTCCTCCTCCTCCCCCTCCACTCCTTTCCCTCATCGATAACTTCTCCCTGTCACACCCTGAGGCCGGTCGCAAGGGCGGACCTGGCGTTTCGCTAGAGACGTCCTCACCGCTTATATGACCTTGGTGCTTACAGGTTGACAACAGCTTCAAGGATGGAGGGCTTGTCGTTTTCAAAGTGTGGCTCTCGCCTCAGCGCCGCGCACGTTCGTTCTATAGAATTGCAAAAGCTTAGCGGGTTGAGGGTGGCTCGTTTTCAAGATGTGGTTCTCGCTTCGGCGCCGCGCACATTCTTTTTAAAAAATGCAAGCGCTTCGCGGATAGAGGGCGGGCCGTGTTCAAGACGTGGTTCTCGCCTCAGCGCCGCGCACATCTTTTTCTTAAATGTGCAAGAGTGTCACGGATTGAGAGCGTGTCGTTTTCAGTATGTGGTTCTCGCCTTTGCGCCGCGCGCACTCTCTTTCTAAACATTTGCAAGAGCTTCACGGATATGGGGCGGGCAGTTTTCAAGTTGTGGTTCTCGCCTTTGCGCCGCGCACGTGCGTTCTAAGATTTTGCAAGAGTTTCACGGATTGAGGGCAGGTCGTGTTCACACCGTGGTTATCGCTTCTGCGCCGCGCGCATTGTTTTAAGAGTAGCCAGAGTTTCACTGATTGGGAGCGGGTCGTTTTCAAAATGTGATTCTCGCCGTAGCGCTGCGCATACATGCTTTAAACATGTTGCAAGAGCTTAGCGGATTGAGGGCGATTCTTTTTCAAAAGGTGGTTCTCGCGTTGACACCGCACACGCTCGTCTTAAACAGTTGTAAGAGCTTCATTGGTTCGCACGGTCAACGTACCAGAACTGGTCTTTTTGAATGATTCAGGATAGTCAGGGCGCAACAATTGCGTTGATACGCCGTGTTGGCGTCCCAGGAATGATGTTCTGGCACGGTTCAGGATCGGCAAGACGTGACAGTCAGGTGAACTCGTGAAGTTGAGTTATTTAAAAAGATGCTTGGCACGCTTCAACATGTTCACACGGCTGTCCCCAAACGGGGCACTTCCTTCAGTGGGAAAGACCTTTTGTAGGGGCATATGAGGAGTGATCTTGGAGGGAGGGTGTACTGTAACATCGTTGTTGAGTCTTGTGTTTGCCCTGGTCCTCCTCCTCTTCCTCCTTCTCCTCCTCCTCCTCCTCCTCCTCCTCCTCCCCGCCCTCACTCCTGCTTCCTCCTACTTCATCCTCCTGCTCCTCCTCTTCCTCCTGCTCCTCCCATCTAGCCGTCCTGTGCCCGAGCTCTTGGGCATTGTGCACGCTAGCTTCAGGACAGCACTCTGCGTGCACGGGCCATTTGGCTCGTCGACCCCCCAGCCAGTTGCGCCGCGCGGTGGGCGGAGGCGATGCTCCGTGGGCTCGCCGCGAGCCTGCTGCAACCTGGTGGTCGGGAGGTGTAAGCTCGCGGGCGCCCTGGCTACGGCGGTCTTCCTCGCCACAGCGGCCGCGGCTCGCTGGCCGGGGTCGCTCGCAGCCTCGGCCTTCTGGTGGCTGGATCAAGCAGTGGCGAAGCGTCCTGGCTCGCATAGGCCCAGTAAAGAATATTCTGAGAACCGTTTGTGACTTCCACGAAATGCTCTTAGAGCACTTCTGGCTGGGACTGTCTTGTTTTATCACATCGGGCTTATGTTCTAGGAACACTGCTTTTGTTCTTGGAACGTGCCTGGGCTCTGAGCACGTGTCGTGGTAGGCCTATAGGAGTGCCGGGACGGTCGGTCCCTGCTCAACCGGTGGCTAGAGGAGCGTTGGGCCCAGCCCGCCGCCGCCGGCCGAGGCGAGCGAGGCGCGGGCCAGGCGACGGCGCTGCAGCGGGTGCGGCTAGGCAGGAAGCGAGCGCGCGCAGCCGCCACGGACGCGAGGCACCGCGGAGCACCGCCGCGGCGACGGCGCGGGCCCGGGCAGAGAGGCGGACTGGCGCCGCGTGCCGCCCGAGCCTCCGCTTCGCCCAGAAGGTATCTTCCAATCCCCTCCCCTCTTCGCTCCTGCGCGCGCGTGCTGGCAAGAGGGAGGGCCGTGCCATAGCTAATTTTGTTCAGGCCGTCTGACGAGCCGGCGAGGCCGGCGAAAGCTCACCACAGAGCGCCTTCAAAACAAGCTATCACTGAACATACATCACAGGTTTGAGATCGTCAATTGTTGTACTGTGCTTTTGCTCTAGGCCTCCCAGATGGGCCCGAGTAGATGGGGTCGGAGGATCGCGCCGCATCGCCGATGCATCGGCGATGCGTCTCGATGCGGAGCCCGGCTTTCTCCACGATGACGTCGCCGATGCACCGCCGACGTGGCCGGTGCATCGGCGATGCATCGGCGATGCGGCGCGGTCCTCCGACCCCATCTACTCGGACCCCATCTAGGAGGCCTCTATTTGTTTCGTGTTCTCGTTGGCTGCCCTGGTCTGGACGAGGCCCACGGCGGAGGTCACGCCCTGCAGCCGGGCGGGCTGCCTGCCGCCGAGCAGCACGCCGTGGCCGTCTTGGCCAGGACAGAGGGGAAACGTCAACAATAATCTACAAAAAAATCAGAAGGACATGTTTCGACTATAATTTCCTATGTTTTAAAATGTTTTGAATATTTGTTGGATCGTTTTTTGTTCCATCTGAAATCCGCCTGTAGGAGGACATGCCCGACCTACGTAATCCCAGTTGGAAAGGAAGGCTGCCCAGGAAGGTGCACGACTGGAGAAGGCAGCGCAAGCTCTTACCGAGCCGCGTGAGTCTGTCGCTGCGGCCAAGAACCCGGAGATCCGACGCTCCAGAAAAATTGGAGCGGCGGGATTTGGGCAGTTTTCGGCCTCCAGAGGCCCTCGCCGGGCCTCGGGAGCGTCCAAAGACGACTTAGGACGAAAAATGGACCGCTGGGGCCCACGCATCGAAACAAACAGAGCGGCCGGAAGTCTGGGAAGGACTTGGATACGGCGGACCTCGAGTACAAGAACGTGGCGCAGGAGCTGGCCGGAGAGGTCATCGAGATCAAGCCCGACCTTACCCCCTCAGCCTCGTGCGTGCATCGAGGACCTGGTGTCTGGCAACGCGGAGGCCAGCTCGTTCGTCAACGCCGACAGCGCCTTCAAGCTGGACGAAGCAGGGTGCGAGCTCACCTCGGAAGACGCGCAGCGATTGGCCCAGCGCAAGAGGGGGAGATCGATGGCAAGCTTCGCGAGTTTGCAGTTCCTGTTCAAGGGTGCGGTCGAGAGGACCAATAAGCTCAAGGCCGCCCACCTCTATCGCGCCCGTCGTCTCTCTCACGAGCGTCGCAAGGGGAGAAAATTGAGACCGTGCAGAAGCTGGTGGGGAAGGAGTTTCTGGTCCAGAGGCATCCCCGAAGCCTGAGCCCGGTGGAGAAGGAGGCACTGGTGCTGCGGCTTCGCCGAGTGGCCCCGCTGCGGCCCCTGTGCGACCCCAGCGCCGACTTCGGCCGACGATGCCAGGCTCGAGCGCGAGGCCAATGACGTTCGGGGGCCGGCCGAGAAGGCGCCGGCGAGCACGTCGCGCCAGCCCCCCCCCCTGCCGCTGCCCCTCGACGAGGGGGGGGCAAGTCATGGGGGGCCCGCAGTTTGAGCTCTTCACTGCTGCACCGTCTAATGGCCTCAAGGTGTTGGTGCCATGGGCGCTCACGGACGCCGCGGATACCTCTGACTTCACACGGCAAAGGTCCGGTAGGAGGAGGAGGAGGAGGAGGAGGAGGAGGAGGAGGTGGGCCTGGCGAGCGCGGCCTTTGTCCACGCCTGTGGGGCGCCCCGATGACAATGCGCCGCGCGGGACGCCTCACTGAGCTGGGCTCTTGCAGGCAACTGGACGCTGCCGCTGCCGCCGCTGCCCCCCCTCCCCCCAGCCCTTCCTCCCTTCTCTTCGGCCTCCTCGTCTTTTTCCAAGTTCTCCTCCTCCTTCCTTCCCCTCGCCCCCCTCCTCCTCCTCATCCTCCTCCTCCTCCTCCTCCTCCTCCCCTCCTCCTCCTCCTCCTCCTCCTCCTCCTCCTCCTCCTCCTCCTCCTCCTCCTCCTCCTCCTCCTCCTCCTCCCGCTCATCCTCCTGCTTCCCCTCGGCGGCGCGCCGCGGCGGCGGCCTCGACGGCTGGAAGCGGCTCCGACCTCCACCGAAACGAGGCCCCGGAGGGCAAGTGCGAAAGGTGCTCCGCAGGGCGCGTCCATATTGGTCGGCTGTTGCGCTGCTGGCTGCCAGTGTGCAGCCGCGTGCCCCGCGCGTGCACCAAGCGAGCGGGCCCGGAGGGGGAGTCCTCCAGGGCGCCCCTGCGGGGTTCCACCCGCCACCCCGCTGCGCTGGCCCGCCAGCCCTCTTGAGCGGTTGGCACTCGCCTGCCCAGAGGCCCCCCCTGAAGTACGAGGTCAAATCACGCAGCCCCCCCCTTCTTCTCGCCCTCATTCCTCAGTCCTTACTCCTAATTACTCATTGCTCCTCCTCCTCCTCCTTCTCTTCCTCCTCCTCCTCCTCCTCCTTCCGCTCCTCCTCCTCTTCCTCCTGCTCCTCCTGCTCCTGCTCCTCCTCCTCCTCCTCCTCCTCCTCCTCCTCGTCCTCCTCCTCTTCCTCTTCCTGCTCCTCCTCGCCAGTCCTCGTTCTCCGCCTCCTCCCTCCTTCCCCTTCTTCTCCCCGTCCCCCTCCCCTCCGCCCCAGGAGCTGGTGCTCTTCTCGGCGGGCGACTCCTCGCAGCGCAGCAGCTCCCACCGGGCCGGCTCCGCTCTCCTCGCTGCGGCAGCGGCGGTGTGCGCAGTCCTGCTCGCGTGAGGCGGCGAGGCGCGTGACCGCAGCGCAGCTGCGGACCGCAGCGCAGCTGCAGACGCAGCGCAGCTGCAGGCTGCGCGCAGCTGCAGACGCAGCCGATGTGATCTTCGGGGGGCAACGTGACAGGGGGATAATGGTCAGGGGGGGACGCATCGACCCCCCAACCGCCCGATCCAGTTTTAGTTCCAAGGTTCCAGGGATATCGGGAAGCAGGGTAGTTTCCACCAGGTGCGCCTCGTCGAGAGCGTTCCGGCGGTGCCGGAGTCGTCCCGAACGGCCGCGGGAGGCCCGAGTTCCGGCCTGAAGCCCGTTCAGAACCGAGGCGAAAGAGGGGGGAGGAGGAGGCCCACAGGGCCCCCTCCTCCTCTTCCTCCTCCTCCTCCTTCTCCCTCCCCGTCCTTCTCCTCCTCGTCCAGGTCCTCCTCATCCTCCTCCTCCTCCTCCTCCTCCTCCTCCTCCTCCTCCTCTTCCTCCTCCTCCCCTCCTCCTCCTCCTCCTCCTCCTCCTCCTCCTCCTCCTCCTCCTCCTCCTCCTCCTCCTCCTCCTCCTCCCTCCTCCTCCTCCCCCTCCCCCTCCCCCTCCCCCTCCTCCTCCCCCCTATCGGCCATAGATGGCCCACCCCGCACAGGAGCGTGCTGGTTCTCCATCGGGTGCCGACGGCCGATCTGTCGGCGATGCGTCTCCGATGCTGGCTCGATGTGTCCCTCCCTTGGCCAGTCCGCCCCCGTCGTTGCCCAGACCCCTGCGCTCGACGGAGCCCCCGCGCGGATCCGCAGCGGCACGGGGCTGCGTCCTGCGCCCACATCTGCTGTGTGGCGCGTGCGGGGCTGGCGTTCTGGGCTGTCCGCTGCTGCGTGGGACGTCCGATCCAGCGTGTAGCTTCTGCGCGCTGCCCTGAGCTGTTTCCGACTGCGCTGTGTTAGCCCATCGCGGAGAGAATGAATCGCGGGAAGGATGAGGCCAGAGGGAAGAGGGTCAAGAGGCTGGAAGTAGGAGGAGCGTGACGGAGAAAGAGGAGGGGATGCAGGAGGGGGGAAGACGGGGGTTAGGCCGGAGGAGCAGGAGCAGCAGGATGAGGAAGAGGCGACAGACGGGTACACACTGTTCATTTCTAAGTATTCGAAAGCTCTTTGATTTTTGAGGGGGCCAAGATCCTTTCATATTTAATTGTTATATCCTGGGCCTCTTCCTGGCCACCAGGGGACCAGGAACACTTAGAAACGAGCACACTTAGAAATGAGCACGATTAGGAATGAACGACGTGTAGGTAGGGGAGGAGGAGCGGGATGGGGAGTCCCAGGTTGCGTCTTCTTCGGGTGCATGGCTCCTGCACGTCCATGTCGTCAGGGTCGCCCGTGGGGCGGAGGGGAGGGGGGCATGCCGAGGAGGAGGGTGGGAGGCCCTCGGCCCTCCTCCTCGGCATCCCCGCTGCCCCTCCTACCTCCCCCGTCCCCTCCTCCCACCTCTGCCTCCAGTCCCTCCTCCTCGGCGGCCTCCCAGCCTTGGGACTGACGACGACGACGACGACGACGACGACGACGACGACGACGACATGCCCTCCTCTGGAGGGCAGGAGGCCCGACGACGACGACGACGACGACGACGACGACGACAACAACAACAATCAGTTTAGACTGTTCGCTCATATCTGCTCACGTGCCAATCAACACGTAGATTCCAAACCCTCGGTGCCCGCCCTCGTCGTCTTCGATCGTACCCCCCTTGGGGGTAGATCTTCCTTACCTGCCACGTGCATGTAGTGTAGCCCCTAAAACAAAGGAATAGTGGACGGGTGGAAGGGGGAGGGAGAAGAATGGAGCACGAGAGAAAAAAACAGGAGGGGGGCAAGGAGCAGAAAATATGTGGTAGAACCAGACGGGCAGATCCGGTGGGCAGACCCATAGCGGGCAGGTCGGGAAGGCGGGCCCAGGCGACGAGGTCGAGCAGGCGGGTTGCTGAAGCGTGGGTCCTGAATGAATCGCGAGAAAGTCTCGAGCGATAGCGCGATTACCATCTAAATCGTGAGAGAAGCCAGAGCGAGAGCGTGGTTCCTGAGCGCCGAGGGCGCATCGTCTGAACAAATTGAGTGGAAGTCCCACGCGAGAGCACGATGCGCACATGAATCGTGAAGAAATCCTGCACGAGAGCGCGATTTGGGAATACATTGTGAGGAAATACCAGGCGGGAGCCACTGTTGTTGTAAACCTGGGGCCGGGGGCCCAGTTTGAGCTTAGTGGCTTTCCTTCATCAAATAACAGGGTGCGAACCCCGGGGGAAGCAGTTCAATTAAACAAACACAATGGTCACCGGATGGGGGGATCAACCATAATAGTTCTTCAGTAGTGAGAGCTCAACCACAACAACAGCAACACAGCAACAGCAGCAGCAACAACAACGCCAACAACAACACCAATCAGTATAAGACTGTTCGCTCTTACTTGCCCGCGTGTCGTTCAAAACGAGTTCCCCGCACCCTCGATACCCGCCCTTTTTGTCTTCGGTCACACCCCCTTTGGGGAGATTCTTTCTCTTTGCGGGGGGCGGCGGGCTTAGACAGGCGGGCAAACCTGAACGGGCGGACAATCCTTCGTGGGCGTACATGTGCCCGCCATTGGAATTGGTGTGGGCCCTGCAAAAAGAAGAGGGGGAGAACGAGGGATAGTGGGAGGAAGGGCGGGGGAGGGACGACGGGAGAGGGACAACGCCAGGAGAGAAGGAGCGAAGAGGGAGGTGGTTAATTAGAGGCAGAGAGAGAGAGAGAGAGAGAGACAGATAAGAGGGGTAGAGAAAGAGAGAGAAAGAGGGGGGATAGAGAGAGAGAGAGAGAAAGAAAGAAATTATCTTGGCGAAAGACCCAACCATAAGCAATTGTTGGTAACGCGTTGTGGGTGCCGCTTTCGGTGGGGCTCCATATGGGGCCACGAAGCGCTGCCTTGGATGGGGGAACCGCATGCGGACTGCGCCACCGGGGCGGGCCTTCGGTGGAGCTCCCTATGGGGCTACGAAACGCTGCCCTGGGTGGGGGAACCGCATGCGAACTGCGCCACTGGGGCCTTCGGTGGAGCTCCCTATGGTGCCACGAAACGCTGCCCTGGGTGGGGGAAGCGCATGCGAACTGCGCCACGGGGGCTTTCGGTGGAGCTCCCCATGGGGCCACGAAGCGCTGCCCTGGGTGGGGGAACCGCATGCGAGAGCAGCCACTGGGGCCTCGGTGGAGCTCCCTATGGGGCCACGAAACGCTGCCCTGGGTGGGGGAACCGCATGCGAACACCCCCACTGGGGCCTTCGGTGGAGCTCCCTATGGGGCCACGAAGCGCTGCCCTGGGTGGGGGAACCGCATGCGAACACCCCCACTGGGGCCTTCGGTGGAGCTCCCTATGGGGCCACGAAACGCTGCCCTGGGTGGGGGAACCGCATGCGAACACCCCCACTGGGGCCTTCGGTGGAGCTCCCTATGGGGCTACGAAACGCTGCCCTGGGTGGGGGAACCGCATGCGAACACCCCCACTGGGGCCTTCGGTGGAGCTCCCTATGGGGCCACGAAACGCTGCCCTGGGTGGGGGAACCGCATGCGAACACCCCCACTGGGGCCTTCGGTGGAGCTCCCTATGGGGCCACGAAACGCTGCCCTGGGTGGGGGAACCGCATGCGAACACCCCCACTGGGGCCTTCGGTGGAGCTCCCTATGGGGCTACGAAACGCTGCCCTGGGTGGGGGAACCGCATGCGAACACCCCCACTGGGGCCTTCGGTGGAGCTCCCTATGGGGCTACGAAACGCTGCCCTGGGTGGGGGAACCGCATGCGAACACCCCCACTGGGGCCTTCGGTGGAGCTCCCTATGGGGCCACGAAACGCTGCCCTGGGTGGGGGAACCGCATGCGAACACCCCCACTGGGGCCTTCGGTGGAGCTCCCTATGGGGCTACGAAACGCTGCCCTGGGTGGGGGAACCGCATGCGAACACCCCCACTGGGGCCTTCGGTGGAGCTCCCTATGGGGCCACGAAACGCTGCCCTGGGTGGGGGAACCGCATGCGAACACCCCCACTGGGGCCTTCGGTGGAGCTCCCTATGGGGCCACGAAACGCTGCCCTGGGTGGGGGAACCGCATGCGAACACCCCCACTGGGGCCTTCGGTGGAGCTCCCTATGGGGCTACGAAACGCTGCCCTGGGTGGGGGAACCGCATGCGAACACCCCCACTGGGGCCTTCGGTGGAGCTCCCTATGGGGCCACGAAACGCTGCCCTGGGTGGGGGAACCGCATGCGAACACCCCCACTGGGGCCTTCGGTGGAGCTCCCTATGGGGCCACGAAACGCTGCCCTGGGTGGGGGAACCGCATGCGAACACCCCCACTGGGGCCTTCGGTGGAGCTCCCTATGGGGCTACGAAACGCTGCCCTGGGTGGGGGAACCGCATGCGAACACCCCCACTGGGGCCTTCGGTGGAGCTCCCTATGGGGCCACGAAACGCTGCCCTGGGTGGGGGAACCGCATGCGAACACCCCCACTGGGGCCTTCGGTGGAGCTCCCTATGGGGCCACGAAACGCTGCCCTGGGTGGGGGAACCGCATGCGAACACCCCCACTGGGGCCTTCGGTGGAGCTCCCTATGGGGCCACGAAACGCTGCCCTGGGTGGGGGAACCGCATGCGAACACCCCCACTGGGGCCTTCGGTGGAGCTCCCTATGGGGCCACGAAACGCTGCCCTGGGTGGGGGAACCGCATGCGAACACCCCCACTGGGGCCTTCGGTGGAGCTCCCTATGGGGCCACGAAACGCTGCCCTGGGTGGGGGAACCGCACGCGAACACCCCAGGGAGGAGGAGGAAGGAGGAACGCGGGGCACCGTCTCTTCAAAACGAGGACCCAACACCACAGGATGGTTGGGAAAAAAGAAAGAAAGAAAGAAAGAAAGAAAAAGGGAGGAGGCAGGGGAGGGGAGGGAGGAGGGAGGAGGGAGACGCGGGAGAGGGGATAGGGCAGAGAGACATAAGGATGAGGGGAGAGAGGAGGGAGAGAGAAGGGAGGAGAGGAGGTAGGAGGGAAAAGGGAGAGGGAGGAGGAGCAGGAAGGTAAGAGCGTGAACGTTCAGTCCTCGGCGAAAGCGCCGTTCCTGAAGGAAGTTTCGGGCGGGAGCCCACGACGGGCGGGCGATCCCCTGGCCGGCGGGTCGGGCGGGTGGGACATTCAAGCGGGATGTTCGAGTATGGCGAGAGCGCGATTACGAAGCACTTTGTAACGGCGTCCTTGGCGCAGCGTGTTTCCTGAGCGTCGAAAGCGCGATTCGTGAATACATTGCATGGAAGTCACAGGCGAGAGCGCAATTCCTGAATTATCCCAGTGCGACCCTACCTAGGAGTTGGAGCCTCTAAGAAAGCAGCGATATGCTATGTTATGCTCTGCTATGCTGCGCTGTGATATGCTAAGCAAGGCTATGCTATGCTATGCTGAGCTATGCGGTTCTTTGCTATGCTATGCTATGATTGGCTATGCTGTGCTGTGCTGTGCGAATGCTGCGCTGCGTTTTGCTGCGCTAAGCTCAGCTAGCGTAAGCTATGCTAAGCTAAGCTAGGCTAAGCTAAGCTTAGCCAAGCCAAGCTAAGTTAAGCTAAGCTAAATTATGATGATACAAGCTAAGCTAAGCTAAGTTTAGCTAAGCTAAGTCAAGTTAGGCTAAGCTAAGCTAGGCGAGGCAAAGGAAAGCTAAGCTAAACTAAGCTAAGATGAGATAAACTAAGTTTAGCTTAGCTGAGCTAAGCTTAGCTTAGCTAGGCCAAGCTGGGTGAACCCAGGGGGCGCAACTGGGGGAACCGCGGGGCGGGGACTGGGGGAACCGCCCGGGGCGTTTTACACTGCCCGGCTCCTTTTAAGCAAACCAAGTCAGAACCCTCTAGGCAGAGCCTAGGTAGGGAATAAAATGTGAAAGGTTCTCTGGCGGGCGGGAGCGGGAGTTTTGCTTAAATAGGAGGAAGTCTTGATTCAATCGCGAGGAAGTCTCAAGCGGGAACGCCGTTCTTGAGGAGATTGTGAGGAAGTCTCAGATGGAAGCGGGGGTCCTGACTAAATTGCGAGGAAATCACAGGCGGAAGCACCGATCCTGAGAAAATTGTGAGGAGGTCTCAGGAGCGGGGGTCTTGAGTAAATTTGGAGGAGGTATCAGGCGGGAGCCGTTGTTGTTGCTGTTGTTGTTGTTGTTGGTGTTGTTGGTGTTGTTGTTATTGTTGTTGGTGTTGTTGTTACTGTTGCTGTTGTTGTTGGTGTTGGTGTTGTTGTTGTTGGTGGTGGTGGTGGTGTTGCTGTTGCTGCTGTTTTTTGTTGCTGAATTCTCATTTCTGAAAAATAATTGTTGTTGATCCCCCCACCGGTGCATATTGTTGTTCTCAATCAAAGTGTGCCCCTCGACGCTCGCACCCTGTTTTTTGACAGGGAAAGTCTTCCTGCTCAAACTGGGCCCTTGGTCCCCGGGTTACAACAACAACAACAACAACAACAACAACAACGGCTCCCGCCTGAGACTTCCTTACAATTTAGCCAGGACCCCCGCTCCCGCCCGATACTTCCTCGCATTGTATTCAGGAATCGCGCTCTCGCTTGGGACTTCCTTACAATTTATTCAGGAATCGTTCTCCCGGCGCTCTGGAGTCGCGCTCTCGCTGGAGACTTGCTTACAACTTACTGAAGAATGGCCTTGCGTTGGAATTTCTTGCAATTTGCCAAAGCGCCGCGCTCCCGACACCCAGGCACCCAGGAGTCGCGCCCGTTGTGGCCCCATGTGCGTGCCCTTCGTGGCCCCGCTGTCGCCATTTATGTCCCCCTCACTGTCGTACGTGGCCCAGTCGCTACCCTCTGTGGCCCAATAGTTGCCTTCTGTGGCCCCACGTTATCTGCCTTTCGTGGCCCCCGCTCGTTCGCGCTCTTCGTGGCCCCATACGCATTCCCTTCGTGTCCCCGCTGTCGCCCTTCGTGGCCTACTTCGTGCCCTTCGTGGCCCTGCTGTCGTTATCTCTCGCTCTCGCTTTCGCTCGTCGCCGCCGTCGTCGTCGTCGTCGCCGTCGTCTTCGACGTCGTCGTCGTCGTGGTCGGTCCCCTGTCCGTCCCTCTTGGGGTCGGGTCGACGGTCCGCGGCCGCCCCGCCGATCAGCGCTGCCGCTGGCCAGGCCGACGGTCCGCGGCCGCCCCGCCGCTTGCCGGGGCCCGGCCTGCAGGGAAGAAAGGCATACCCCCCAAAAGGGGTTCGATCGAAGACGAAGAGGGCGGGTATCGAGGGTTTGGGAAATACGCGTTATTGGACACTCGAGCATATAAGGGCGAACGGTCTTAACAATTATTGTTGTTGTTGTTGTTGTTGCTGTTGTTGTTGCTGCCGTTGTTGCTGCTGCTGCTGCTGTTGTTGGTGTTGTTGTTGTTGAACATTATTTATTCTAAAGAATAATTATTGTTGGGACCCCTGATGCGCGGCCCCCTCGCCGCGCCTAGGCCGCAGCCACATTTTCATCATTTTCGTGAGGAAGTCTCAGGCAAAACGTGGGTGTCCGGATCCGGTTGTTTTGTTGTCCCCCGTTTTCCCTTGCAAAAAATAAGCTAAAGTGGACATTTCTTGTTCTAACATAACCAAACTTCAAGAATCCCTTGCAAAAAAATAAGGTAAAGTGGACATTCGCGCGCGCAAGACGAAATCCTTCCAAAACCTTAGTGTTCGTAGCGATTTTCACATAAAAACATCAAAAAACCAATGGTTTTTCAAAAAAAAAACGTCAAAATTTCATCCCGCGCGCTCTTGCGGATTTGTCGGAAACCCAACACTTTTTAAACATTTCTGTCAAATGGGCTTTTCCGAGCAACTTGTTCACGTGCTTCGAACTTTTCCAACAACCGTTGCGCACCTGCCAGGGTCATCATCCCTGTCAAATAATACCATGCGGGACACATTCGTTTTTTCTTTGCGCGCGCACGCCGAAATCTTCAAAAACCATTGGGTTTCGTAGGAATTTTAGCACCGCGCAACATAAAATCATACGAATCGCACCGTGGGACCTCGAAAATCGTCGTCGGCATGTTACCACAACAAGTCCGTGTGTCACCACGTCATCGAACAAAATCACTGATCACTGTCACATCCGTAGCCATCTCGGATGCTGGCGCCACGCACGTGGTATGCTGGCGCCACGCACGTGGTACCACTCAAAATAATCTTTGCTTGTGTGGTACAGAAACGGAAAAACGTCGGAAAACGGTACAGGTGTCCAGTGTTGGAACAGGGGGATAAGTCGTATACTAAGCTAGCTTCCACAAAATGTTACCACAACAAGTCATTGTACCCATGCGCCAGTGTAGTAGCCAAGGTCGTCCGCAGGCCACGAAGTGAAGTGTCCGAACGTCATAGGGCGGGAAGCTGGGTGTGGGTGGTGGCGAAGAGTCGTCCTAAACTTGGTAGAGCTTGAACCGGCCCCCCCACAAAGTGGGGGTATTGCCCGCCTCCTATGAAAACCCTGGCACTGGTGAGAACGGAGTGTCCCCAGTCTTAAATGATTGTTGTTGTTGTTGAACATTATTAATTCTAAAGAATAATTATTGTTGGGCCCCCTGGTGCGCGCCCCCCTGCGCCGCCTAGGCCGCAGCTACATTTTCATCATTTTCGTGAGGAAGCCTCAGGTAAACGATGTGTCAGATCCGGTTGTTTTGTTGTAATCCGCTTTCCCTTGCAAAAAACACTATAAAATGACATTTCTTGTTCTAATATAATCAAATTTCAAGAATCCCTTGCAAAAAATAAGGTAAAGTGGACATTCGCGCGCGCAAGACGAAATCCTTCCAAAAGCTTAGTGTTCGGAGCGATTTTAACATAAAAACATCAAAAAACCAATGGTTTTTCAACAAAAAAATGTCAAAATCTCATCCCGCGCGCTCTTGCGGATTCGTAGGAAAACCAACACTTTTTAAACATTTCTGTCAAACGGGCTTTTGCGAGCAACTTTTTCGAACTTCTGCGACAACGGTTGCGCACCTGCCAGGGCCATCATCCCTGTCAAATAATACCATGCGGGACACATTCGTTTTTTCTTCGCGCGCGCACGCCGTCGTCGTCGGCCGCGGGGCCCTGAAAGTAGCCAGTAGCCACGTCCGAACGTAGGGCGGGAAGCCGAAGAGCGTTTGGAAATTTGGTAGAGCTTGAACCGGCACAAAGTGGGGGTACTATGAAAACCCTGGCAGTGAGAAAGTGTCCCCACGTGCTAGTAATTGTTGTTGTTGTTGTTGTTGTTGTTGTTGAACATTATTAATTCTAAAGAATAATTATTGTTGGGACCCCTGGTGCGCGCCCCCCCCGCCGCGCCTAGGCCGCAGCCACATTTTCATCATTTTCGTGAGGAAGTCTCAGGCAAAACGGGTTGGTCCGGATCCGGTTGTGTTGTTACGATCGGTTTTCCCTTGCAAAAAATAAGGCAAAGTTGACATTTCTTGTTCTAACATGACCAAACTTCAAGAATCCCTTGCAAAAAATGACACGAAGTGCACATTCGCGCGCGCAAGACGAAATCCTTCCAAAACCTTAGTCTTCGTAGCGATTTTCACATAAAAACATGAAAAACCCAATGGTTTTTCAAAAAAAGGGTTTCAAAAATTCACCCCGCGCGCTCTTGCGGATTTCTTAGGAAACCCAATACTTTTTCAACATTTCTGTCAAACGGGCTCTTGCGAGCAACTTTTTCACGTGCTTCGAACTTCTGCAACAAAGGTTGCGCGCCTGCCAGGGCCATCATCCCTGTCAAATAATACCATATGGGACACATTCGTTTTTTCTTCGCGCGCGCACGCCCAACAATAATTATTCTTTAGAAGTAATAATATTCAACAACAACAACACACAAACACCGCCAACAACAGCAACACCAACAACAACTACAAAATCAAGAGCAGCAGCCGCAGAAGCAGCAGCAACGGCGACGACGGCGACGACGACGACGACGACGACGACGACGACGACGACGACGGCGGCGGCGGCGGCGGCGGCGGCGGCGGCGGCAGGCGGCGACGTGCCCTCCTCTGGAAGGCAGGAAGACGAGGCGGGCGTAGGCCGCCCACCTGGCAGCCCCCCCCCCCCCGGCGAGGCCCGCCCCCGCGGGTTTGCCGCCGCGCGGCTTCGCAGGCCGCGAGCCCCCTGCCGCGCGGCGGGCCTCCCCCCCCCCGACGAGGGCCAGGGCGAGGGAGGTGCAGGAGGAGGCGGAGGAGGAGGAGGTGGAGGAGGAGGAGGAGGAGGAGGACGAGGAGGAGGAGGAGGGGAGGAGGAGGGAGGAGGAGGAGGAGGAGGGGAGGAGGAGGAGGAGGAGGAGGAGGAACACCACTGGAGAGTACCACCCTCCCCTTGCTCCGCCTGCCGCTGCTGCAGCGCCGCTGCCGCTCGACAAAGACAGGCGGCAACAACATGAAAGGGGCACGGAACAAATACATTCGAGCGGCAGCGGCTGCAGCAGCGGCAGGCGGAGCAAAGGGGGGGGTACTCTCCAGGTGGTGTCCTCCTCCTCCTCCTCCTCCTCCTCCTCCTCCTTTCTCCTCCTCCTCCTTCTCCTTCTCCTCGTCCTCCTCCTCCTTCTCCTCCTCCTCCTCCTCCTCCTCCTCGGGGTGAGGAGTGGGCTCTGCGAGATCATGGCCGAGCGGAGAGGCGTCTCCTGGGAGCCCGGGCAGAGGCGGGCGGGCGGCGGCGAGACACGGCACGACCCCTAGGCCACCTGCGCCACCGCATGCTCGCTGATCGTCGTACTGCACAGAGGGGACCCATGCCAAGAGACACCCTGTTTGCCTCAGGGTGCCACGGGCTTCTTGGGTCACGATGGTTTTGCTATGGAAAAGCGTGACGCTCCCTCACCAAAAAGCAATGGACGTCCTGGGGTCTCAGGGTCGGGTTTCTCGTGGAAGGTTTCATGGCCCTTAAGTTCACCAGGGCTTGAGTGCAGGAGGATTCAGCAGACTTTCGGGGGTCCATTTGTGGCTTCGTCCATTCGGGGCATCGTGGCTGATCGGCAGGCTGCGGCCGGAGGGCATCGCGGCAGTGCACGCCTGCCTTTTGCCCCCGTGAGGGGTTCGGCCACCGCTTCGCAGTTGCGTTGCCCAGACCTCGGCTCTTGGTGCCCTGCGCCGCACCGTGCCGTGTGGGTGTCGTGTCACCGCCCAGACTCCGGGGCGGGATAGCAAGTACGGGGCTCGCGGGCTCGTCCCGTGGTTTTGGTGGCCGCTGGCAGTGAACGCTTCTCGGGGGCGCCTTTGGTGCTCGCTTCATTGTCCGCGGAGGTGACTCTGGGGCAAGTGTTCGCTCGTCAAGTCAATGCCTCGTTGCCGCCGGCACTCACGGCGCTTGTTGTCCGTAGCCGTTGGCTCAACAATGGCTCAGCAGGACATTGCGGGCAAGCGCCAGAAGTTCACCTTGGGCGCCCCGGGGTGACCCGCGCATGCTGGCGGCGGCGCCAGCAGCAGCGCTGCGGCCGCAGCTGGCGGCGTGTCCGCGCAGGGGGCGAGTTCGGTCAAGTAACTACCTGTCCCAGGCTTGCTCCGCGCTGCGCCTGGTCAACGCTCCGCTGGGCGTCCTGTGCGACACACGGCCGAGCTCGGCAGAGGAGCTTTGAAGGGGCCCCGGAAAGACAGATATACGCCCCGGGCGTCGGCGAAGCAGACGCGCGACTTGAGCCGACATTTGCGGGCCAACCTGGGCGAGCCCGACCTCGCCGGCGCAATTGTGGTGGCCCGGCCTTTCTGCCTGAGCTTTGGATCAGAGGTCGTGCCCCTGCACTTTTCTGGCGGTCAATCAGAGGTCCAGATCTCCAAGAGAGAGGGCCAGCATCAGGCTTGCATCGTGCTCCAGAAAAGACAGGGGTGCAGTTCGCCTGTGGAAGTAGTGAGGAAGTGCACATGCAAGTTGCAGACGCCGGAGCTTTGCGGAGTTCGCGTGCTGCGCAAGCGCGCCGCCGTGGGCCGCGCGTTCCCCAGCCTCACCTGCTCGGGCTCTTCCGCTGCTCTGAAAGTGGCGGCACTCGGCCTGGGCTCCCCACGGGCCAGTGAGTGGGAGACCCACGCGTTCCGCCGAGGCTGGGCGGACGAGGCCTTGACACAAGGCGGCTTGACCAGCCTTTTCTTCAGCGGGGGATGGAAGGGCGTCGCTGCTCTCGGCTGCGCGTCTGCGCAGGCGAAGGGCGCCCTCCTGGCCGCGGAATGGTTGGTCGAGGTCTCAGATTCTTCGTCCGGTGACGGGATCGCGCGCAAGGAAAAGCAGGCGGTTTTGAGGTGCGCGCTGGCGCGCCCGTCCGCCAGACCCCAGGGTTCTCGCCGTCTCCCAGAGGCGCGGCCCACTCGCCAGCGGTGGGCATGAGCGTTGGGGGGCGAGCCTGTCCATAGCAATGGGCCCCGACGACTGGTTCGGTCGCGCGCCCCAGCGTCAGCAGCGCTTCGAGTCGCTTTCCCTTAGCAGGCGCGGTCACTCGGAGGCTGCGTAGAATCCGCGTGGCCCTTAAATTCACCAGGGCTTGAGTGCAAGAGGATTCAGCAGACTTTCGGGGGTCGACTTGTGGCTTCGTCCATTCGGGGCATCGTGGCGCATCGGCAGGCTGCGGCCGGGAGGGCATCGCGGCATCGCGCGCCTGCCCGTTGCCCCCGTGAGGGGTTCGGCCAACGCTTCGCGCTTGCGCTTCCCAGACCTCGGTTCCTAGTGCCTTGCGCCGCGCCGTGCCGTGTGGGTGTCGTGACACCGCCAGGACTCTGGGGCTGGATAGCAAGTACCAGGCTTGCGGACTCGTCCCGTGGTGTTGGTGTCCGCTGGCGGCTGCCTGTCGCACTTCTGTCTCTCCCACCCTGTGCGGGGTCGTTTCCTCCGAGTGGCGCTGGCGCCGGTGCCCCGACGACTGGTTTGGTCGCGCGTCCCAGCGCCAGCAGCGCTTCGAGTCACTCGCCCTTAGCAGGCGCGTCAGTCGGAGGCTGCGTAGAATCATCTTGTGGTCGAGCTCCTACTGTACGTCGTCGCGCTGCACGTCGTTGATCTCATGGGGAAATTCAAGGCACGCGCGCGGGTTTGAGTTTTTTTTATTCCTGGTGGCGGAAGTGGTAGCCGCGCCACCCACAGCTTGGCGCTTCAGCAATGGCGCGTGGGAACGTGGATTGCATGAAGGTTCCCATGAGGGCCTTCTCCATAGCAGCGGAAGGCGGTCGGAATATCCAGCTCTTTGTGAAGCATTCGTTAGTCGCAGGTGGGCTTTAATCTGGCCAGGCAGGATGGCACTAGTAGCGTCCGCAGATGGGGCATGCAGTGGTCACGGGCGGGGGTCCAACGAGCTATAAACAGGTGACCGTTGGCCATTCGCGAGCAGGGTATAGCCTGGCCGTGCGTGGGGTCGAAAAGGTCGGGAATCACCGCCGCAGAACCGGCTGAACGCCCCAGAGCATCCACATCGGTTGGTTGAACTTGGAAAATTGATGCCAAAGGCTCACACTCCAGGTCCGCAGTGACGGACCCCCACAGGCAGTCTACGGGCAGGAACGTCTGCTCAGCATGTTGGTCCGCCTGTTCTGGCCCACCACCCCCAGGCGCGATACGCTAGCCACGTCCGAATTACCAATCGACAGCGCCACGAGCTTTCCGAGGCTTCCCGCCCCGCTGAGCGGAGCGACGCGCTGTCCGCTTGCAGGGCATAGAGCGTTGCCGGGGCCGCCGCCGCGACACGCTGAGCAGAGGTTCTTGACTGTGGGCTGGCCTCAGCAGGCCCCCGGGGTAGTCCGAGATGGCTTCGGCCCCCCCAAGTGCAGGGCGTGGCGCGCCGCAAGGGTGTTGAGGCCGCCTCGGGTGACCTGCCCCTGGAGGCATGCCGAGGCCAGCCTGGACTGCCTCGAGGGGTTGTCTGCGCGTGACTCCGCGCCTCGCCAGCTGAGGCTATGCAAATAGAAGCTCGAACGACAGGTCGCAACTGCAGTAAACCCGCAAAGAAAGGATGAGCGATTTTCCAAGGCTACCCTTGCCTCCTTGCCCCGTCCGCCCATCCTTGGCGACTTCCGCTGGCCAACCTCGTTCGAAAAATGCTAGCATGGCTCTCCAAGGCCCTTGCATCCTTACTGCGCCTCTTTTATATACGGCTTGACTGTAGCATGCCACGATGCTGCTCGCAGTCGCTCGAGAGATGATATATCGAGATCCAGCAGGATTCAGCCGTGGCGCTGACGGAGAGTCGGCACAGGCTCCACCAGTCGCACGGCGGCAGCGGCACGACCCGGAGCGCAACCTATATCTCGGGCTGCTGCACAAATGCCGAGCCCACCCCCACACGGGTCGCACCGCCAGACCGAGGAAGACCAAGGAGGTTGGAAAAGAGATGAGCCCGGCGCGACGCTGAGAATGTTCACCCCAACATATGCGTCGCCCTCCTTGGGGCGACACACGCACCGAGAGATCTTGTAGAGCATGCGTCGTGGTAGGCGCTTTCCAGCCACACCACTCGAGAAACGATATTCCCCAATCAGAGCTTGCCTCTCCGGATTAAAGGGTTAGGTGAGGTTTGTCGCCGATTTCGGTGGCCGCGCCCGGGTGCCCGGCGGTGCCAGGCGGTGCCCGGGTGCCCGGGTGGCCGGTGAGGTGCGTGGCCGATTTCGGTGTCCGGGCCCAGGTGCCCGGGTGCCCAGGTGCCCGGGGGTGCCCGGGTGCCTGGGGGTGCCCAATAGCCCAGTAGCCCTACAGCCCTATAGCCCTATAGCCGTATAGCCCTATAGCCCTGTAGCCCTATAGCCTTATATCCCTATAGCCCTATAGCCCCATAGCCCATATAGCTCTATAGCCCCATAGTCCTACAGCCCTATAGCCCTATAGGTCACAGTCCTATAGCCCTATAGCCCGATAGCCCTGTAGCCCTATAGCCCGATAGCCTTATAGCCCTATAGCCCTATAGCCCTACAAGGGAGCAAATGGAAGATTAAAAAATCTGATTTGGGTTTTTCTCTGGTATCATACTGCAAGATGGGTAAATTATATGTTCGGGTCGGACGCGCGCCTCCAAGGAGGACATGAGTGATACTATGTCTCTGTGCGTCCCACAGCGTGCCGATCCGCCCGTTCTGGCCCACCGCGCCTCGGAGCGACACGCTAGCCATCTCTCGGCCCCCAGGAGTCCACGTCCGGAGCCTTGCCTGGTCTCCCGCCCCGCGGAGCGGAGCGACGCGCGATACGTTCGCAGGGCACAGCGTGTCGCCGGGGCTGCAGCCGCGACACGCTATCGGGGGTCAAGAGACGAGGGTCAATGCAAACGGGGGTCAGTCAAAGCACCAGATCTGAAAAGCCTGACTGACCCGGGTTTGCACTGACCCGAGTCAGAAGATCCCCGACGCGGAGCAAAACCTCTTGACCGCGAGGGGAAGCTTCCTACGGTGGGGCCCAGGAGGCCTCTGGACTCTTGTTATGATGAGGGCGGCGGTGATATCTTTGGCCGAGCATCAGTTGTTGGTGTTCGACATGCTTCCAGTCCCTGGTTACCCAAGGGTTCCTTATCCAATGCCCTCATCGTGTAGCATGGGCGAGTGGTTTGGAATTGGTTTGGCATTGCTTTACATGTCTTTACATTGTCTTGCAACGATTGCCGTTAATTGGCATTGCTTTGAGTTGAGTTGATTGCCATTTCGTGGTATTGGTTTGCATTGCTGGGCACTGCTTGACATTGCTTAGCGCTGCTGAGACCCCGAGGAACCCTAGGCAACCCCCCATGAGCCCAACACCGAGGCACGCAAAACCAAGGAACCTGAGGAAGGCCTCTGACGAAGCAACCCAGACCCACCAGATTCCCCGCGAAGAACATAGGAACCCCTTGGGCAAAGCTTCGGTGAGATGGGGGAGCGCTGCACAGTCCCAAGCTTGTTAGACCAAACATGCGACAACCAGACATCGGTGTAGAACGAGGAAGGTACGCCAAGCCCCGGGGGCGGGGGACAGCTGCGCGCTCACGGCTGTCCCGAAGGGCGGTCGCCGCCAGAAGGAAGAAGGGCGGCCATCTTCTGCCTCACTCGGCGATTTCGAATCGACAGACCTTCAGACGTGGCGCGTTCGGCCGTTCACGAGCCCGGGGGGCGAGGCACGACCCGCCCCACGCAATAGAACGCCTTTTGACCTCTGCACTCTGCCAGGCCTGCTGCAGGGCCCCTCCGCCCATGGGCGTGGGCGCGCGCCCGCTTGCATCCCTTGGCGCTGAGATAGGACAGCTTTGGGCTCTGGAGTGAAGTCGGGCATGCCCCTCTACAGGAGGAACATTCAAGAACAGTGACGAAATAGGATGGTGATGATTGTTCGTGCTTTCTCGGCTAAGTATTATTTGACTACGCTTGTGCCTTTCAAAAATCCGCCTGTAGGAGGACATGCCCGACCTAACTTTAGAGAGGCTCTGGATTTCGGGTCGTTCCTGAGAGCTCGGTCGGGAAGCCTCTTCGTGGCGGAACCTGGCCGCGGCCAGAAAAAAACAATTCGATCCTGATCCCGTGCTCGAGCCCACATCAAATCAAGATGCGCAGACTATCGGGCCAGAACTCGGGCCTTCGGCGGCCGTTCGGGACGATCTGGGCACCCCTGGAACGCTCTCGGCACGGCGCAGCTGCTGGAGAGCATCCCGAGGCTGGAAAGCAGCCGAGACCCGACGAAAGCGCCAAAGACCTCAAACCTCGATTTGTTCCCAACCATCTTGTGGTGTTGGGTCCTCGTTTTGAAGAGACGGTGCCCCGCGTCCTCCTCTCGTCTCCTATCCTCCTCCTCCTCCTCCTCCTCCTCCTCCTCCTCCTCCTCCTCTTCCTCCTCCTCCTCCTCCTCCTCCTCCTCCTCCTCCTCCTCCTCCTCCTCCTTCCTCCCGTCACCCCCTCACTTTTGCACACCCCTCGCGCGCGTCGCGGCCGCATAATTAGGGAGCTCCACCCATGGCCCCAGTGGCTGCGTTCACATGCCGCCACCTGTCCACTTTGGCACACCCCTCGCACGATTCGTGGCCCCCTAGGGAGCTCCACCCAGGGCCCCCAGTGGCTGCGTTCACATGCCGCCTCCTGTCCTCTTTGGCCCACCCCTCACACGTTCCGTGGCCCCATAGGGAGCTCCACCGAAGGCCCCAGTGGCTGCGTTCACATGCCGCCTCCTGTCCACTTTGGCCCACCGCTCACACGTGGCCCCATAGGGAGATCCACCCAAGGCCCCAGTCGCATGGTTCGCGTGCGATTCCTCCACCCAGTACAACGCGTCGTGGCTCCATAGGGAACTCCACCGAAGGCCCCAGTGGCGGTGTCCGCATGCGTTCCCCCTGGCAGTACAACGCTTCGTGGCCACATAGGGAGCTCCACCGAAGGCCCCAGAAGCTGCGCTCACATGCCGCCACCTGTCCACTTTGGCACACCCCTCGCATGATTCTTGGCCCCGTAGGGAGCTCCACCGAAGGCCAGAGTGGCTGCGTTCAAGTGCCGACTCTTGTCCACTTTGGCACACCCCTCACACATTTCGTAGCCTCATAAAGAGCTCCACCCAAGGCCCCAGTCGCATGGTTCGCGTGCGATTCCCCCACCCACTACTACGTTTCGTGGCCTCAAGGGGGCTCCACCGCAGGCCCCAGTGGAGGTGTCCGCATGCGTTTCCTCCACAGAGTACAACGTTTCGTGGCCCCATAGGGAGCTCCACCCAAGGCCCCAGTGGCGGTGTCCGCATGCATTCCCCCCACCCAGTACAACGTTTCGTGGACCCATGGGGAGCTCCACCGAAGGCCACAATGGCGGTGTCCTGCGTTTCCCCCACCCAGTGAAACGCTTCGTGACCCCATAGGGAGCTCCACCGAAGCCCCCAGTGGCGGTGCTCACATGCGTTTCCCCTACCCAGTACAACGCTTCGTGGCCCCATAGGGAGCTCCACCGAAGGCTCCAGTGGCGGTGTCCGCATGCGTTTCCCCCACCCGGCACAGCGCTTCGTGGCCCAAAAGAGAGTTCCACCGAAGGCCCCAGTGGCGGCGTTCGCATGCGTTTCCCCCACCTGGTACAGCGCTTCGTTGCCCGAAAGAGAGCTCCGCAGAAGGCCCCAGTGGCAGTGTCCGCATGGCAGCCTCGCTCCATTTCGGCACACCCTCCTGACACGCCTCGTGGCCCCGTGTGGAGTGCCACCGAGGGCCCCAATGGCTGCGCCAGCATGCGTCCCCGCTCAATGTCGGCTCACCCTCACAAAGATCCGACGTCGTAATCTTTTCAATTCCCCAGGACCGGTTATTCGTCCCAGGACCGGTCCTTCGTCCCGAGGACCCATTCCCCAGGACTGGCTTTTCGTCCCGAGTCGTCTCTTGACGGTCCCGGGGCCCGGCGAGGGCCCCTGGAGGCCAGAAGGTACGAAGAACCTCCGCCTTGAGCTCTTCCATTCGTTGGCTCTTTGGGCTTTTCGCGCTGCGCGGCGCAGCATGCGCACCCGTTCGGGCGAAGCGCGCGCGCGCGGGCGCCCCCGCCAGAGGCCCGCGCCCGGCGCCGGCGCCGCGGCGCGCGGAGGCTGCGGCGGCCGTGGCACCTCGCGGCCAGCTGCGGCGGGCCCGGGGCGGCCAAGAGGGCGTCCAGGAGGAGGAGCAGGAGCAGGATCAGGAGGAGGAGGTCATCATCATCATCATCATCAACATCATCATCATCATCATCATCAGCAGCAGCAGCAGCATCAGCATCAGCATCAGCATCAGCATCAGCATCATCATCATCATCATCATCATCATCATCATCATCATCATCATCATCATCATCATCATCATTATCATTATCATCATCATCGTCATCGTCATCGTCATCGTCATCGTCATCATCATCATCAGCATCAGCATCAGCATCAGCATCATCATCATCATCATCATCATCATCATCATCATCATCATCATCATCATCTTCATCTTCATCTTCATCTTCATCGGCATCGGCATCATCATCATCATCATCATCATCATCATCATCATCATCATCATCATCATCATCATCATTTTCATCGTCATCGTCATCATCATCTTCATCACCACCACCAACAACAAGATCAACATCAACATCATCAGAGTCCTCATCATCAGCAACATCATCATCATCATCATCGTCGTCATACTCGTCGTCATTATCGTCACCATAGTCATCATCATCGTCATCATCATCAGCAGCAGCGTCATCATCATCAACAGCAGCATCATCGTCCTCAACCTCATCCTCACCCTCACCATTATTATCATTAGCATCACCACCACCAACAACAAGATCAACATCAACATCATCAGAATCCTCATCATCAGCAACATCATCATCATCGTCATCGTCGTCGTATTTGTCGTCATTATCGTCACCATACTCATCAGCATCATCATCACCATTATCAGCAACATCATCATCATCATCATCAGCAGCATCATCATCATCACCCTGCTCGCGCCTTCATGGACCCGGAGTCTCGCGTGGCCACGGTTGGACGCGGCTCGAAACATTGGCCAGGATGGCGTCTGGGAGGGAGCCCGAGAGGCCACATTTGACATCCTTTTCCTCATTCCCAACCCTTCCCATTGCGTTAATTTTTCTCCATCCGCTGACGCGTGTCATAGTCGACCTGGAAGTCTCAAAAAAGACCCCATCGTGCTGTGCGCAATCGGAAAGGGGAGCTTCGTAAATAGAAGGATGATGAGGAGGCGGAGGAGGGTGCGGAGAAAGTGGCGGATGAGGTAGGAGGAAAGGGAGGCGGAACAGGACGAGGATGTGGCATGAGGAGGACGAGGACGAACAGCAGCAGCAGCAGCAGCAGGAACTGGAGTGGAAGGAGCGGGAGGACCAGGGGAAGGCGGAGGAGGTGAAGCCAGGGGTGGCGACAACGATGAAAAATGACACGGATCCAAAAAAGGTGCCCGCGCTGGGGCGAGAGCGCCATTCTGAACGACGGGAGCAAAGCGCCGATCCGCAAATGGGGGAACATTTTGAAACACCGGAAGCAATCGGACTGTAAACATTATGTGAAACATCAATGTTTGCATTTTGTTTGTAAGTCATGCTGGCGGAGGACTCAATCATATGCAGTTATGGGAAGCGCAGTTGTGAGTATCTTCATGGGCGGAGCTCCCTGTGGACGAGGAGGAGGAGGAGGAGGGGAGGAAGGAACGCAGAGGAGGAAGAAGAAGGAGGAGGAGGAGGAAGACGAGAAGGAGGAGGGGAGGAGGAGGGACGAGGGAGGAGGGGGAACGAGTGGGACAGAAGGAGAAGGACGACGAGGAGGAGGAGGGATGAGGGAGGAGACCTCCAGGGGAGGAGGGAGGATGGGGTGGAGGGTCTGTATATTCTCCTGTCTAAAAGAGTAATAGATTCTACCCCCCCCCCCCGGACTGATCGCTTCCCCCGCGCGTGCTGCAAATCACATGTGATTCTGACCACATGTCCATCCTAAATATGAATTCATACCATCCCAGCCAAGCCGGTATCCCCCCCCCTGCGGTTCCCTGACAAATAACACTAT
Organism: Prorocentrum cordatum; assembly: GCA_963575745.1. NCBI lineage: Eukaryota > Dinophyceae > Prorocentrales > Prorocentraceae > Prorocentrum > Prorocentrum cordatum. The sequence goes on from CAUYUJ010016274.1 coordinate 279,320, forward strand.
GCGGGGACATTTTTCTTTCTAACATAACACTTTTTCACGAATCCCTGTCAAATAATACCATACGGGACACATTCGCGCGCGCAAGACGAAATCCTTCCACAACCTTAGTGTTCGTAACGATTTTAACATAAAAAACATCAAAAACCCAATGGTTTTTCAAAAAAAAACAGTTTCAAACATTCACCCCGCGCGCTCTTGCGGATTCCTAGGAAACCCACTACTTTTTCAACATTTCTGTCAAAAGGGCTCTTGCGAGCAACTTTTTCCTGCGCTTCGAACTTCTTCAACAATGGCTGCGCGCCTGCCAGGGGCATAATCCTCGTCAAATAATGCCATGCGGGGCACATTCGTTTTTTCTTCGCGCGCGCGCCGAAATCTTCAAAACCATTGGGTTTCTTGAGCATTTCAGCACTGCGTATCATAAAAACACACGAATCGCACCGTAGGTCCTCGAAAAAAACCTGCACGGATTTTCAAAATTTTGCCCGCTCGCGCTGTCCGAACCTTAAAAAACCAATGTTTCTTTCAACATTTCGGTCGCACGAGCTCGTGCGAGCTACTTTCGCGCGCTCCTTCAACGACGTTCGCGCGCTTGCCAGGGCCACTGTCCGTGTCAAATAATACCATGCGGGACACATGCGCGCGCGCCGTCGTCGTCGTCGTCGTCGTCGTCGTCGTCGTCGTCGTCGTCGTCGTTGTCGTCGTCGTCGTCGTTGTCGTCGTCGTCGTCGGTGTCGTCGTCGTCGTTGTCGTCGTCGAAGTCGTTGGAGACGTCGTCGGTGACGTCGTAGTCGGTGTCGGCGGCGCCGTCGTCGTCGTTGTCGCTGTCGTCGTCGGCGTCGGTGTCGTGGCCAAGTGTCATGTGGTACGTACCGTCACGGTCTTGTCTTAAGAGGTCTTGCGACCAAGTTGCGGGTGGGAGGGTGGGATGTTTGCACGAGCAGTGGAAAGGACAGCTTCAAGACGGTCAAAGATTAGTTCCCTACCTAGACTCTGCCCAGAAGGGTTCTCACTCTCTGGGTTCAAAGGGGCCGGGCAGTGGAAAGCGCCCCGGGCGGTTCCCCCAGTATCCGCCCCGCGGTTCCCCCAGGTGCGCCCCTTTAATTTAGCTTTGCTTATCTCATCTTAGCTTAGCCTAGCTTGACTTAGCTTAGCTTAGCGTAGCTTGGCTTTGCTTAGCCTAGCCTAGCTTAGCTTAGCTTAGCTTAGTTTAGCACCGCGCAGCATTAGCATAGCATATCATAGCATATCATAGCACATCATAGCATAGCATAGCATAGCATAGCATAGCATAACATAGCGCAGCATATCATAGAGCAGCATATCATAGCATACCATAGCATAGCGCAGCATAGCATAGCATAGCATCTCATTGCATGGCTTAGCTTAGCATAGCATAGCGCAGCATAGCATAACATAGCATAGCATAACAGCATGGCATAGCATAGCATAGCATGCCATAGCGCAGCATAGCATAGCATAGCGCAGCATAGCGCAGCATAGCATTGCATAGCATAGCATAGCGCAGCATAGCAATCGTAGCATAGCCTAGCATAGCATAGCATAGCTCAGCATAGCATAGCATAGCATAGCATAGCGCAGTATAGCATAACATAGCATAGCATAGCGCAGCATAGCATAGCATAGCATAGCATATCATAGCATATCATAGCGCAGCATAGCATAGCATAGCATAGCATCAAAGCAAAGGCAAAGCAACAGCAGCGACAGCAGCAACAGCAAAGCAGAGCACACGCAACGCAAAGTTGTAGATGTAGATGTAGATGTAGATGCATGTGTACATGTAGATGTAGCTGTAGGTGTAGATGTGGATGTTGGTCTAGATGTAGATGTAGGTTTTAAGCTGTACTATTCCCTACCTAGGCTCTGCCTAGAAGGGTTCTTATTCGGGGCCGGGCAGTGGAAAGCGCCCCGGGCGGTTCCTCCAGTGTCCGCCCCGCGGTTCCCCCAGGTGCGCCCCCTTAGCTTAGATTTGCTTATCTCATCTTAGCTAGCTTAGCCTAGACTAGCTTAGCTTAGCTTAGCCTAGCCTCGCCTAGCTTAGCTTAGCTTAACTTAACTAGCTTAGCTTAACTTAGCCTAGCCTAGCCTAGCTTACCTTAGCTTAGCTTCGCTTAGCCTAGCTTAGCTTAGCGCAGCGTAGCGCAGCATTAACATAGCATAGCATAGCATAGCATAGCATAGCGCAGCATAGCATAGCATAGCGTAGCATAGCGCAGCATAGCATAGCGCAGCATAGCATAGCATAGCATAGCTTTGCTTAGCATAGCACAGCGCAGCATATCATATTCGAGCATAACATAGCATAGCATAGCATCTCATAGCATGGTTGCAGCATATCATAGCATGACATAGCGTAGCATAGCGCAGCATAACACATCATAGCATAGCATAGCGCAGCATAGCATAGCATAGCATAGCACAGCGCAGCATAGCATCGCATAGCATAACGCAGCATATCATAGCATAGCGTAGCATAGCATCGCATGGCATAGCCTATCATAACATAGAACAGTCTAGCATACCCTTGCATAGCATAGCATAGCATAGCGCAGCATAGCGCAGCATAGCATAGCATAGCATAGCATAGCATATCATAGTTCAGCATAGCATCGCATGGCATACGATAGCATCAAAACAAAGGCAAGGCAACAGCAGCAACAGCAAAGCAACGCACAAGCGACGCAAAGTTGTAGATGTAGATGTAGATGTAGATGTAGATGCATGTGTACACACCCTGTAGTTGTAGCAAACATAAGGCATCCTTGCTCCTAGCTTGTTGTTGGTGTGCTTTTGCTGTCAGGAAGAACAGCTTCGCAATTAAAAGAGCGTGTTGGGTCCCCCAGATTGTTGTTGTTGTCTTGTCTGGTTGTTGTTTTTATGTTGCTGCCAGGGCAGCGTTTCTCCCCAATCCTGCTTCGCTGGGAGGTTGACAAGCGAGGACGGAGAGAAAACGCGGCGCCGGCAAACACACAAAAAACAGAAGACAATCTGGGGGATCAAAAATGCAGTGTTTTAATTGCGGGGTTGTTTTTTACCCAAAACGTAACTACAAAACAACTAGTTGGGAACAAGGAGGCCCTGTAAAAACAGAAGGGGTCCGTTCTCCCTGCTTGTTTCGTTTGTGTTTTCTGGCTTTCCATTGAACAAACAGCTTTACCATTAAAAACACAGTTGTTTCCTGGTCCCACACATTGTCTTTTTGTTTTTTGTTTTTTTTCGTCGGCTGCGTTCTCTCTGCACCCTTCCGATTATGGATCTCCACGAAAGGATTTGACTTGAAGGCCGCCCACTAGGAAATGATATATTGATATGGCTATGGTCGCTCTTGTAGATCTTTTCAAGCATATTGATGTGACTGCCGCCCAACAGGAAATGACTGATTGCGTTGGATCCCTTCTTCATGCCATTGCAATCACAGAGAAAAAAAGAGAAACTGTAGATCATAGGAGCGGCCCTTACAATTTAACTATATGCATATGATCGCACCCATCCCATCTCCTCACCGGCGGGACGCCCAGTGCGGCCGCGGAGCCGCGGCGCGCCAAAGCTTCGCGCGACGCCGCAACCGCGGTTTCCGAGGTTTCGAGCTTCGACGACGGCGACGGCTTTGACGACGATCGAGGCTTTTCTGGTGATCTTATGTGCGCCTTTCGGGCCCCCACTGGCCTCTCCCACCCTCCTCCTCGTCGCTTGCTCTTGGAGCGGGGGAGAGAGAGAGAGAGAGGGAGACAGAAAGAGATAAACAAGAGACAATTTGAGACAGGCAGACGGACAGACAGACAGACAGAGATTGACATGTACAAAGGCCGAGACAGAGGAAAAGGGAGAGAGTGAGACAGAGAGAGAAAGAGAGACAGAGATAGAGACACAACGAGAGCGAGAGAGAAACCGAGGGAAAGCCAGAGAGGGACAGGGAGAGAGAGAAAGAGAGAGAGAGAGAGAATGAGAGAGAACAAGCAGCGGAGAGCAAGCGAGAGACGGAGAGAAAGAGAGAAAGGCAGGCAGGCAGAGAGAGACGGTTGACAGACGGACAGAGAGAGCCACGCCCTCGCGCGCAGGTGGCCCCTGGCCGCCGAGGCCGCCGAAGTCGCCGAGGACACGGCGCCTGCGGCGCGCCTCGTCAGCGCCGCCAGCTCCACGGCCTCCTCCTCGCCCGCGAGGCTCCGCCCCCGCTGCCACGCAGCCCAGGAGGAGGAGGAGGAGGAGTGAGCACGGCCCGATGTCCGAGGGGAAGGGTGGGAGGAGGAGGGGGAGGAGGGGGAGGAGGGTTCATGGCAAACTTTAAAAGCATTCCTTTTGCGGCGAAATACACAGATAATCCTTCTGTGATGCACTGCAAAGCGACTTGTTGTGTGGCGGAATATGAAATGATTTTTGTTGTGGCCGATTGAAAAGGGTTTCCCTCGTGGCTGATCATACTTGGGTTGCATGTGGCTGGGCACTGAAGGATTATGTTGGTGATGAATTACAAATGGATCTTCTCCTGCTGAAAACACACGGAATCCCGGAATCCCTCATTGTGGTCGATTACCAAAGGTTTTTTTAATGCTGCGGAATGCAACGGCAGTTTTTGGTGGCCACATATACAAGGTTCCCCCTTACGTAGCGGAATTGGACGGGATTCCATGTGTGGCAAGCTACTACAGCAATACTGCGGTTGCGGAATACAAAAATATAACGGGAATCCTTATGTGGTTGATTATGAAGGGCTTCCTGACGAGGCGGAGTGCGAAGGGGAAGTTCTTGTGCCCGAATACGACAGGGCCCCCCTTTGTGGCGGAATGAAAAGCGATTCCCTTAGTGGCAGAGTACTAAAGTATTCCTGGCGTGGCGGAATACAAAGTGCTTCCGTTTATGACAGAATGCAGCAGCATTCCTTTTTGTGGCAGACTACAAGAGAAATTCTTCTGCGGTTAATTACCAAGGGTTTTCTAAAGTGGTGGTGTACGAAGGGAATCTTTGCGAAGCGGAATACACATGGGTTCTCCGCGTGACGGAATACAAGAGGATTCCATGTGTGGCAGAAAACTACAGGATTCCGTGGCGGAATTATAAGGGATTTCTTTTGTTGTGGATTACTAAGGGATTCGCTTCTGTGGCAGAATACCAGAGGAATCCTTACGCGGTTGATTGCCAAGGGATTCTTTTTTGTGGCGGAATGCAAAGGGAATGTTTCTTTGGCCGAATACAAAAGGATTCCGTTTTGCGACAGAAATACGAGGGGATTCTTTTTGCGGGGGAAAGACAAGGGCATTCTTTTGTGGCGAAGTAGCAAAAGGTCCCTTCTAAGGCGAAGTACAAAAAGGATTTCATTTGAGCGGGGAGGGGTAAAAGGCCCATTGAAACAACAATAAAAACATAGATTCTGGCAAATCTCTTTGGACCATCGCCACAATGTGCCGAAATCCTGTTTGGTGTGTTTTGGTTTGTCTGTTTTCTTGTTGCGTTAAGCTCGTCCTTCCCCCCCCGCTCACAAAGGAGATCTGATTGTACCCCGCATAAAAAAAGAATCCTTCGATATTCCCCAACGAATAGGATCTTTTTACCTCCGCCACAAAAGGAATCTTTGTTGTATTCTGCCACAAAGGGAATCCTTCTGCATTCGGTCACTCAGGAAATCCTTGTGTATTCCGCCGTAGCGGGAATTCAGTTTGCAATCTGACGTCACTGGAATCCGCATAAGGAAACATTCCGCCGCAAAAAAAGCTTGCGCATTACAAGAGCATTCCGTTTGTGGTGGGAGAATACAGGAGTCATTTGAGTGGAGCGGAACAGGGTTTTTTGTAGAATCCACATCGATTCCTCGCGCGGCTGGTTACAGACAGGTGTGTTTCACGATTTCTTCTGCAGCCAACAGAAACCTTCAAAACCGCCAAGGCCTGCATCGTGCCTGGTGCGGGAGGAGGCGGACGAGGAGGAGGAGGAGGAGGAGGAGGAGGAGGAGGGGGAGGAGGAAGAGGCGGAGGAGGAGGAGGAGGAGGAGGAGGACGAGGAAGGAGGAGGACGACGAGGAGGACGAGGGGGAGGAGGAGGAGGAGGAGGAGGAGGAGGAGGAGGAGGAGGAGGAGGAGAAGGAGGGAGGGGAAGGAGGGAAGGCCTGGGAGGGCGAGGGCGGGGGGCGTGCAAGACCGGCGCGGCCACCCCCGACGTCGTGATTTTTGTCGCAACGTCGACCCCCAAAGGTCTGGGCCCCTTCCCCCCTCCCCCGGGGAGCGGGCTCGGCCCGGCCGGCCCAGGGCGCGCGAAGCGGTGGAATCATGGGTGCGGAAGAGGAAAATGTTAGGAGGCAATTGCTGGGAGGTTTTCGCCGGAAAGATTGAGGAGGATGAAGCCCCATTTGGGAGCTATTACGCCAGAGTGGGCCCCGGATTAAGCGAGATTAAGCCGGATTAAGCGGGACAGTTAGGCGGGATAAAGCCGGACTTCGGACCAGTGCAAAATCAGAATTTGACTTCCCAGGAGCTGCATCCCAAAAGATGGCCCCACACCAGCCCGAAGAGCTCCCAAGGGTCAGGACCGGCTTTTCATCCTGAGCCCTTTTTTGACAGTGCTGGGGCCCGGTGAGGGCCCCGGCAGGCCGACAACAGCGAAAGACCTCCCGTCGTGACTGTTCCATGTCTCGAGGGGGTCTGGGAGAGGGCCCCCTTGTCGCAGGCGCTGGAGACGACCGCGCCGCGGGAGCACCGCACGCCAGAGGGCACCACGCCCGCCACGCCCTCGAACGCAGTGGGCACGGAAGGGCGGGGCCGCCACCCGCAGCCCCGAGGGCCCCCCCGCCGCGGGAGAGCCCGCGGCGGGGCCGCCCTCGTCGGTCGGGGTGCACCCGGGAGTGTCGCCGCTCCCCGCGGTGGAAGCCGAGGCCGTTGCCGAGCACCGCGGCCTGGGGTCAAGTCGGGCGCGTCCCTCTGCAGGAGGAAGATTCGAAGATAGCTCCTGTATCCAATGTTGTGTTTATTTCGAACAGATGACAGATCATCAACGCAATACTCTACGAATCGTTGTTCTATAAAGAATGGGGACCACAGGGCGGCGGCCGCCCCCAAGAGGCCGAGCGCGGGCTGCTGCGCGGCCTTCTGCTGAGAGGGCGGCGGGGCGCCACCGCGGCCGCGAGCGGGCCCGCTCGGCGCTGCGGCCGTGTCGCTCGGCCGTGCCCCCCTTTTGTTTCTTCTTATTTTCTTCTTTTTTTTTCTTTCCCTTTCCTTTTTCTTGTTCCCTTTCTTTTTTTTTTTTTCTGGATCGCTCGGTTTTCTTGTCTGTCTCCTCCTCTGCCTCCTCCTCCTCCTCCGCCTCATCCCCTCCCTCTTCCTCCTCGTCCTCCTCCTCATCCTCCTCCTTCTCCTCCTCTCCCACTGCTCCTCTCCGCCTCCTCCTTCTCCTCCTCGTCCTTCTCCTCCTCGTCCTCCTCCTCCTCCTCCTCCTCCTCCTCCTCCGCCTTCTCCCCCTCCTCCTCCTCCTTCCTCGTCCTCCTCCCAGAGTCTTCGACACGAACGACATGGGTACGGAAAGAATGGGCACAATGCCCAACAGCAGTTCTGGTTCATTTTGAGCAGGA
>CAUYUJ010016275.1:0-62500 GCA_963575745.1 Prorocentrum cordatum
AAATGCTGGGCGAGGGAGACGTCCACGGTCGGGGCCCTGCGGCGCCTGGATGCGGTCTGGGCTTGCCTCGCGCCTGCACGGCCCCAGTGCGGCTGGAAGGTTGTCCACCTCAGGATGGGCACGTCACACAGGTCTTGTTGTTGTTGTTCGTGATGCTGCTGATGTTAGCGTTGATGTTGTTGCTGTTTATGTTTATGTTGATGTTGCTGCTGCAGTTGTTGCTGTTGCTGTTGCTGCTGCTCCCGTTGCCATTGTTGTTGTTGCTGTTGTTGTTGCTGCTGTTGTTGTTGCTGCTGTTGTTGGTGTTGGTGTTGGTGTTGTTGTTGGTGGTGTTATTTTGTATGGTGTCGTTACCGTTGCCGTTGTCGTTGTCGTTGTCGTTGCCGTTGCCGTTGTCGTTGTCGTTGTCGTTGTCGTTGTTGTTGTTGCTGTTGTTGTTGTTGTTGGTGTTGGTGTTGGTGTTGGTGTTGTTGTTGGTGCTGATGCTGTTGTTGTTGTTGTTGTTGTTGGTGTTGGTGTTGATGTTGTTATTGTTGTTGCCGTTGTTGTGGTTGTTGCTGTCGTTGTAGTTGGTGGTGTTGTTGATGGTGGTATTGTTGTTGGTGTTGTTGTTGGTGTTGTTGTTGTTGTTGCTGTTGTTGTTGTGATTGTGTTTGTTGTTGTTGTCTTTGTCGTTGTCGTTGTCGTTGTCGTTGTTGTTGTTGTTGTTGTTGTTGTTGTTGTTGTTGTTGTTGTGATTGTGTTTGTTGTGACTTGTGAGAGAGTGTTTTTGTTGTGTTGGTGTTGTTGGGGTGGGTTTGCTTGATGGAGGGAGTGAGCGAGAGAGTGTTTTGATGGGGTTGTTGTTGTTGTTGGAGAGTGCAGTGTGGTTGTGTTTGTGGTTGTTGTTGTTGTTGTTGTTGTTGTTGTTGTTGTTGTTGTTGTTGTTGTTGTGATTGTGGTTGTTGTTGTTGTTGTTGTTGTTGTTGTTGTTGTTGTTGTTGTTGTTGTTGTTGTTGTTGTTGTTGTTGTTGTTGTTGTTGTTGTCGTCGTCGTCGTCGTCGTCGTCGTCGTCGTCGTCGTCGTCGTTGTCGTTGTCGTTGTCGTCGTCGTTTTCGTTGTTGCTGTTTCAGGGTGCAAATCTGCCTGCCTCTCTGGGGCAGGCGTCCCCGATGGCAGTACGTCTTCTTCTGCACAGCCAGTGCTCGTCGTCGTGCGTTCGCTCGCTCGTCGCCCTCCCCCCGGGCCATGCCAGGCCCTGCTCCTCATGATGGTCATGATGGCCCCGGGAGAACACTACAGTCGGCCAAGATTAGTAGGTCGACCCTGCCAAGTCAAGGGTACCCTCGTGTCCTGAGTCTCGCGACCCATGCTTCCTACATTCCTCTGGCAATGTGGCCCTCGGAAGGTTCTTGTGTCCTCTCGCGTGTCCTGTCCAATCAAGTCCGACTCTAATACGCCCCCCACCAAACAAAGAGCCCTCCTCACCCCGCCTCGTAGTGCCCTTGCCCTCCCTCGTGCAAGAGCCAGGTCATCGCCAGAGCCATGGCCCTCATCTGCCTGCCCCCTTTTTCGAGCCGGATCGATCCCTGAGGGTCCCGGGCCCGAAGCCATGCGAAAACACGCTCGCTGCCACGACCACTTGCCACGCCAGGATCTCGGGGAAGCGTGGGCGATCGTCCCCGCCTGCTTCTCCACCCCGCGCCCAAAATCGCGTCCCCGCTGCCCGATTGTGCCGCTGCGCCTGCACGGAGCGGCCCGCCGGCGCAAGTGACCTCTCATACGGCCTCGGCGTCGGCCGCGGCGCAAAGCATCTGCCGCCCGCAAGGGGCGGAAGGTGGAGGTCGAGGATCGCAAACTTACTTTGCAACGTAATTGTCGGAGGTCCGCGCAGATTTCGTGGATCGGCGCTGGAGCCCCCTGTCGGCGCCCCCTGCGTCGCCCCTGGCGCGCTCCGCGCGCAAGAGAGGGGGGCCCAGCGCCGATCCGAGAAATCAGCGAGGAGCTCGGACAGCTCATGTTTGAGTGAGAACGATTGTTCCTCGATGGATGAACGTCGGTTGTTCTCGTAGGCTCCCCGGGTTCCGACGCCGCGAACAAAAAACGCAACCCTTGCGAGGAAGCACTACCAAAGTCTGTGTTTACGGTCGGGGCCCTGAAGAAGGAACCCTTTTCGTTGGGGAGGGGCTCGGTGTTCCTTGATTGTTCTGCAGTTTGCCTTCGGTTTTCCCGAGGTTTCCCATGGGAAATCGAAGTTCAACTTCTGGGAGAAAGGGGCCTCGTTCCTTATTTGGGGTTCCTTGGGTCAACGCCCCGACGGTATTCTCTCTTGCTGCGGCTGATTCTCGAGCCAGATCCAGCTGTGATGGCCCGTTGGGCGCGAGCCCAGGCTAGACCACCCGGTGCGTCAGACGTGTGCAGCGCCTTGATCTCCGGGCTGTGCCACTCCACCTCCTCCCCCTCCTCCTCCTCCTCCTCCCCCTCCTCCTCCTCATCCCCCTCCTCCTCCCCCTCCTCCCCCTCCTCCTCCTCCTGCTCCTCCTCCTCCTCCTGATCCTCCTCCTCCTCCTCCTTGGGCCTGCCTCTGCCGCGGTGCCGCCTGCCTCGGCCAGCGGGGGCGGCCGGCGGGCGCGAGAAACAGGGGGGGGGCGCTGTTTCCAGGCTCGGGCGGAACCCCCCCCCGTTTGGGCCGCGGGCCTTCGTTGGGCCTGCGAGCTCCCTTTGCCCCCCATGGGAAGGGGCGCTCGCCCCATGGCGGTTCGCTGCGGGGTGTCCCCTGCCCCATCCTCGTCGAGGTCGAGTGCGCGACAGTCGCGCGCAAGCTTCCCGCGTGCGGCCGCGCGTTCGAGCGCCCTCGTTCTCCGCGCGGCGTGCCGCGGCTGGCGGCCCGCGCGGGCCGCGGCGTATGGCCGCTGAGTCTTCTCGGGCAAGGCCCGTTGCCAGTTCCAGTATCGATTGACCGATCCGTGCAGTCGGGGCCCTGAAGAAGGAGTCCTTTTCGTTGGGGAGGGGCTCCGCGTTCCTTAAGTGTTTCACAGCTTGCCTTGGATTTTCCTTAGGTTTTCGATCGGAGATGGAAGTTTAACTTATGGAAAAGAGGGGCCTCGTTCCTTATTTAGGGTTCCTTAGGTCAACGCCCCGAATGTACAGTCGAATATAAACGTAAGACCCAAAGCCCCTCGTGATGTGGAAAATCGCGACGGCAGGTCTCGCATTCTTTCCGGCCTCCGGGGGCCTCTTCCAGGACTCACCGTCAAAAAACGATTCAGCATGAAACATTGGCCCCCGGGAAGGGGTGCAGACCTCTGGGGGTCGACGTTGTGGACAAAATCACGACGTCGTGGGTCAAAGGAGTGACTTTTAGCCGAAGTGACCTTTGGTGCGGGTCCAATGTGGCCCCCCGATCGCTGAACGTTAAGTGGTAGCAGCGGTTTCCGCGCCAGGGTTTGGTCCCCCCGCGTCCCCCGAAAAGCCCAGCACCAAAGGTCACCTCTTACCAAGGGTCACTCGCGTGTAGCCGATACAGTCGAGCTTAATTGGTAGGTGGACCCTGCCAAATGACATGTACGCTTGTGTCCTGTGTTTCGCGACCCATGCCTTCTTGCGTTTCTGTGGCAATGTGGCCCCTGGAAGGGTCCTGTGTCCTCTCGCGTGTCCTCGCCAATCAAGTCCGACTGTATCCCCATATTCCCATCCCCACCATCTCACCACCCCAGTTGGGGATGTGGCCCTCGAAACCAGCAGCCCATATCCCCATCCAGGGGGGTTAGATCGGCCAGTGGGGCCCAGGCCACGCCGGTTGGGACAGGGATCGGCCAAGCTCACCGAGCGCGCTCTGCTACCCGCAAACATCGCGAACCTCGCCTCCGGAACCTCCCCGTCGCGGCGGATCCAGGCCATTCGCGAGCAGTGACTCTGCGAGTCGTCGAGCGCGCTTGTCTATAGGCGATGTTCACTGTCGTCGCTCACCTGGCCTCTGCCCCGCTCCTCGCGCGCCGTGCCTCCCCCGCGCGCTGGGCCTCCGCCCGCGCTGGCCGGCGGGCGGCCGCCGCGCCTCCTCGCGCGCGCCCTGCGGGGCTGCGACGGCGGCGCCTGCGCCTGCCGGCGGGGACGCACGGCGGCGAGAGGGGCGCAGCGGCGGCGGTGCCAGCGGCGGCGGCGCCGCCGCCGCCGCCGCAGCGGCAGCGGACCGCAGCGGCAGCGTCGCCGCAGCGGTGGCGGCGGCGGAGCCCAGCCGCAGCTCGCGCGCGCGAGGGCGCGCGCGCGGGGGGCAGCCCTCCGCCCGCGGCGGCCCCCGGCTCGCGCCAGGCCCGGCGGGCGGCGCCAGCTTCGGCTCCAAGAGGGGCGGCGATAAGGAGGACCCGGCGGCTGCGTGCCGGGCGGCGCGCGTTGCCGTGTGGGCTCAGCGGCACCCCAGACCTTCGAAGCGCATGGGAAAGGGGAGGCGGCGGGCGGTTTCACATCGTTTTCGACCTCTGGGGGCCCCTTGCCGGGCCTCGGGACCGTGGGCAAACAGCGGGTCCACCCGGAGTGAGTCGTCCAGAGTTCTCGGGGTCCTGTTTTGAGCAAGTCAAGGCATCGGAGGTTTGGGACTGGCGGGGTACTTCTTGTAAGCTCGCCAGAAGTTACCCTAATTATTGGGTGGCCTGCAGGGGCAAGGCATCGGTGAGGGTTGGGCTTGCCGGGTTGTGCCCAACGCACCCGTTAGTGGTGAGGGAGCCCCCGTCAGGGGAGCGTCGATGCGGCAGGGGGGGCCGTGCCACGGCGGTACCGTGGCTCTCCTAGCCCGCTGTACCGTGCCACGCTGCGTTTTGCAACTCGTGTTGCATGAGGTGTTTCCATCTCGGAGCCCTGCACCGGCCCTCGGCTGTCAAGAGCAGATCAGGATGAAATATTGGTCCATGACTTGTCTCCCTCAGGGCCCATCTCTATGATGCTTCATAATCAGTGAACCACGGTTCACTCCGAGCACGGTGTACTCCACATCATTGGCGAAATGCCACGGAGTTCAACCGTGACGTACGCGATGGATGTGGATCCTCCCAGAGCATCCGGCGATATGAATGCGCGGCCCCCTGAGGTCCTCACCCCTTCCCCGGGGCTCGTTTTTGCCCCGCGTCCATTTTAGATGGCCCCTGGAGACCCGCCCAGAGTGAAACATCATATCGTCGGAGCTCTGGGGTATCACACCGCCCAGCCTTGGCTTACCTGTTGCTTGCCGCCAGTCTTAAGTCGGACATGCCCCCTTACAGGAGGAATATCCAAGAATAGTAAATCAATAGCCTAGGGACGATGATTCTATTATTTTTGTAACGTACGTAGCACCCCGCAATTGCGGATAAGAGTGAGGGGGCGGGTGCGGGCGACGCGGGCGTCGTCGAGCCGGCGGACCTCGTGGCCCTCACCTTCCTTGTCGATGGCGCTTTCCTCCTCCTCCTCCTCGTCCTCGTCCTCGTCCTCATCCTCATCCTCCTCCTCCACCTCGGCCTCCTCCTCTTCTTCCTCTTCCTCCCTCTCCCCCCCTCGTCCTTTCATCATCGTCCTCCCATTGTCGTCCTCCCCCTCATCGGCCTCCATCATCGTCCTCCCATTGTCGTCCATCATCATCATCATCACCATCATCACCATCATCATCATCATCATCATCATCATCATCATGGTCCCCCTCCTCCCCCTCCTCGTCCTCCTCCTCCCCCTCCTCCCCCTCATCGTCCTCCTCGTCTTCCTGCTCCTCCTGCTCTTTCTCCACATTCTCCTTACATCCTCTCTTCTTCCGCGTCCTCCTCGTCCCCTGTTTACTCCTCCTGCCTCCCCCTCCTTTTCCCAAGATAACTGCAACACAATCCTGTTTTCCACTTTATGCTCCCCGACTTCTCCGATCAAGGTAACTCGCCAGGGCAAAGTTGCTGGACGGGCTGGTGTGGATGCGCGGGGCTTGAAGAGGTCCTTGCGGGCTCAGACGGCATGCAAAAATGTGCCGCCGCGTTTGTGCGGCATTGGTTTGTTCAGTGAACGTGGTTTGGGTCGCGGGTGGGTCGCGGGCTCCCCACCTCCACCTGGAAGGAATGCAACAACAGCCCGCCGCAGGCGCCAAAACAATTGTTTGTACACTGAACGTGGTTTGGGTCGCGGGTGGGCCGCGGGTTTTCCACCGGGAACGAATGCAACAAAAACCCGCCGCAGACGCCGAAAAAATGTGTTTTGTACCCTGAACGTGGTCGCGGGTGGGCCGCGGGCTCACCACCTGAAGCGAGTACAAAAGATGCCCGCCGCAGGCGCCGAAACATGTGGTTTGTACCCTGAACGTGGTTTGGGCCGCGGGTTGGTCGCGAGTTGGTCACGGGGTGGGTCGCGGGCTCTCCACCTGGAAGGAAAGCAAAAAAAGCCGCCGAAAATTGTGGTTTGTACCTTGAACGTGGTTTGGGTCGAAGGTGGGTCGCGGGTGGGTCGCGGGGTGGGTCGCGGGTGGGTCGCGGGTGGGTCGCGGGGTGGGTCGCGGGTGGGTCGCGGGGTGGGCGCGGGCGGGTCGCGGGGTGGGTCGCGGGTGGGTCGCGGGGGGTCGCGGGGTGGGTCGCGGGGTGGGTCGCGGGGTGGGTCGCGGGGTGGGTCGCGGGTGGGTCGCGGGTGGGTCGCGGGTGGGTCGCGGGGTGGGTTGCGGGTTGGGTCGCGGGTTGGTCGCGGGGCGGTATGCGGGTGGGACCACGACAACAAACAACAACAAACAACAACAACAACAACAACAACAACAACAACAGCAGCAGCAGCAACCACAACAACAACAACACCAACACCAACAACAACAACAACAACAACAACAACAAACAACAACAACAACAACAACAACAACAACAACAACAACAACAACAACAACAACAACAACGATAATCCGCACCGCGGAATTCCACTTCAGCCACGCACCCAGGGACAGTGAATGACCGTTCGGCCCCCTCACTCTGACCTTGAACGTGGTTTGGGTCGAAGGTGGGTCGCGGGTGGGTCGCGGGGTGGGTCGCGGGTGGGTCGCGGGTGGGTCGCGGGTGGGTCGCGGGTGGGTCGCGGGTGGGTCGCGGGTGTGTCGCGGGGTGGGCCGCGGGCGGGTCGCGGTGTGGGTCGCGGGGTGGGTCGCGGGGTGGGTCGCGGGGTGGGTCGCGGGGTGGGTCGCGGGTGGGTCGCGGGTGGATCCCGGGGTGGGTCGCGGGGTGGGTCGCGGGTTGGGTCGCGGGTGGGTCGCGGGGCGGGTTGCGGGTGGGACGACGACAACAAACAGCAACAACAACAACAACAACAACAACAACAACAACAAACAACAACAACAACAACAAACAAACAAACAAACAAACAAACAAACAAACAAACAAACAAACAAACAAACAAACAACAACAACAACGATAATCCGCACCGCGGAATTCCACTTCAGCCACGCACGCAGGGACAGTGAATGACCGTTCGGCCCCCTCATTCTGATGTGTTCAAATCCGCCTTTTGGAGAACGTGCCCGACCTGACGCCAGTCGTCGTGCGCGCTCGCTGCTGCCCCCCGTTGCCTCCGGTGCTCCGCGGCTCCCCTGCCAATGACATTTTCATCCTCGAGCGCGCGACGGTCTTTACACGCCCACCCCCGTGTGGCCCTCTGCTAAGTACATCTTCATCCATTAGTGCATGACGGTCGTTGCACGGCCCCCCTTTGTGGCCCTTTGCCAGTTACATCCTCATCCTTTGGCGCGTGACGGTTGCTACACGGCCCCCCCCGAGTGTAACGGTAATGATAGAGCCCCATCCCCATCCTTTTTGGCGATCGCAGCGCATAGTACGGCGATCGCAGCGCACCCCCGCCCCGAGGTACCCCACCCCGCCCAAGCGTTGCCGGTACCCGTGGCAGTGAGAACACGTGCCAAGAAACACCCTGCTTGCCTCCAGGGTTCCCTGGGTTTCTTCGGTTTCGATGGTTCTGCTATGGGAAGTGTAACGCTCCCACACCAAATAACCGTGGACCTCCTGGGGTCTCAGGGTCAGGTTATGTGTGGAAGGTTTCTTGTGGTCGGGCCCCTGCTGCACCCGAAATGATGAGAAAACCATCTCCGCGTGTCGGCGTCCGCCCCACCGCCGCCCTCCTCCCGCTTGACCTCGAGGGGGCGTTTTCGATGTGGCGCACGGACGGGCTGGGCATGGTGGCAGGGCTGGTTGCCTCGAGCCGTCCAGCCTCCTGGCATGCTGGCTTCGAAAGAAAAACAACGCCATAAACATAAGCTTGTGGCGCTCCCGCGCGGATTTTTTTGGAACCGCGCTGGGCCCACCAGGCGGCGCCTCCAGCGCCGCCCCTAGCGCGCCCCGCGCGCCAGGGAGGGGGGTCCAGCGCAGATCCACGAAATCCGCGCGGATCGCCGAAAGTCTATGTTGATGGCGATGCTTCCTTTCTTCTAGTGACGATCGCTGCTGGAAACGATGAGGAAACCGTCTCCGCCTGTCCGGTTCCTGGCCCCACGAGGCCTCCGCCCCGCCGCCGCCCTCCCGCTTGACCTCGAGAGGGGACGCTTTTGGAGCGGCGCACGGGCTGGGCACGGTGGCAGGACTGGTTGCCTCGGCCGTCCCGCTTCTCGACCCTGCTTGCCTCCAGGCTGCCCTGGATTTCTTCGGCTTCGATGGTTTTGCGATGGACAGCGTGACGCCCCCACACCAAAAGAGTCAATGGACGTCCTGGGTTCTCAGGGTTGGGCTTCGTGTGGGAGGTCTCTTGTGGTCGGGCCCCTACTGTACAGATGACGGCTGCCCTGAAGGCGGCCGTCGCGCGCGGGTCCGAGTGAAAGGTGCAGATCCTGGATTCTGAGGCGGACGCCAGCGCGCGCCCCCAGGGTTCGGCGCTCCAGGCGGAGCTCCGGAACGCGCAGGGACCCTTCCATCCGGATGCAATTTCTGGGTGGTCAAATTCTGATTGTGCCTTGCTCTGAAACCTGGTTTAATCCCGTTGGGTCTGGCCAAATCCTGGTCAATCCCTATGAATCCCGTTCAAATTTCCCGCTGAATCCGCGGCCAAGTCCGGCGCAGTAGCCCTCCAGCCTTGACCGTCCAGGAGGACTGCTAAAAGATAGCGCCAGGACGTCGAGGTCCTCATTCCTGTCGAGGTTTGGCAGTCCAGATAGACCTATAGGTCTTGAGTGCTATTTTGTAGAACTCTGGAAGGTCAGGGAATGGGGCTTAGTTTTCTCTAATCCCTACGACGTAGATCGCCCCGCAGTTGTCGGGTTCACCCCAAAGGGGGTCCAGCGACAAGGGGGTGGTGCAATAGATTTGGCGCAATCGATTTGTGGGGTTGCAATTCATTTGGGGCGTGCAATACATCCTGGGGCGCAAATGTATGGCTGGGTTGTCGCGTGCAATACATTACTTGCAATACAATGCAATACAATTCTCCGGCGCAATACACTTGCAACACAATTGTCCCAAATCTATTGCACCACCCCCTTTTCAGCTGGACCCCCTTTTGGGTCACCCAAACCGTCGACAAGTTCATCGATGGATCAAGATGAAGATCTAGGCTTTAGTCGGGCGTGTCCCTCTACAGCAGACTATTCAAAAGTAGTCAAAAACATAGTCTGGGGACGATTGTTTGATATGGCTTTTATTACTTAGGATTTTTTTGGCGGGGTATTTGATTGTTCGTCCAAAATTCGCCTGTACGGGGAGTAGATGGGGTCGGAGGATCGCGCCGCATCGCCGGTGCATCGGCGAGGCGGCTCGATGTGGAGCCCGCTTTCCTCCACGCCGACGGCGCCGATGCATCGCCCATGCTTCGGCGATGCATCGCCGATGCATCGCCGATGCATCGCCGATCCTCCGACCCCACCTGCGCGGACCCCATCTGGGAGGCCTCTAGAAGAGCCGGCCCCTGGGAAAGGGCCACGACAGAACCACGGCGTCTGGGGTCTGCGTCGTGGATGGGCGCCTGCTGCTCCGCTCCTCCTCCTCCTCCTCCTCCTCCTCCTCCTCCTCCTCCTCCCCTCCTCCTCCTCCTCCTCCTCCTCGTCCTCCTCCTCTTTTCTCCTCTCCTCGTCTTCTCGTCTTTCCTCCCCCTCTCCTCCTCCTCTCCTCCTCCTCCTCCTCCTCCTCCTCCTCCTCCTCCTGCTCCCAGTATGACTCGTGCTCCTCGTGCTCCTCCCCCTCGTCCGCCTCCCCAACCGCTGCTCTGGTTCCTCCTGCCCACGCTCCTGCTCCCAGCCGGGTCCCAGGACGCACCACCTCCCACTGTGTGCATGTTCCCTTTGTGTTCTCCCCTCGTCCCTCTTCTCTCTCGCCCTCCCTAGGCCCCTCCTCTCTCCCGTCCCCCTCCTCCCTCCCCACCCCCACCCCCCCATCGCCCTCTCAAGGTGGTCCTCCCTACTCTTTCTCTTGCCCCCCCCCCGTCCTCCCTCCTTGCCGTCCGCCCCCCCCCCCCCCCCTCTTCTGCACCGACGCAGTTGGTTCGCGACGTGGCCTCCCCTGGGGATCTCGACTCTCTACCCCTCCTTGGGGGCCAGCCTGACGCCCCTGGACCGGCAAGCGACACCGTGATGCGGAGAACGCGAACGCATTGTCGTCGTAACTTTGCGCTTCGCCCAGATCTGAGGGTCCCTCCTCCCTCGTCTTCATTCGGATACAACACTTGGGGGATTAACATCAGAATCGGCGCTGGTATGTTCGTTGGTCGAAAACCAGCTCAATTCGGCATAAGCCCCTTCGCTTCGATTGGATGCCGCCCGATCCCGTTGGATCCAACTCATCCTGGGCCCAATCCGGCTCGCACCGCTTAGCCCTCAGCCATAGCCCTTTTGCGAAGATCTCCCACGAGTTGCCTCGTCGTCTCCCTCGACGGGCAGGCTTCGGCTTGTGCACGGACAGCCCCCCCCCCCCAGGCAGTTGCGGCCGTTCTCGGCAGGCCCCCGAGAGGCCCGAGGCCTGGCATCGCTCGGACGTGTGCGTTTTTTCCTCGGCGAGGGCCATCGAGGAGCATCCCTGACCATTGGGCGAAAAAACCACGCACGGAACCAACAAAAAACACAGGGAATGGACGTCCGAGCGATGGCCAGTCAGCAGGCTCCCGAGAGGCCCGAGGCGGCCTCAACCACCTGACAAGCCCCGGAGCGCGGAGCGCCCCAAGGGGAGCGAGCCCGGAGGCGGCGTCGGGGCGTCGAGACCGCCCGGAACTGGAAGATCACCTCGGGGGGCCGGATGTGTCGAGGCCGGCCAGGGCTCCCCCGGGGGCGGGGCCCGAAGCAGTACCATCCTGGAGAGAAGAATCGGGGGTGTACAGAACCCCCGACAGTGACACGTCGATTAGTGAATTGTCCGTTTTCGGTTCTCGAGAGGGCGCCGCGGCCGTTCTTTTGGAGGCCTGCGCCCGGCAGGTTTGGGCCTCAGGTCGTTTTCACGAAACCACGTTTTACTAAAGGGGGGTCTGTCCATCCCCGAACCTGGGGGCGCTGCCCGAAGCAGTACCATCCTCGAGGGTAGGAGGACCCCTAACCTTTTGAGGCTCCAGCCTACTTTAGCCTGGACCACCAGGAAGAGTTTCGAGCACTCAAGAAGTACCGAAACTCGAGGGTTTTCACGTGTCGGGCCCTGGGAGACGCTCGTTCGACACTGTTTTTTTTTTCTAACTGTTTCGACACTCTCTGGACACTTTTCTGGGTGCCCGAAACTATTTCTGGGATGTGGTCCTTAATCGGGCCAGACGAAAGGGGGGGATTGGGAAAGGGGGGGTTACGAAATTTGCTGCATGCAGCTGGTTTCGGCCTCACCGAGGGGCCCATTCCTCGATACATAGCGCCTCCGGCGCCGGGAGGCGCCGGGAAAATCAGCTACGCGAGCTGATTCTCAAACCCCCTATCCCCCCCTTTCGCCCGGCCCGAGAGCAACAGAGCCCTAACCCCAATGGCACCTTGCAGGCGTGGCCTCACTCAGGTCCCCGTGCCTGCCTTCGGGATATCACGGTCTGGGACGGCGTGGCTCGAGGAACCTGCAGAACAAAAAAACACCTGCCCCCATCCCTCGTGTCTCTGTGGGTCCTCCCGGCTTTGGGCCACCTCCCAGTGGGTCAGGGCTCCTTCTGTCGCTGATCCTACCAGAGGAGGAGGAGGAGAGGAGGAGGAGGGGGAGGAGGAGGAGGAGGAGGAGGAGGAGGAGGAGGAGGAGGAGGAGGAGGAGGAGGAGGTGGAGGAGGAGGAGGAGGAGGAGGAGGAGGAGGAGGAGGAGGAGAGTCCCCCCCCCGCCCTGCCCGGCACCCGCCCCCTCCGGCGATGGGCGGGCCCCCCCGCAGGAGAAGAGGGAACCTCCTCGCAAGGAGGCGGCCCGCCGCGCCGACCCGCCGCAGCCCGTCGCCGCCTCGCCGTCGCCTTCCGCCCTGCGCCCCACGGTCTCCACCCCTCCGACCGCGCCAGAACCACAAACTCTTGGCGCTCCGCGCGGGTTTCTTGGATCCGCGCTGCCCCCCCCCCCCCCCCCCCGGCGGCGCCTCCGGCGCCGCCCTTGTGGCGCGCTCCGCGCGCCAGGGACGGGGATTGGCGCGGATCCAAGAAATGTGCGCGGAGCGCCAACAAGTTCATGCGTGCGCTGTCTGTTGCACTCTTCTACACTATGAGAGCAAGGTTTTTGGCTTTCGGACCGTTGCGTGTGTCCCCCGTGGTCTTCCCGCCTCGGGGTGCTCTCCGGCAGCTGCGCCTCGCCGAGCGCGTGCAGGGGGGGGGCCCAGAGCGTCCAGAGCCGCCGCCCCAGAGTCAGGAGGGGAAGAAATCACGCAGACACAATGAATCGTCGATTCCCCTGAAAATATGAGAATATGGGAAGTGGGGGGAAGACAGAAACCCAGAAACTATGGGAAACTATGGGGGAATCTTTTTATTTGTGTGCATTTATTTGTGTGTCCCAGGGCCCCTTCACAGAGACCCGAGCCATGACCCCAACGCCAGGCGAGAGCCCCACCGCGTCTCGATGCGGAGCAGTCGCGGCGGGAGTGACTGTTGCCGTTCTCGGCCTGCGGGCGCTCTCGCGCCAGTCCCCGCGGCCGTGGCAGCACGCCTCGGGGCGAGGAGCCGGTCCGCGGGAAGGATCTGGGCCGAGGTGCTGATATGATGACGGTGATGTTGGTGGTGGTGATGAAGATGATGCTGATAATGACATCATGATGGTGCTGACGGTGATGCCGATGGGGATGGTACGATGGTCGTGTTGGTGATGATGGTGATGATGGCGGTGACGATGATGATGCTGACGACGATGATTGCGTGATGCTGCTGGTGGTGATGATCCTGATGATGCTGGTGTTGATGATGATGGTGGTGGTGATTGTCGTGGTGGCGATGATATGATGATGGTGGTGATGATGATGATGGTGATGCGGATTATGATGGCGATGGTCTGTTGGTTTGTGGTGAGGCTGATGATGGTGATGGTGATGATGATGATGCTGATGATGATGATGATGATGATGTTGGGGTGATGCTCATGAAGACTGTGACGATGGTGATGCTATGATGATGGATGTAGCGATGATGGTGGTGCTGGTGGTGATGCTGATGATGATCATTATGGTGATGCTTGTGGTGATGATGCAGTTGATGGTGTGATGATGCGGGTGGTTATGATGATGTTGCCGATGCCGATTCGGATTATGATGGTAATGATGGTGATGTGATAACTGGTGGTGGGGTTGATGATGGTGCTAGCAATGATGATGGTCTTACGCTGGTCGTGACGATGGTGATGACGACGCTGGTGCTGCTGTTGATATGATGATGGTGTTGATGATGATGGTGATGATGCTGATAATGATGTAAATATGATTGTGTGGTTGATGATGATGATAATGATGCTGATGGTGGTAATCATAATATGATGGTTGTGGTGGCGGTAGTGATGGTGATGCTGATGATAATGATGCTCTGATAATTGTGGTGGTGGTG
Organism: Prorocentrum cordatum; assembly: GCA_963575745.1. Classification (NCBI taxonomy): domain Eukaryota; class Dinophyceae; order Prorocentrales; family Prorocentraceae; genus Prorocentrum; species Prorocentrum cordatum. The sequence continues at coordinate 13,911 of CAUYUJ010016275.1, forward strand.
AGGACGATGATGATGGTGATGATGCTGATGATTGTATGACCATGGTGGTGGTGATGATGCTGCTGCTGCTGATGATGATGTTGTTGTTTGTTGACGAGGAGGAGGAGGAAGAGGCGGTGGCGTCGGCGGCGGAGGAGGGACAAGGAGGTGGATGGAGAGAGGAGGGCGCAAACCGCGCCACATACTTCGCGTTGCCTGGAGAAGGAGGACGGGGAGGGAGAGATGGACGACGCCAGGGGGAGGAGGGGAGGGGGACGACGACAGGGAGTGGCGAGTGAGGTATGGACGACGACAGGGGGGAGGGGAGGAGGCAGGCGGAGCAGAAGAACTTCCCCCGCCCCTCGCCCGGGCCCGCCCCAGGCGCGGGAGCGCGGCGAGAAGGACGGCCGCCGCCGCGGCCGGGCGGCCTCTGCTCGGCCACCCATCCGTCCGACGCCCATCGCCAGGTAGCCGGCCGCAGTGGGTGCCCGTCGGCCGTGGAAGGTAGGATGGTGCAGTTGTTCCCAGACGTTCTCGCGTCATGAGAAAGCACGACGTGGGGGAGGTGATGCTTGCGGCCCATGGGTGCCTTCGTTGGACCCTTGGACCACCAGAACAACGACCCCGGATGAAAAGCCGGTCCCAGAGAGTCGGTCGAGACCCGTGGGAGTCGACCCGATGAAATTAGCTCGGCGAAGGACCCGACCACATGCAGTTGTGAGTACCGGTGGAGCTCCTTGGGGGGCCACGAACGCTGTATTGGGAGGGGGGGACGCATGCGAACACAGCCACTGGGGCCTTCGGTGGAGCCTCGAACGCTTTACTGGGCGGCAGAGACGCATGCGAACACCACCACTGGAACCTTCGGTGGAGCTCCCTATGGGGCCATGAAGCGCTGTACTGGGCGGGGCAGACGCATGCGAACACCGCCACTGGAACCTTCGGTGGAGCTCCCTATGTGGCCACGAAGCGCTGTACTGGGCGGGAGAGACATGCGAACACTGCCACTGGGGCCTTCGTTGGAGCTCCCAACGCATGGGGCTGCGAAGCGCTGTACTGGATGGGGGAGGCGCATGCGAACACCGCCACTGGAGTCTTCGGTGGAGCTCCCTAGGGGGCCACGAAGCGGTGTACTGGGTGGAGGAGACGTATGCGAACACCGCCACGGCCTTCGGTGGAGCTCCTTATGGGACCACGAAGCGCTGCACTGGGGGGCCACGAACGCTGTCTTGGGAGGGGGAGACGCATGCGAACACAGCCACTGGAGCCTTCGGTGGAGCTCCGTATGGGGCCACGAGACGCTGTGACGTGCGGGGGAGTCGCATGCGGGCATCGCCACTGGGGCCTTCGGTGGAGCTCCCTATGGGCCACGAAGCGTTGTACTGGGCGGGGGAGGCGCATGCGAACACCGCCACTGGGGCCTTCGCGGTAGAGCTCCCTGTGGGGCTGCGAAGCGTCATATTGGGCGGGAGAGTCGCATGCGAACGCCGCCACTGGGGTCTTCGGTGGAGCTCCCTATGTGGCCACGAAGCGCTGTACTGGGCAGGGGAGACGCATGCGAACACCGCCACTGGGGCCTTCGGTGTAGCTCATTATGTGGCCACGAAGCGCTGTACCGGGCGGGGGAGACGCATGCGAACACAGCCACTGGGGCCTTCGGTGTAGCTCCTTATGGGGCCACGAAGCGCTGTACTGGGCGGGGGAGGGGGAGACGCATGCGAACACTGCCACTGGGGCCTTCGTTGGAGCTTCCAACGCATGGGGCTGCGAAGCGCTGTACTGGATGGGGGAGGCGCATGCGAACACCGCCACTGGAACCTTCGGTGGTGCTCCCTATAGGGCCACGAAGCGCGATATTAGGCGGGGGAGACGCATGCGAACACCGCCATTGGGGCCTTCGGTGGAGCTCCCTATGGGGCCTCGAGAGGCTGTAGTGAGGGGTGTGCCGAGATGGTTGACTGGCGCGGAGGGCAGCATCAGGGATGGGAGGAGGGAGGAGGGGGAGGAGGAAGGAGGAGAAGAGAGGAGAGGAGAGCAGAGGAGAGGGGAGGAGAGGAGAGGAGAGGAGAGGAGTGGAGGAGGGGACGCGGGGCGCTGCCTCTCCGTCTCCTCAAAGCGAGGACCCGAGACCACAGGACGGTTGGGACCAGTCCTGAGGTCGGGGAGCTGGCTCTCTTGCCAGAGGAGTAGCCAGCGGTGTTCGGGCTCGGGGGGGTGGGCCTTCGTTGCCACGGCTAGACGGCACGGGAGGACACGGGAGGACGCGGGAGGCCACGGGCGGATGCCGGAGGACACGGGAGGATACGGGAGACCACACGAGGGCACAGCAGGTTTTCAAACCCAACCAAATGTTAATCAGCTCGAGTACGGTAGGTTGGCGTCGTGTCGACCGGCGGCGACCCCGCCGCCAGCGTGCATCTTGGCAGGCCGCCGGCGACCCAGCATCGGCCCATCGTTGAACGATTCGGCGTTTCTGAAGCGGCCGATCGTTGAAGATTGAGCGATTCCCGCGGTGTCAGGAACCGACGCCGAAGTCGACACGACACGAACCTGCCGTGAGCTGATTCAGGCTCCAGGGGCGGGGCCTTGGTGCAACCGCAACCGTCGCTCGCCCGGGCGCGGTGTCGGTTTCCTCGTGCCTCTGTGTCTCAGGCTCAATGTTCTCCGGGCCCGCGTTCGCGTCACTTGTCGTTTCCGTGCCCAGCAGCAGTATCACAACAATCTCCATCCTCATCGACATCATCAACATTTCAGTCCCGGTCATTTCATCACCGTCCTCTCCGAGCTGGGTCCTCCGTCTTCAGGCCCCGACGCTCCACCCGGCCTTCGGGGCAACCTTCGGGCAACCTTCGGGGCAGCCTTCGGGGTAACCTTCGGGGTTGGGTCTCTATGATCTCCCGTGTGGAAGACTGCTTTCGCACTGCCTCCCGCAGGGGGTAAACGGTGCTGCCGCTGGCCCCCCGGGGATCTCCCGGGCCTCTCTCCCCCCTGACCGGCCCGACCCAGCCCAGAAGGTTGGCCAGCGGTGCACACGGTTAGGTACAGTAGGGGCGCGCATCAAGAAACCATATGCTTTTCGCCAGGGTGTCCTGGGTGTCTTCGCTCCTCGCGCCGCGCGGCGACTTCCCGCAGCCGTTGAAGGAGCTGCTGCGTTCAGGGTGCTCCAGGTTTCCCCTCAGGTGCACCTCGCGCACGGGTTCTCAGGGCTGGGTCTCTTGCGAGGGTTTCTTGCGGCCGCGCCCGCACTGTAGCCTTCCAGGCCGGGGGTGGCGCTCAGTCGGGCTCGTCTTTCTGCAGGGGCAGTGTTCAAGAACAGTCAAACAGATAGTCGGGGGGCTACTTTTGGAGTCTGTTTGGGCATCTTTTGGCATAAGGAGGAGGAGGAGGAGGAGGAGGAGGAGGAGGAGGAGGAGGAGGAGGAGGAGGAGGAGGAGGAGGTGGGGTCGGGGGGGGGGCGCGCTGCGCCGTCGGCCCGTGGCGCCCCCTCGGTGGCCCGCCAAAGCGGGCCTTCACAGGCTGCCCGTGGCTGCCCCGCCGTCGGGCAGGCGCTCCTCGGTGCACACGCGGGGCGCCCACGGGGCACCGGGGGCGCGAAAACGACGCGAAGATCGGGACCAAGACGGGTCGGGATATAGCTCGAAGTCTCTGAGAATCAGCGGGTTTGGAGGATGTATTGGGCGCCGCGGCCGCTCTCAGAGCGTTCCGGAGCGCTCTGAGAGCGCTCCGGAACGCTCTGGAGCGATTTATCCCGATCCTATAGCCTTGTTTTAGGCGCCGGGGAAACCGGCTGCGCGCCGCCGACGCGCGAGCGTGAAGGCATCTTTTCGGAAGTTGGAACATATATAGTGGCGGACGGTTTTTCGATCCCGGGGCTTTTCTTGAGGGTCGGGGGCGACGTCGGGGTGGTGTGGTGTATATTTTTTCCCCGATGTCCCGGGGAAGCAGCGAAGCATGTATGCACCTAGGGTCCCGTATACACCAGGATCCGCTCTCCAGTGCAGATTTCAATGCAGGGCCGGAAAAAGCGTCGGTGTATAGAGGTCGGTTCCCTATCTTTGAGGCCCTCGCAGGACAGGAGAACCGCCATGAGCGTATAAGCTTTCGGTCCGCGCGGACCCTGACCCTTCACCCCCCGTCCCAGCGCCTCCAGCGCTGCCCCTGGCGCCTGAACGCGGCAGGGAAGGGGGTCCAGCGCCGACCCAGGGAATCCAAGTAGACCTCTGGGGGTCTCTGCTGATGTCGTTGCGCTTGCGTTCCAAGAAATCTGCCACGTCCCTCTGCTTGAAGGGTCGAACAGTTTCGATCAGGTTCTGATCGGCCTTTGGGCCTCGGCGTGGCGGTTTTTGCTGCGCCGCCTCTGGCGCACTTCTCCGCTCCCCAGGGGGTCCATCGCAGATCCAGGAAGTCCGCGCGGACCTCCGACAGCTTCTGTGCATTATTTAGCTTGTTTTTCGGCATCGGGGAATGGGGGCGGGGTAGGTTGAGCGGGGGAACGCGTCGGCCCCCAGGCGCCCATTTCATCGCCGATCAGAGGCGTGGGCGGCTCCCATCCCCCGCGCAGGAGAGCGCGCGGCCTCGCGAATGAGAGGGCCCGCCGCCGAGGCATCGTCGATTTCGACGCGGCGCCGGCTCCACGTCAGTGCTTCCGCCCGTGAGGTCGAGAGAACATCGCCCCCCACCCCCCCCTCGCCGTCCCCACGCGCGCCACGGCATCCCTAGCTCCCCTGGCAGGAGAAGGGGCGCGAGAAGGACAGCAGCCCGCCCCCGCCCGGGCGGTTGGAAGGGGGAGGAGGAGGAGGAGGAGGAGGAGGAGGAGCACGAGGAGGAGGAGGAGGAGGTGGAGGTGGAGGTGGTGGAGGAGGAGGAGAGGAGGAGGAGGAGGAGGAGGAGGGATGGGGGGGAGGAGGGGGGGGAGGGGGAGGGGGGGGAGGGGGGAGGGGGAGGGGGGAGGGGGAGGCCAGGCTGGCGCAGCAGCGTGGCATCGTCCTTCGAAGCTCCGCGCGGAGCTCTCGCCTCGGCGCCGAGCCTCCCCCATGGCGGCGACTCGGGCGCCGGCCCCCCGGGGTGCCCTGCGCGCTGCTGGTGGCGGTCTCTGGCCTCGCCAAGCCGAGGCAGCTGCGCGGATGTACGACGACAGCTTCGGCTTCTGCCGTGGATGACGCTTGTATTGTACGTGCGTGTGCGTCTGGCACCGGCCCACTCGACAGTGAAGGCTTCCGCGTCGGAGTGCCCCCCCTCTGTCCTCGGGCGCGTGGCCGAAGTGGCGCTTCCCGGTGCGGTCTGTTGTTGCGTTGTTGTCTGGATGTTGCTGTTGTCGTCGATGATGTCGTTGTTGTTAGTAATGTCAATGTGAATGTTGAGCTCTCACTACCGACGAATGATTATTGTTGATCCCCCCTCCGGTGACCATTGTGTTCCCCCGGGGCTCGCACCCTGTTTTTGCATCAGGAAAAGTCACGGGGCTCAAACTGGGCCCCTGGCCCCCGGTCAGCAACAACAACAACCGTTCGCGCCTGATACTTACAAGGTTTTCCCAAATCGTGTACGCAATTCATGTACGCATCGCGCTCTCGCGTGGGACTTCCTCGCAATTGGTTCAGACGCTGCGCCCTCGACACTCAGGCATCGCGCTTTCGCTGTCTGGCTGTTCTCACGATTTAGTTGTGAATCGCGCTATCGCTCGAGACCTCCTCGCGATTCTTGCAGGGCCCACGCTTCAGCAACCCGCCTGCTCGGCCTGGTCGCCTGGACCCGCCTTCCCGGTCTGCCCGCTATGGGTCCGCCCACCACCCGATCTGCCTGTCTGGTTCTACCACTTGTGTTCTGCTCCTTGCCGCCTGCTCCCCTCATGCTAATTTTTCTCGCGTGCTCCATTCTTCTCCCTCCCCCTTCCTTCCGTCCGCTCGTCCCTTGTTTTAGGAGGTGCGCTCAATGCGCGTGGCGGGTAAGGAAGATATACCCCCAAGGGGGTACGATCGAAGACGACGAGGGCCGGTACCGAGGGTTTGGGATATACGTAGTAATTGGCACGTGAGCAGATAGGCGCGAACAATATGAACATGATGGTTGTTGTGGATGTTGGTGTTGATGTTGTTGGTGCTGTTGTTGCTGTTGTTGTTGTTGTTGTTGTTGATGTTGTTGTTGATGTTGTTGTTGTTGATGTTTTGTGTTTAGTGTTGATGTTGCTGCTCTAAGTGTTAGTGGTGTTGGTGTTGGCGTTGTTGCTGGTCTTGTTAATGCTGCTGCTGGTGGTGTTGCTGTTGTTGCTGCTGTTGTTGTGGTTGGATCTTCGTTTTTATAGAACATTGCTGTTGATCCCCCCGTGCCCTCAGTTCAGTTAAGGTGCTCCTCATTGGGATCGCACTTGGTTTTTTTACAAGGGAAAGTCTGCTGGCTCCGATTGGATTGGGACAACAAACACAACGGCTCCCGCTTTATAGTTCCTCACATCTTATTTCACAATCGCGGTCGCGCATGGGCTTCCTCACAAAGTATGCAGGAATCGCGTTCTCACGAGGGACTTCCTCGCAATGTATTCAGACGCCGCGCCTTTGACACTCAGGCATCACGCTCTCGCTTTGGCCTCCTTTGTCGCGATGTACTTAGGAATCGCGCTATCGTCCAGGACTTCCCAGCGATTCATGCGGGACGCACGTTTCAGCAACCCGCCTGGTCGACCTGGCCGCCTGGGACCGCCTTCCCGACCCGCCTGTTAGGGTCTATTCGCCCGATCTGCCAGTCTGGTTCTGCAACTTGCCCCCCCCCCTCCCCCTGCTACTCTCTCTCTCTCTCTCTCTTTCGAGCTCCATGCTCCTCCCTCCCTCTTGTCCCTTTCTTCAACCCGTCCTCTCTTCCCCTGTCGTAGGGGCTGCATGACATACACGTTGCGAGTAGGAGAGAGATATCCTCAAGAGGACACGATCGAAGACGACGATGGCGGGTATCTAGGGTTGGGGATGGATATACGTGTCGAATGGCACGCACGCAGACAAGAGTGAGCAGTCTTAAAATGATTGTTTTTGTTGTTGTTGTTGTTGTTGTTGCTTCGGCTGTTGTTGTTGTTGTTGTTGTTGTTGTTGTTGTTGTTGTTGTTGTTGTTGTTGTTGGTTGAGTTCTCACTTCTGCAGAATAATTATTGTTGATCCCCCCGCCCAGGGCACATTGTACTTTTCAAGTGAAGTGCTCAGGGAAAACGGGGGGTCACTACATTTTGCCCCTGGCCCCCGAGTTGCAGCAACAGCGGTTCCCGCCTGATGCTTCCTCACCATGTATTCCAGATCGCGCTCTCTCGCTCTCCCGCCTGTTAGGGTCTACCTACACGATCTGCCCGTCTGGTTTTGCCACGTGTTTTCCTCCCCCTCCCCCTTGTTCTTTCCCGTGCTCCATCCTCCTCCCTCCCCCTTGTCCATTCCCTCCATCCGTCCTCGCCCTGCACGAATTCACGTTGCAGGTGAGACAGATATGCCCCGAAGTGGGTACGATCGAAGACGAAGACGGCAGGTATCGAGGGTGCGGGATATACGTGTTGAATGGCACCCGAACAGATGAGAGCGAACAGTCTTAAAATGATTGTTGTTGTTGATGTTGTTGTTGTCGTCGTCCTCGCCTCGCGACCCACCCAGCGACCCACACCGCGACCTGGCCCGCGACCCACCCGTGACCCTTCCGCGACCCAGCCACATTGTTTTGACGAACGTTTGGCGCCTGCAGCGGGCTCGTTGCGCATTGTGGTAGAGAGTCAGCGCCTGCGGCGGACGCCTTCAGAGCCTCGCAGACTGCCGACGATCCCGCCGCCCGCTCACTCGTATCCGCAACTGGCAACTACGGGTTCTACGCATGCTCCTACCACTTACTGTTTCGGTACGCAGCGTATGCATGTCGACGCCCACGATCTCGCATAGATCCGCCCGCCCTTCTTTCACATTCGCTGTTGCACGTGTGCATCTCGTGATTGAGGGCCTTCCATCGGGTTCGCTGTCACTCTGTCCCCAGCGCAGGCTGGCGAGTTTCATTGCGACCCCAGGTTCAGGTTGTCGAGTTTCACTGCGGCCTTGCCCGTCTTGGCTGCCGATCGGGGCCGCGATGCCGCAGCGCTGGCGGATGAAAGAAATGTGCGCCGTCGTCGTCCTCTCGTCGGTATCGTCATCGTCCTCTCGTCGTCGTCGCCGCGGTCGTCGTCGTCGTCGTCGTCGTTGTCGTCGTCGTCGTTGTCGTCGTCGTTGGCCCGGCCACTGCCCGAGCAAAACCTCGCGAGCCTCCGAGAAATCGCTCTGCGGGATGCGCCCTGCCTCTCACCCTGCGGGCCGCCAGGAGAAGGACAGAGACCGCGACAAGGACGCGCTCTGCTGCGCGCCACGGCATGCGCAGAAGAAGCATGTGATCCGGTGTCAATTCATGGGTGGCTGGTGTCTCCATGCAGTTCCGTCTTTACGGTGCCTCAGCGAGCGCCAGGGCCTGGTGGTCGATGAGAAAGCGCCGTCTCAGCGTCGAGCGTCGATGCAGCGTGGAGTCAGCGTCGATGCAGCATCGAGATGTAGCGTCGCTCAGCGTCGATTCAATGCCGGTTCGCGTCGATCAGCATCGGACGACGTCGGTTCGCCAGAGGCAGCAAGATGGCACGGGAGGCTTCCGCGAGTTGCCGCCGAACATTGCTTCGCGCCATAGCACTCGACGAGACATTTTTTGCACAAGCAGTACAGTCAACCCGCATAGTACTCACGAGCGACTTTCCAAGATTTCCCCTGCATCCTTCACCTTCGGCCCACCCTCGGCCGCTTTCGCTGGCCGCGCCCCGCTCGCACAGTGTTGACACGGCCTTCCAAGGCCCTTGCGTCCTTACCACGCGTTCTTGTTTCACGGGTCGACTGTATGCGGTGCAGAACTCCTGGCCGGCAATACGGCTTATATATGATTGTGAGTCTTGTTATATTCCAGCGCGCGCCTTTGTGCCTCCCTCTTCCTCGTCGTCCTCCTGCTTCTCCTCCTCCTTCTCCCCTCCTCCTCCCTCCCCCTCCGCCTCTCCCTCCTCCTCCCCCTCATCCGCCTCCTCCTCCTCCTCCTCTCCTTCGGAGGTCCACGCAGATTTTCTGGAATCGGCGGTGCACCCCCCTGGCTGCGCCCCTTGCGCCCGCTTCCTGGCGTGCCCCGCGCGCCGGGGGACCGGGGCCAGCACGGAGCCGAGAAGTTCGCGCGGGCCTCGGAGAGTTGACGCTGGCGCGGTAGAATATGGACGCTGCTGGCTGGAGGCGGAAAATCAAGGGCAGAAAAAAACGCCCCTACCCTGGTTTACGAGGCGCTGTGCGCTGAAACTCCTGCTGGCTGACAGGGTAAGCCCTGCGTGAGATGCCGCGTCCTGGCGGCTCTAGGCTTTGGGGGTTCCCAGGAGGTTTACAGACCACGCACTTGTAACCCAGGGTAGGGTCGTTTTTTTATCCTTCAAGAAAAGGTATCCATACCGCTTCCCTCGTTTTCGCCTTTCGGGGCTTCCTGGGAGGCCCACGTTGCCACCGCGGGATTCGCCTCAAGAGGGTGGTCAGAATGCACCCCCAGGAGGGGTCCGTGGACTGGCGGCATCGGTACCTCTGTGGTTTCCCCAGCTGCATCACCCGCCAGTTGAGCTCTGCAGCAGCTCGCGAGCGCAGAGCGGTCTGTGTGTGAATGTGTGCATGCATGTGCGATTTATTTTTGTGTTTCTGAGTGCACCCCAAGTGGTCTCTGAGGGCTCGGGCGGACTCAGACGGCGTACACACATATACATACGTATACACATATATATATATATACACATGTATATAAACATATGTGCGAACATATGGAATTACACATGTGCACATATTTACAAAGACCTGTGGGAGCATACGCATATGTCGACGTACATGATAATACAAAGAGACCTACACATATACCAACAACAGCCATGATAATATTACGCTATGTGCCCACTCGTAAGTTGATGGGTGTGTGTGTATCCAGTTAACCAACGGCGATGACCCCCCCGGCCTCCTCTCCTACGATGGTTGATCTATACGGTTCAGGCTTTTTGGTCTTCCCCTGGCCGTGCGATGCAAAGCAGTCGGCTCGTACGGACGGACCTCCCTCGGCACAGTTTGTCTTCGCCCTCCTGCTCATCATCCTCCTCGAAATCTCCCTCTTCAACCCTAGAGTTCCCAGTAGCTTTGACACACAACTCGACAAGCTCTGAAACCTTCAAGCCTCTCCCTCCCCGTTCCCAACCCCCCCCTCGGTCCACTCATGGGGCGAGCGCGGAGCAGGGGTGCAGCGGGGATTTGCACGGCGACTGGAATCCGGGCAACCACGCGAACGAGGCATCGATGGGACAGCCATACAGTCGGGGCCCTGAAGAAGGAACCCTTTTTGTTGAGGAGGGGCTCCGCGTTCCTGAAGTGTTTCACAGCTTGCCTCATGCTTTCCTTATGTTTTCGACAGGAAATCGAAGGTTAACTTATGGACAATAGGGGCCTCGTTCCTTATTTAGGGTTCCTTAGGTCAACGCCCCGACTGTAGGACAACCACGGGACAACCACGGAGCAACCACAGGACAATTCGCGCACCACCATGGGACCATCGCGGGGGGCAGCCGAGGGGCAGGCACGGGAAACCCACAGTATAACCATGGAAACTATTCAGGAGGGAAAGAAACACGCAGACACAATTAATCATCGATTCCCAGAAAACATGGGAAAGTATGGGGAGTGGGAGGGAAGACGAAAACCCAACAACTATGGGAAACTAGAGGGGATATTTATATTTGTGTGTATTTATTTGTTTGTCCCAGGGCCCCTTCAAAGACGGCGCAACCACACGACAACCCAGGGGTACTTCGGGAGTCAACGCCCGCCGATGGGAAGCTGCAGATGATGGCACCTTGCCCTATCAAGGCTGAGCTCCATCTCGCCCTCCAACCTCTATGCGAGTATCGTCACGCGTAATGGTCAGTCTGTGCCATCATGCGCGTCTACGAAAAAGCTCATTTCAGCCGCAGGAGATTGAGGGCACGATGGAGCTGATAGGGGGAAACGAGGAGATAGGAGGAAAGCGTCGCTGGGAGGGGCAGTCGCCTAGCATGTCGCCGTCATCGTGGTTAGTGTATAGCCGAACCGTCGCCCATGATTCCTCGCCCCCGTGCCAGGAAAAAGATGGCGATAAGGACCGACCTCTGTACGCGTTATGATCAGCGCATCACAGCGGGGGAGTTCGCGGCATGACGAACATTACAACGCTTTGAGAAGTACATGTTTTCGTGTGTGGTCTCGGCAGTTGTTGCAGCGAGGGCACTTTGCTTTGAATGCGAACAACGATGAGTTGAGCACACCCAGGAGAATGCCATTGCGTGTTTGTGTGCGTGTGTGAGGTCATCTGTACGCAAGTAGTGCTGACTGCAGGCGCTCATAACGGTGTCATGCACCATCGCGTATTCAGCGCGCGCGAGTGGTCGCAGTATTCCCGTTGTTTAACAGCACGCGCACGGCATATTACGTGTTTCCCCAGCGCACGTCTGTTAATTGACAGTGGGACTGGAGACTCAGTCGGAGAAGCAGCATGAGGAGGATTCTTCGTGGCCGAGATGCCAGCAATTACACGTGCGCACCTTGCTCAGCAGCGGGCGATACATATTACATGGTGCACATGTTTTACTAAAGCCTGCAGGAGTTTCGTCGGACCTGGAAAGACCCAGAGTAGATCATGGCAACACGATTGGGGGAGTCGAAGCTTCCATGTCCTTGCTTTGCGGGGACATCAGGCGACAACCACCACATCGTGAATACACCCTGGGGGATCGCTTGTGCATGCCAGCAATTGTCTGCACTCCGAAGCCAGCTCAGGACTGGTTGTGGTCGATGTAGGCGCCCCAAACGGCCAAATCGACTTCGGTTGTCGTCGATTTGGCCGTTTGGGGCGCCTGCATCGTGAATACACCCTGGGGGATCGCTTGCGCATGCCAGCAATTGTCTGCACTCCGAGGCCAGCTCAGGACTGGTTGTGGTCGATGTAGGCGCCCCAAACGGCCAAATCGACTTCGGTTGTCGTCGATTTGGCCGTTTGGGGCGCCTGCATCGTGAATACACCCTGGGGGATCGCTTGCGCATGCCAACAATGGTCTGCACTCCGAGGCCAGCTCAGGACTGGTGGTGGTCGATGTAGGCGCCCCAAACGGCCAAATCGACTTCGGTTGTCGTCGATTTGGCCGTTTGGGGCGCCTGCATCGTGAATACACCCTGGGGGATCGCTTGCGCATGCCAACAATGGTCTGCACTCCGAGGCCAGCTCAGGACTGGTGGTGGTCGATGTAGGCGCCCCAAACGGCCAAATCGACTTCGGTTGTCGTCGATTTGGCCGTTTGGGGCGCCTGCATCGTGAATACACCCTGGGGGATCGCTTGCGCATGCCAACAATGGTCTGCACTCCGAGGCCAGCTCAGGACTGGTGGTGGTCGATGTAGGCGCCCCAAACGGCCAAATCGACTTCGGTTGTCGTCGATTTGGCCGTTTGGGGCGCCTGCATCGTGAATACACCCTGGGGGATCGCTTGCGCATGCCAACAATGGTCTGCACTCCGAGGCCAGCTCAGGACTGGTGGTGGTCGATGTAGGCGCCCCAAACGGCCAAATCGACTTCGGTTGTCGTCGATTTGGCCGTTTGGGGCGCCTGCATCGTGAATACACCCTGGGGGATCGCTTGCGCATGCCAACAATGGTCTGCACTCCGAGGCCAGCTCAGGACTGGTGGTGGTCGATGTAGGCGCCCCAAACGGCCACATCGACGACCACCGCAGCCGAAAGCTTCGTGTCGAGGTCGGCGGGCTCCCCCCGAGGGGCCCTCCCAGCGGACGCTGTCCGCCGGCGAGGGCCATGCCGCAGGCCGCGCGCCCCTGCGAGTGAAACGCTCCTCCTCCTCCTCCTCCTCCTCCTCCTCCTCCTCCTCCTCCTCCTCCTCCCTGCACGCCCCTCGAGGCTCTGTGGTTGTGGTTGTGGTTGTCAATCTTTGCTGGGCCTGGATGGGGGGGGGTCACAGGTGATCTCCCGATGCTTCTTGGCGCACAGGAGGCCTCCAGGTGTCGAGCCCGCCTGCCATCCGCGGCCTCCTTCGCTCTCGGGCTGCACGGTATGCCCCGATCTGGCATTGACTCGACGACAGACACACGCACACACAAACATATCAGGAGGAAAAGAAACACACAGACACAATTAATCCTCGATTCCCTAGAAAATATAGGAAAATATGGGAATTGGGGGGAAAGACAGAAACCCAGAAAATATGGGAAAATATGGGGTATACTTTTATTTGTGTGTATTTATTTGTGTGTCCTTGGGCCCCTTGAACAAACATAGACATTCCGAGAGCTCCGCGCGCGGAATTCTTGGATCGTCGCAGGCCCCCCTGGCGGCGCCTCCGGCACCGCCCCCCGGCGCGCTCCGCGCGCCAAGGAGCGGTCCAAGACAATCCGCCCGGACATCAGAGTCATCATGTCATTGCGGAGGCCTTACGGCCGGTGCCGCCGACCCTGGAGGGCGTCGGGAGCCTTGAGACGGGGGTCAATGCAAACGGGGGTCAGCCAGGGCACCGGATCCTGCAGGATCCTGCAGAGACCCCCTCTGGCTGACCTGGGTTAGCGCGCCGCTCGTGGCCGCGAGGCGGCCGCGCATATTGGCTGACCCGGGTTTGCGAGAACCTGCATTGCATGTTTTTGTTGTCCTGCATTGCAGTTTTTGGTTTCCTGCTGACCCGGGTCTGGATCGACCCGGGTCAGAAGGTCCCCGAGGGCGACCCATGCGTTCTCTAAAGTGGCGGGGGGGGGCCTCTTGGGGTATCTTTGGGTCTCGTGTGGGGGGGGGGTCGTGTTGGGGCTCGTCGGGCCCCCCGTCTGGGCACCCTGTTGGAGCCGTTTGGGGAGCCTCTGGGGCCATCTTGGAGGCATCTTGGGCGGTCTTGAGGCTCTCTTGGGTCATTTTGGGGCTCTCTTGAGGCCACTTGGGCTATCTTGGGGCAATCTTGGGGGCATCTGGGGCCGTCTTGGAGCGTCGGCAAGTTGAAAGTTGAAACGGCGAGAACGCCAAAATCTGTCAAAAACCTCAAGGAAATCATTGATTTGTCCCTCTTCGTGCCCTCTTGGGAGTGCTCTTGGAGACTTCTTGGAGCGTCTTGGCAATCTCTTGGGCCGTCTGGAGGCTACTTTGGCGTCTTCGACCGATGGTTCGGCGATTCGGGGCCCTCTGGAGCCGTCTTGGAAGCCTCTTGGGGCACTCTTGGCCAGTCTGGGGGCTTTTCTAGGTCCCGGGACATCCCGGGGGGGATGCGTATCTGCCCCCCCCCCCCCTCCCCGGGACCCCCCCCGGGACCCCCCCCCCCCCCGGCGGGGAAGGGATCAAAGGGAAGGGGCTTCCCTTCGACTCAGCTACGACGTTGCTCAATTTCGCTTTGCCTTCGACTCAGCTACAACGTTGCTCGATTTCGCTTTGGTTTCGCTTTGGCTGGCGCGCCTGAGGGGAGGGCGACGACGACGACGACGACGACGACGACGAACGGAAGAGCATCGACGACGACGACGACGACGACGACGCGACGCGACGACGACGACGACGACGACGGCGGCGGCGACGACGACGACGACGACGACGACGACGACGTTCACGACGATCGGAAAAGCATCTTCCACACGCCGACAGGGTCGGCGGACTTCAGTTGTTTGGTCCCTCCTTCTACAGATGTGCGAGCATCGAGCGATTTGCTTTTGGGGGCCGCTTCGCATCGCGTCGGCGGGCCACTCTTCAAAGCGCGGTGGGGCTCATGGCCGAGGTTGCCGGGCCTCCAAGGACGCCTGACGGAGTCAGTATCGCAGCGCTCGTCGGTCTTCGACCCCAGCTTTGTCCAGATCGCTGTGCACCCTCGCTGCCCTTTTGCCAGCCCCTCGCATGGAGAGGACGACGCCAAGGAGAAGCCGAAAGAGGCTGGCGACAAGGAGCGTCGGACGGGGCCAGGGCGAGGACGAATCCGTCCCAGAGCGTTCCGGAACGCTCTCCGCGTGCTCCAGAACGCTCCGAGAAGGCCGCGGCGCCCGAGACATCCTGGCTTCCTCCAGAGCCGCCACACCTCAGAGACGCTCGATTCATCTTCGCCCGGTTGTATCCTCGTCCCAGCTTCGTCTCAGAGGAGGAGCGAGGAGGAGGAGGAGGAGGAGGAGCGAAGAGGAGGAGGAGGAGGAGGAGGGAGGAGGAGGAGGAGGAGGAGGAGGTGGAGGAGGAGGAGTCCCAGGGGCAGATTCACGGCTTTTATTTTCGTCGATGGTTCAGGTCTAAACCCAGACGTCGACTGGCTGACAAGAGCGGGGTGGGCAGCAGTTTCGATCCGAGCAGGGACCGAGGACGTGCTTGCAGCAGCTTACGGCCCCGTCCCAGGAATAGTTCAGTCCTCAGGTCTCGCCGAGCACTTCGCCCTGCTCCAGGCCCTCCACCTGCTTGGCGGGGTGAAGGGCACGATCATCACCGATCATAAGAACATCATCATGGGCCTCGAGAAGGGGCCAGCGGTCATGTGCGATCCGAAGCAGCCGTTCTGGGAGATCTGGAGGCAAATATCTTGGAAGCTAGATGATATCGGTCCAGAAAACGTCGAGGTCCTCTGGATGCCTCCCACAGGTCCAAGTCTTGATATCACCAGAATGGCTATCCAGAATATTGGTTTCACGGGAGCAGAGCAGCGGATAAATACGCTAAGCTCGGGGCCATGGGGCACCCTTCAGCAGCCCACGTTGAGCAGCGTTTAGCAGCAGCAGAAAATATAGGTAGACAATTCGTCAGGCTCCTCGGAGGGACCCTCAAGAGGCTCAGCGAGTTGAGTTTTCCAGACGTAGCGCCGTTTAAGAAGCCGACAGCGAAACAACCTAGGCAAGCCTTGATAGGTCCTGCAGAGCCCGTCTTGCAGCTTAGGATCGGCCCAGATGACAAAGAACATCTCTTGCACTACGAATGGTGTGTGTGGCTGTCGAGTCTGCGGCAAAACGGCTAAGAAACGTAGCATAGTTGTTCAGAGTGTGTGCCCAGGCATCCCCAGAGTCCTCGCCCTAGTGCATGAGTCTCATCGGATGTGGCGCCAGGGCGTGTCAGATCTCTTTTATTGTTCTGTGTGCGGGAGACACGCGCGGAGGCAGGTCAAAGACTTGACCGCGCGCTGCTCTCGTCCCACGGCTGCAGGAGCGAGGGCATTGAAGATGCTCCGCAGCGGAGTGGACCCCACCAGCAGGAAGGAGGTGGGAGTGCCATTCCCAGTGCATTGATTTTCCTGTAGTGGTGCGTGTCTTGCATTGCGGGACACGGACTCAGAGGCTCCAGAGGCTCCAGAGGAGGAGGAGGAGGAGGAGGAGGAGGAGGAGGCGGGAGGAGGAGGAGGAGGAGGAGGAGGAGGAGGAGGAGGACGGGGAGGAGGAGGAGGAGGAGGAGGATGGAGGAGGAGGGGGAGGAGGAGCGAGGGGGAGGAGGAACGAGGAGGAGGAGGAGGAGGAGGAGGAGGAGGAGGAGGGAGGAGGAGGAGGGGCAGCTCCTCGGGGCGAGGCCCAGGAAGCGGGGAGGGTGCCCGCCGTCGCGTGCAGCCCGTCCGCGTGCTGCACCGTTGCCTTGGCATCGCTCGGACGTGTGCATTTTTTCTCGGCGAGGACCATCGAGGACCATCGAGCAAAACAAACACGCACGAAACCGAAAAATGCACGGGACATGGACGTCCGAGCGACGGCACGTTGCTGGTGTCCCAAGAGGCCTGGCGCTTCGCCGGCAGTCGGCCACGCGCAGAGGGTCAGGCCCCCAGAGACCAGGACACAGATAAACCAGGACACGGAAAACTAACGAAACGACATCCTTTCCTGCAAAGTCACGTTTTTCAGCGCCCGTGCACGTTTTGTTTGCTGCACTGCAGGATTCGGGTTTGTGTCCGGGTTTAGCGGTGTTTTGCAGGTTTTTGGGGCCTGTGTCCGGGTTTATTCTGGAAATGCTGCGGTGCAGTATTTTGTTCGTGCCGCCGTTTGGAAAAATTGGTTTCGAGGGATGTTGGGTGTCTGGGTCTAGCGTGTCCGGGTCTACGGCGCCCTGAGAGGGGGCGGGCAGGGAGGGGGGAGGGCCTCTCAGAAGCGCCCCTGCTTCTTAGGAGGATGGCTTCTCAGAAGCACCCCTGCTTCTTAGAAGGCGCGGGCCTCACAGTCCACCCGCAAAGTGTAGGGATGGGCAAGTTCTCCCCTGGGTAGCCTTGCATCCTCACCTCCTCGGTCCGTCCTTGGCCGCTATTGCTGGCCGCGCCCCGCCCGGGAAGTGTCGGCACGGTTTTCCAAGGACCCTGCATCTTCATCGTGCATCCTTATGATTTGGGTTGATTTTCTGCATAGAAGTCAGGCCCGCCGCGCCTTCCAAGAAGCAGCCTCCTGAGAGGCATTTTCCCTTCCACCTACAGTCACCCCGCATGGTCAAGATGGGCAACCTTGCCAAGGGTACCCTTGCATCCTTGCCGCTTCGGCCCATCCATAGCGGCCTTCGCTGGCCAACCTCGTTCGAACAACGTTGACATGGGCCTCCGAGGCCCTCGCATCCTTATCGTGCATCCTTCTGATACGTGCCGGCTGCACGCTCCTCCGCACGCCGCCAAGACAGTGACGCGGCACGGGCTCCCCACGGCTGGGCTCCGTGCAGGCGTGCTGCTGCCCCGGGCTCCCTGGGAGTGCGACCGGCACGCCGGGCGGGGGCAGCTTGTCCGCGCGAGCGGCGCCGCCGCTGGTGCCCGCAAAGGCCCGGGGCTCCGTCGACAGGAGGTCGGCGGCGAAGTCCGAGCCCGGTGCTCGCCGGTCCACGGCCTCGGCTAACGCTTGGACGTGTGCATGTGTCCTTCGGCGGGGATCTTCGAGGAGCATCCTCGACCATCTGGCGAGCAAAAAAACGCGCACGAAACCGGACGAAAGCACAGGAGATGGACGTCCGAGCGATGCCAAGCGGCTCGGTCAGCCAGGTGGGCGGCGCGGGGAGGGTGCGGACTCCGTCGAGCGCGCGGCGAGGGCCGAGCCCGGCCCCCGCCGCCTCCGCCTCCGCCTCCTCCGCCTCCGCCTCCGCCTCCTCCTCCTCCGCCTCCTCTTCCTTATCATCCTCCTCCTCCTTCTTATCCTCCTCCTCGTCCTTCTCCTCCTCCTCCTCCCTCCTGCCCCAGCTGGGCACGCGGGAGAGTCGATGGTTGGTGGGGGGTTCGGACGCCGCCGACGAACTTTCACGCCGGCGGGCTTCCCACGGCGCCGTGCCGTCACAGCGTTGCCCAATCGCCTTCATGGTGGACTTCTCCCCCCTGGACGTCGTCGACCTGGTCGCGTAGAACGTCCTTCTTTGCAGCACTTGAGGATGGTGTTTTACGGAGCGCCGTTGACGGCAACACCACACCGCTCACCCTCCGGATCTTCGCCTCCGGCTCTTGTCCAAGGCGTTCTTTTTCCTGTGCAAGCTCCTCGGCACCGCTTGCACCCCGGCCCGCCCTCCGGCCGCCTGAGGCCCCGCCCGCTTGTGCCTTGTCTCCCCAATTAGAGCTGTGCGCAGCCCGCCTAGCTTTTACCGGAAGAGGTTCGCTTTCGCCCCGCAGGCCAACAAACATTAAAAAAAACGTGTCGTCGTCGCTGCGCGCTGCGTCGGATCCCCTGGGGGTTCCCAGTGGCCTCCCCGGCGGCCCAGGCAGGCAGCGCCCGAGAGGCGTTGGCGTTCCCCGTGTCGGGGGCGGCAAAGAGGGGGGTGCTGATTAAGGGGGGGGATATTCTGGCGGGGGCCATGGTAGATCCTAACATTTCAGGGCGTTCCTTCTTCTTCTTCTTCTTATTATTATTATTATTTCTCTTCTTCTTCGTCTTATTATCCTTCTTATTTTTCTTCTTATTTTTCTTATTATTATTATTATTATTTTCTTCTTCTTCTTACACATATTTTTCTTTTTCTTCTTCTTTTTCTTATTAGTATTATTATTATTATTCTTATTAGTATTAGTATTATTATTTGCATTCTTATTATTAGTATTATTAATGTTATTGTTATTACTCTTTTTCTTATTTTTCATTGCGCCCCTGGCCTCCCCACCCGGGCCGCGCACGTGCCGCTGGCCATGATATGCGTCCCCGCCCCCCCTTGGACGCCCCCTTCCTGGCCGCCCCCGATCGTGGCCTGGCTTCTCTTGGACTCGTGCGCATCTCTGTTGGCGAGGACCATCGAGGAGCATCTTCGATCATCTTGCAAGACAGCGCACGCACGGCACCGAAGAGAGGACGGCGAACCCACGTCCGAGCGATTGCGAGGGGGTCGTCGGCGTGGTCCCTCTAACAGGAGGAGTAGGTGAACATAGTCCACAAATCGTCGGGGACGGCTTTAGGAGTATTGTTGAGCATTGTTGGGGCCTGTTTTGGTTGTTTGCAACTTCTCGTCCAAGATCCGCCTGTCGGTGGACATGCCCGACCTGATCGTCGGCCTCCCGGGGCCCGTGTCGGGACGTCGTCGGGGAGCCGCCCGAGGGGCCAGCTCGCGGGGGGTGCGGCGCGGGTCCCGGAGCAGGAGCCCGAGGGCTCCAGGCTTCGCAAGGGGATGGTTTCCCGAGGCGGCCCAGGGAAGAGCACGGTCACGGCGGGCTCGTTTCAGATCTTTCCGATTCGATTCGATCCGATCTCGATGGGTTCCGATGCCGATTCGATGCGACCTGGGATTCCGATGTGGGTTCCGATCTCGCATCGGAGGCCCACTGAGCTGCCGATTTTCTCCCATGCGACATCTTCCGGCTCGGCTGCCGATTTCCGCCGATCCGATTCATTTCGATCGCCGATTCGATTTGTCGATTCGATTCTGGGCTTTCTTGCGGGCGTGCAGCCGAAACGTTGAAGGGACGGCTCGGGGCTATCGAAATGGTCACGGGCAGAGCGCGTACAGAGCCCAACAGCAGTTGTTCTTCCTTACGAACAGGATTCGTTGTCGGCGTCGCAGCGGCCGTTGGCCATTTGAGACAGAAGGCCGCCTGCCCGACAGCGGCCGCTGTCGGTTATGAGCAAAATTTCTTGGTCTGGTATCTTGCCCAGTTTTGCACGTACCCACCTCGGGCGTCCAACAGGACCGCTTTGGGCTCCCAAGGGTCTCGCTGATCCTCAGGTCATTCCGTGGTTATTTCTCCTGCTTTCCTCGTGCACCCAGGCACTTAGGGTGCCCCGTCCAAGTGCATAAATCGATTCGGAGATCGACTGCAAAATCGATTTACCCCAGAAGCAAAGTCTGGGGTAATTCAACTGCGTAGTCAAGACCTGTTGGAGCTCCGCGCCGCTTGCGGGCCCGGGCCGCCTGAGACCCTGCTCAGGCCCCAGGAAGGGCAGAAAAGTGAACAGGATGGAGGAAGAACTGGTTTTCGGGAGCCCTCCCTTGGCAGTGGGAGACTCGCGACAAATTGCAAAGTGGGTCTCGTCATTTGCTTGACGGCTTCGCCAAGCCAGCCCGAGTCCCCCGAACCCGAGTTTCACGTTTCCCTGGAGGTGCCTCGGTTTTGGGACCAAGAACTTTGCAACACACAACTCCTTGGCGCACAAATCCTTGGAGCTTCGTGCGGGTTTTTGGGATCGGCACTTGGTCCCATGGCGGCGCCACAAGGCGGCGCCTCTGGGGCAGTAGTAACTTGTTATTGCAAGTCATAAGTCGACGCCCCCAGGCGGGAGTGTCCCGCCGTCGGCGCACATCGCGATGGCGGGCGCCCGCATGTCCACCCGCCACGCGCCGCCGCTACGTCGGGAGGGCCAGGCCCCGCGCGGGCATGCTGGCGTGCCGCGCGGCCGTGCGTCGGGGTCCTTCCTCCCTCCGCTCCTCCGTGCACGCTCGTGTTGTCTCCTCTTTGCCGCCTGGCCGCGGGGCGGGATATCAAGCACCCGGTCATGTCTGCAGCGCCCCACCTGCCTAGTGTGCACTCTTAAGGTGGGGCGGCTGGCCGGGGTGTGGTCCTCTGTCTGCCAGTGTGCGGCTCTGGACCATTCCTGGGGGCGACGCGCGGGGCGTCTTTTCGCCAGAGTGCGTCGGACTCGACCGCGGTCGCGCTTCTTTTCTGGCCCAGCGTGGCCCCTTGTGGGTGTCGTTGTCTAGGGCTTTTCCCTGCGGGTCCTGTGTCCCTTGGTTCACGTCGGGCCAACACCGCTGGTCCTTGGTGACCTACGCGTTGTTTCTCCACCCTGGCGGAGTCTGTTTCACGGCCCTGAGGGGTCACGGCATTGCTATCAAGCCCAGAGTGGCCTCTCACGTCGGCCCAGTGTGACCAACGCACCCATAGGGCCCCCCCTCGCGGGTCCAGAGCGACCCTCGTCTGGCGGCCCAGAGTGGCCATTCAGTAGCAGGGCAGCCGATGCCAGCCCGCGCGTCTGGCGGCCCTAGAGCGGCCAATCTTCGATAGGGCGGCCGTTGCGGCTTGCCTGACTGCCAGCAGACCCGCGCGTCCCCCTTGGAGGCCCATAGTGGCCAATCGGTGCAAACGTTTCTTTCGCATTCCCAGTGAACAGTCGAGCGCGAGACTCGCAGCGCGCCAGACTCGCAGCGCAAAGGCAGCGAACTCCCGCCGTCGGTCGACGGTTTTTGCTGTGGCTGCCGCAGGTTCGCAGCGGCTCCGAATGTCGGGTGAAGTCAGCGGCTTCTGCTTGCTTGCGATGGCGGAGCAGGCTGCGCAGGCGGCGCTCGTGCCGTTCGAGGCGAAAACAGAAAGGGGCTCCTTGGCGCGCCCCGCGCCCCGCCCGCGGGTCGCGTACGCAGACGCAGCGTTGTCGCAGGCGCGCGAGCGGCTTCGCTACCTGCTGGTTAAGGGGGCGGGCCCCAGGCTGCAGGGGCGAGCGCCAAGGGGCCCGCCCCTAGCAATGCCAGCACCACCTGCCAACGAGAGCTGCTGGTCGCCAGTCCGGCTCGGAGCAGTCGGCCCTCGGTTAGTAAGGCTGGGGCAGGCGTGGGCTGAACTGCGCTTCGCCATGGCCCTGCGCACCGCGTTTGCCGCGCGACGTCTGCCATGTCATAATGGGCTGCGCTAAGCCCCAGATCGTCTCTGCGCCCGCGATACGCTACCGTCTAATGGGCAATCCAGACAGCGGCGATGAAGCGCACTTCCGCCGGGTAAAGCTGCGAGCGCGCCCGCCAGCGCGGGTCGCGGGCGCCTAGGGCGGCGCACGTGACCACAACGCTTTTAACAAACGCGCGCGCTCGTACCGCGCGCGTCGCCCCAGCGTGGATATGCGCGCTCCCTCGCGCAACTGGGGGCCGCATAAGGGTCGCTGCGCGGGCTACTAAGTGCGCCGTGTAGCGATGTTGTCCGACGACGAGGTGCCGTCAACGCAGCCCGCCTCATGTCGCGAGACGCGTCGCATCGGCCCTTTTGCGTGTTCTCTCTGTCGCGCGCGCGGGCGGCGGGAGCATCCAGCCCCCCAGCGCGATCGCAGCAGATCGTCGCCACGGAGGCGCACATCTGCCGCAGGGCCCTGAGGGGGCCCCTCGATGGAGCTGACGGCCACGGTGCCGCTTGGGCCGCGCGCGCGAAGCGCGAGGACCGACCGGCTGGCCAGCGCCTGCCCGCTCGGTAAGACGCGTGACCCGCGCTCACGGCCATGAGCGGACCAGGTTTCCGCAGGCATCTCGCGTTGCGTTCCCGGCGCCGACGTTCCTCCCCCGCGTCCGGGGCGCGCGCGTTCGTTTTGCGTCTGCGAAGCGGCGGACCAGGTATCTGCAGGCACCTCGCTCGTGTTGCTACCGGCGTCGCCGTCTTCCTGCACGCGCGTTGAGTGCGCTGCGTTGCAGTCGGCCCGCCGCGTGACCCCCGCGCGTGCGAGCAGTGCGACGCCGTTTTTTTTTTTTTTTGGGGGGGGGTTTTGTCTGGCTTATTTGTTCGTGATGGCGGACGGACCGCTGCTGAGCTTGCTGCGCCGAGACCCCGTGTTCGGGGCAGAATGGTCGGACATCGAATACAAGGCTGCGATTGACTGCCTCGGCGCTAATAAGCTGCTGACGCCGGCACAGCTGGCGAACATTCGGCTAGAAGAGCTGTCAGGCTCGGAGGGCCTG
Source organism: Prorocentrum cordatum (assembly GCA_963575745.1). NCBI lineage: Eukaryota > Dinophyceae > Prorocentrales > Prorocentraceae > Prorocentrum > Prorocentrum cordatum. The sequence goes on from CAUYUJ010016275.1 coordinate 36,964, forward strand.
CCAGCGGGCGCGAAAGGCGTGCTCCGCCGCGCGCTGGAGCGCGCCACAACTGCGGGTAAGCAGGCAGCGTGCGCGAGCGCGCCCGGCGAGCCCCCCTGGTCTGCACGCTCGCATCGGGGCGGAGGCCAATGTGGAAATGGCCGCCCCCGCGCACCACGTAGACGTGGGCGCTGAGCTGGCGACGATAAACGTTGAACGGCCTCAGTCAGACGATCTGGCCGAGGCGCGCCCTCGCGCGAGCGCGCCAGCGGCGGTGACAGCGGTCGCTGCCTTGCACAGGAGCGAGAAATGCGTTTGGATGGCTGCCGAGGCCGCGCGCGCGAGAAAGAGGGGCTGCGCGAATCCTTTCGTTTACTCTGATTTGTGCGGCTTTCTCCCGACCTGGGCCGCGAGCGACCGCGGGGTCGACGACGCAGACGCCAACGGAGTGACGGTTGAGTGCGGCAGTAAAGGTCAGCGCGCGTTGTCGTGGGCCGAGTTTCACCTCGCCTACGACGCGTGGGCGATTGCGGTTGTTGCCACTAAGCAGCTATCTTACGCGCGCTGCTTGGAGCATAAGCGATTTGTGCTCCTGGTCCGCGACGTGCCAGCGCGCGCGCGTAGCGGCGCGCGCGCCCGTTGCCTTTCGCGAGGTGGCCTTGGAAGCTCCGCTCGCGGGCCGCAAGGCGGGGCTTGGGCTCCTGTGCGACAAAATCGTCCGCAAGAGCTGGGCCGAGCGCTCGCGACAGAGCGGCGTCGAGAAGTTCAATATTGAGGAGGCTTGAAAAGGGCTCGACGCATTGTCCCTGTGGTCTGCCGAGAACGAGTTCGACCGCGCAGCCAAGGTCGCCCGCGCGCGCCGGGGGCGTCGCGCGTCGTGCGTGACAGTTGCGTTTGCAGGCGCAGGGGCAGGCCGCCCAGGCCACGCCCGCGGGCAACGGCCGCGGCAGTGGCCGCGCCGCGCCGAACAAGGGCGCGGCGGAGACGCGCTCTTCGCATTCCGGTGCGTCCTGGCACAGCGGCGGCTGGGGCCGATCTACGTGGAAGACGGGCGCGTGGGGCAGCTCGAAGAGGCCGGCGCCAGACGCGCCGCGCACGCCGCCCCGGCCCGCGAAATGGGCCGAGAAGTAGGGGAGCGCTTGACGCCCCCGATTCGCGGCGCCCTCGCAATGTTTGCGCGGTCGCGCCGTTCGCTCCGCGGCCGCGCGCGCGGCAGGCGCTGCTGCAGATATCGCAGGCGGTGTCCGTGACCTGCGCGGCTGTCCTGCCCTGCGCGGCGCGCCGACCTCGCGCTGAGGCATTTTGACGCATTCGCCTGCGTTTGCATTTCTATGAAGAGAGGACCATTCGCGCGCGGCCCGTCCCAAGGCACGCAGCGTTCCTGCTCGCGCGCATGGCGCGGCGCGCGGCGTTGCACGCAGGTCTGGTCTCGCCTTATCCGCGGTGGGTGCACCCGTGGAAGGCGCGCAAGCATCCCGCAGAGGCCAGGGCTTCTCGTGCGAGGCCCTGCTCGGCTTGGGGGTGCGCTACCAATGCTCTCGCGCCCTCGCCCTGCCCACGCGCATTGGTGGAGTGTGGCGGGTGGCATCGGTTGCCACCGCAAACGCGCGCATCGTCGGTGTCGCGCCTCTAGCGGAGTCAGCGGCGGCAGAGTTTTGTTGCAAGAGAGGACGCGCAGGGGCTCACGGTTGCGCAATCTTCGACTTCTTGTATTATGGCGGTGCGGCCACAACGGTCAAGCATCATTACGGCGGCGCCGCCGCCGCCGAAACGACGCTGCACGGCGAAGGGCGCACCGCCCGCACCGGCGCCGCCGGCGCGGGACGGCGCAAAGTGCGCCCTCAAGCGCGACTTCATACGTCAGGCCCAAGGCAGGACATGCGAATTTGAAAAGAAGATCACGTTGGCGACAGACGTCTCAGACGCGGTGCGCTGGATCAGCGAGCGCACGCCCGTGCGGTCCGGCGAGCGCGCGAAGAAGCCATTTGACGCATTGAAACTCGGGCCGCCAGCTCGAGCAGAGTGGCGCCATCGAGGCGTGGTACCACGGCGCAGACGCAGGCGTTCGCGGGGTCGCCTGGTATGTCAACGGGCCGCTGCTTTCAGAGTTGGCGGCCAGCATTGGACACATTGATCGCGAATGCGTGGAGTTCTTTCGTCAGGCGTGCCCACGTGCCGCCGTCGTTTGCCATCGCGCGCCCGTCGCGCGCGAGGGGGCGCACCTGTTGGGTGAATTACCGGCGTCGGGCATTGGCGCGCCTGCTACATTTCCGCAAGAGAAGTCCACCGAGGTTCTTTTAAAGGGCGCCCGGGCGGCAAACAAGCGTCTGCTCGCGCGTTTACGCTCCGACCCTAACGCGCAAGAGTTGTGGGACCTCACGGATAAAGATTTCCGATTATGGAGGATGCGAGCGCCCGAGTGTCTGTCAGACCTCGACCTGGCCAGTATCATTATGGTGCCCCGGTTCGGGGTAGTGCAGGGTGTCAGGAGCGACGGCGCCCGCAAGGCGCGCGCGCGCCCGCGCGAAGCGTTGTTTGAAGTTTGTCGTGCGCGCGCACTTCGCGGCAGGTTCGCGCGGTGGACGATTGCTCCATTGCCGGCATCAACACCGCAACGCGTCCGCGTGAGCGTATGCGGCACGAGACAATTGATCACCTATACCTGCTTTGCCGACTATTTACTGAAACGGTGGCCGCTGCGTCGCGAGGGCGCAAGGGCCACGCGCGCCCGGGTTGCAGGCATCCGCTGTGCCGCGCTTGTTTAAGCTCGACATCGACGCCGCCTTCCAGAGGCTTCCGCTGCGACCTAAGCACCGGGCTTTGATTAGGGTCATATTCCGTTACAAGGATGAGGTCACGGCGCATGCTCACTGCGCGCGCCCATTCGGGGCAGGCACGTCGTCCGCTCTCGGCGCACACCGCGTCGCACTTGTCCCCCGCGCAGTTGCAAGCGTTCATGACTGGGAACGCGTTGGCGCCCTCATATGCGCGATTCTACGCCGTGTACTCCACGCGGCGATCCTTCGTTACGTGGACGATATGTTCGGCGCCGAAAGGTGGGCCGAGGCGCGGGGTGTCACGCGAGCCGGCCGATCGGTCGCCGTCGCGCGCCGCGCGGCAGGTCGAACACCTGCTGGATTGCATCGCGCGCATAGTAAGATGCTTATTGGGCCGGTCCGCGCTGGCAGACGAGAAGATTTCCTGTGCTGTCCCGCTCGGTATCCTGGGTCTTCGCGTCGACCTCTCATCGGAGGGGATGTCGTGCGTTCCGCTGCCCGACAAGATCGCTAAGTGGACAGCACGTATCACGTTGGCACTCGATTCGGGCATCTTACGCGCAGGCGTGGACCCAGTTTGCGGCCCGCCACGCAGCGTCGCGGCGCGCGCGGCCAGGTGGCGCGAGCAAACTCGCGGGCGCACTAGCCTGGGCATCCGGTAACATGTTCAACCGCGCGGGGCGCGCCATGCTCAGGTGTGTTTTTCTGCACCGTGCGCCGGCAGCGCACCCATTTGCCACGCCCACGTTGCGGCAGGCCGATCTACGCCCAGGCACATCGCGGCTCTCCCGACATGCCGCAAGCGCTACGGCTAGTGCTGCGGTGGTGGTGGATCGGGCTGGGCGGCGAGCTGGCACAGTCACGAAGGTGGTGCGACGAAGCGGCGGGCCCCGTGGCCCATCTGTTCTGCGACGCAGCCAGCCGCCCGCCCATGGCGGCCGCCGTGCTGTTCGTTGACAACAAATGCTACTGGACGTGCATGCCACCTGCCGCCCAGCACGGCTGCGCAGGTCAGCGTCAGTTTTGGTCGCGACGCGCGCGCACGCGTGCGCCAGGATCTTGAAGGCGTTCCAACCCAGGGAAGATAATCAAATCATGGGCTTGGAAATGCTGAGCATTGCCCTGGGCTTGTGCTCGTTTGAGCACCTGCTCCGCCGTCGGCGCGTCGTAATCTGGTCTGACAACACAGGCGCGCAGGCCGCCGCCGGCAGCGGCGCCGCGCGCGCGTTCGATCACACTTGTCTCGCACACGGCCTCTGGGTCAAGATTCCGCAATTGCGGTGTCTAGCACGTGTGGAGCGGGTGCCGACAGACGAAAATATCGCAGATGATCCGTCCAGGGGTGAGTTCGGGCTGCTGCGGCAGCTCGGTGCAGTGCGAATTGATCCGCACCTGGACGAGGCGTTCTGCACGCCAGCGTCATGGACGTCGATGCTCATCCCGACAAGGTGAGCCAGCGCTCGCAGCACGGCTACGCTGCGAGGCAGCCGAAACTCGGCGCCAGCTATCGGGTATCTCGCGGCGCGCGCCACAGATGACGCGCGCCACGCAGCAGGGGCTCACGCCGCAAGGCCCACGCGACCTAGCCTGTATCATTATGTCTCACGACGATTTCGCCGCTCAGCCGAGCAATGTTCTGCCCAGAGCGTCGCGTGCTGATATCGACGCGGTTTGCTCTTGCCTGCGGTTTAACGGGGTGACGCGCTGGCAGCACCTCGAGGGCGCGCTGTTCGATGACTTTCTGGGTCGTGAACGCCTTTCTGTCACCGCAGCGACAGCAGTGCGAGAGCTGCTGGCACGCCCGCAAGGTGGCGTGCATCGCGGGCGCGCGGGTCGCGCGCGCGCGCCGCGCGCATTCTTAAGGACGATGGGCGAACGCCAGGCCCAGCGGTGGCGAGGCGGCGCGGGCGCGCCCGTCGAGTCAAGGCTCTGCGAGCTCGGCTTCTTCATCGTCCTCTTCCTCGAGTGCGCGGTTATGGGCACCCCGCGTGGTCCGTCGCAGACCGCTTTTCTCCGCGCGTTGCACGCGCGCGACGTCTTCGCGCGCGGCCGCGCGCGCAGGGCATCCCAGGGCCGGCGCCGCCACCGGGGCCTCCACCCGCGATGCTTACGGCCCGTCGGCGGCGCAGCCGCAGCTCGGCAGCGGACCCAGTGGCAGCGGTACGCCGTGCGCTACGTACGGCAACGGAAGGTTTCGAGCGTCAGATGGGCGATCCGCGCCGCGAGATCGCGAAGGCTGCCGCAGCCGCCGCGTCGCCCGAGGCGGGGCGGGCGTGGGCCCAGGTTGCCCGTGACAGCGCCCTGCTCGGATCGTGCCCACGGTCACTACCGCGGGTTCGCAGCGGGTTCGAATGTTGGGTGAAGTTCGCGCGCGACGTTTTGCAGCGTTCAGGCAGCGAACTCCCGCCGTCGGTCGACGGTCTTTTGCTCTGGTCTACGACGTTCAGGTGTCGCGCGACGTTCTGCAATTACCTTTCGCATTTGAAGAAGGCATGCCACGTCGCGCGCGTGGCGGACGCAGCGCTCACGCACGCGTCGCTGGCCGGCGCCAAGCTGGCTATCGAGAAGCGCTCGGGTTGGTCGGCACGACCCCGCATGGCGGTCCGGGCGCGCGTGCTGGAACAGCTACTGGAACGCCTTGGCGCGTTACCAGAGGGATCCGGGCTGGGTCTCCTCTTCGTGACCGCGCACGCGTTTCTACTTCGCCTCCCGTCGGAAGCGCTGGTCATCCAACGGGCCGCCTCGCTCGACGACGCGTCGCATTTACGCGCGGGCCTTTTCATCGGCGAAGAGGCGGCCGTCTTATCGCTCGCCAGACGGAAGAACCGGGAAAGACGGACAACTATTGTGCGCAATTGCTGGTGTCAGCGCTCACGCGCCGCGTGCCCCGTACACGCTCTCGGCGCGCGGTTCAACTCGCAGTCCGTTGGAGAGGCCCCGTGGGCGGGCTGGTGCGCCACGGGCGTGCGCAACGCGCTGCGGTCGGCACTGCGTCACACGGGAGTAGTTAACGACGACGCCTACGGCACCCACTCGTTCCGTCGGGGCCACGCCCAAGACATTGGAGTTCGGCGGCCGAGTCGCCGACATCCTGAAGGCAGGTGACTGGCAGACGCCAGCTTGGATGCGCTATCTTGACGTTGAGAAGATGGAGCGCCAGGCCGTCGCCGAGGCGCATTTCGGCGTGTCGCCCAGTGACGACGAGGGTGGGGATTCGGAAACCCCCGGCGTCCAGCGACGTCATTCCATGCTTGGTCGGTGCAAGTAACGTCGCGCCAGGCCCCTTCGCACGCTCGTTCGCCCTCGTTCGGTCCATCGGTCGCTCTCTCGCGGGCCACGCGTCTGCTGCCGTCTCTCTGCCTGGCATTGGGTGGCAGCGTGCCTGCGGGTGCCGCAGGCCCGCTGTGCGGGGCAGCGCTCGGCCTCAGCCCCCGGGTCCGTGGCAGTGGGCATGGCGCCCATGTGCTTCGGCCTGCGCCCTGGCGCGCCAGCCGCCTGTGTCGTTTGACGCGGCGGGCTGGTGTGTCGGCTGTTGGCGCACGGCCGCGGCCTCACCCAGCGTTGTTTGGGCGCCGCATTCCCCCCTCTGGGTGGCATCGCGGTCGGACGTCGCCGCGAAGGAGACTTATGGGGCAGTAATAACTTGATATTGCAAGTCATAAGTCGACGCCCCCAGGCGGGAGTGTCCCGCCGTCGGCGCACCGCGCGATGACGGGCGCCCGCATGCCCACCCGCCACGCGCCGCCGGTACGTCGGGCGGGCCAGGCCCCGCGCGGGCATGCTGGCGCGCCGCGCGGCCGTGCGTCGGGGTCCTTCCTCCGCTCCTCCGTGCACGGTCGCGTAGTCTCCTCTTTGCCGCCTGGCCGCGGGGCGGGATATCAAGTACCCGGTCATGTCTGCAGCGCCCCACCTGCCCAGTGCGCACTCGTAAGGTGGGGCGGCTGGCCGGGGTGTGGTCCTCTGTCTGCCAGTGTGCGGCTCTGGACCATTCCTGGGGGCGACGCGCGGGGCGTCCGTTCGCCAGAGCGCGTCGGACGCGACCGCGGTCGCGCTTCTGTTCTCCCACCCACCACCCTCGAGGGGGGGCGTGGTGCCCATGAGCTTCGGCCTGCGCCCTGGCGCGCCAGCCGCCTGTGTCGTTTGACGCGGTGGGCTGGCGTGTCGGCTGTTGGCGCACGGCCGCGGCCTCACCCAACGTTGTTTGGGTGCCGCATCCCCCCCTCTGGGTGGCATCGCGGTCGAACGTCGCCGCGAAGGAGACTTATGGCGCCGCCCCTAGCGCGCCCCGCGCGCCAGGGAGTCGGGTTCAGCGCAGATCCAGGACATCCGCGCGGACTCCAAAAAATGACGTTAATGTCTTTGTTGTTCCTGCAGGGAAACAGATGCCAGACCCCTGGAGTGATTCCCACGACCAGTCCTTCACCCTGGACAGTTTTCTGACCGTCCTGGCTGGGGCCCGTTGAGGGCCTCGAAGGGGGAGACGCAAGCGGCGCGGAGCTCCGGAAGTTATATCTATATATATATATATATATATATACACATATATAAATAAATGCAGTTCTGTCCTCCCAGATCTGACATTTGACGCGACCCCCCCGCTGCAAGCATCCCACGACATTTGTACCGTCCAGATCCAAGACGGGCTCCTCACAAGGCGTCGGTAAACTCGATTTCTGACGCTTTCTCCGACTGGGACTCGACAGGACCAGTCCTTCCGCCATCCTCCATCCTTCCTTCATCCTGATCTCCTCCATCCTCCCTCAAACGCGTCGGCAATCTCGAGTTCTGGCGAACTCGAGTCAGACAATCCCCCGACGGGGGCCAGACCCCGGGAGGCCTCCCCAGGACCAGTCCTGCATCCTGGGCGATTTTCTGACCGTCCTGGCGCCCGTGGAGGGCCCCAGGGGGGCCTGCGAGCGGCGTAAGACCTGCAGTTGTTCGTTTTTCCAGTGCCCGCCTCCTCCATGCCATATCGGGCATGGCGTAATGGAGGGTTGGTAGGTGGGGGGTGGAGGAAGGTGCACCTTGCTGCCCTAGAGGGACCCGAAAAAGGCGCTCTGCGGCCCAAAAGGGCGTTCCCCCCATCCATTTCCCCTCTCGTCGTCGTCGTCGTCGCCGTCGCCGAGGGCCTCGAAGGGGCTCAAGACGCCTCCAGAGGTCTATGGAGACCTTGGGCCTCCCGGGCCTTCCAAAGACCTTCAGAGGCGGCCGTCGTCCTCGTCATCCTTGTCCTCGTCCTCGTCGTCGTCGTCGTCGTCGTCGTCGTCGTCCTGGTCGTCGTCGTTGTCGTCGTCGTCGTCGTCGTCGTCTCGTCCCCGACCTCATCCTTGTCCTTGTCCTTGTCCTCATCGAGGGCGTCGAAGGCCTCCGGAGGCCTTTTTGGGCCTCTGGAGACCTCTGGAGACCGTCAGGAGCGGCCGTCGTTCTCGCCTTCGTCCTCGCCGTCGTTCTTACCCTCGTCCTTGTCCTCGTCCTTGTCCACGGAATCGTTCTCGTCTTCATCGTCGTCGTCGTCGTCCTCCTCCCCGTCCTCGTCTCGTCCCTGTCGTCTTCGTCCACGGCTTCGTCCTCGTCGTCATCGTCGTCGTCCTCGTCCCCGTCTTCGTCTCGTCCCTGTCGTCGTCGTCGTTCTCGACCTCGTCGTCCGGGGGCTTCGAAGGGCCTCCAGACGCCTCCAGAGGTCTCTGGAGACCTCCCTAGGCCTCTGGAGACGTCGGCAGACCTTCAGAAGCGTCCGTAGTCGTCTTCGCTGTCGTCGTCATCGTTGTCGACATCGTCCTCGTCGTCGTCCTCGTCGTTCTCGTCGTCCTCGTCCTTGTTCTCGTCGTCGTCGTCTTTGTCCTCGTTCTCGTCCTCCTCGTTCTCGTCCTCGTCGTCGTTGTCGTTATCGTTGTCGTCCTCGTCCTCGTCCTTGTCGTCGTCATCGTCTTCGTCGTCGTCGTCTTCGTCGTCGTTCGGCGCTCGGGCGTCCTCGTCGGTCAGCAAACACCATGTTTTCAATCATGCTTGAGGAGGGTGTGGGGAAACAAAAACACTTGTGCTTCCCGCATGCTTTTCGAAGTACATAGTCGATGTGGTGCACGCGGCTGCGGCGGTGCATACTGTGCTTTGCACTGTGGTGCTTTCTGTGATGTGTGCAGGCGCTGTGGTGTCGGAGCCACACGGCGGGGGGTACGGTAGGTTTGCGTCGTGTCGACCAGCGGCGACCCCAGCGCGGACGTTCAAGGTTGAACGCCGCCGGCGGCCCAGAATCGATCGATGTTGAACGATCGGACGTTGCGGCAGCGGCCGATCGTTCAAGGTTGAATGATCCCTGCGGTGTCAAAAACCAACGCTGGGGTCGGCACGACACGAACCTGCCGTAGGGCGTTACGGCGTTACGTTATGCCCCCCTCCGCCCCCCACCCCAGAACGCCCGTTCTGGCCGCGAACATCATAATGCGCTCATATTCAGCTGCGTGCGGCGTGTGCCGCCACCTTCGTACTTTCTTCGGAGGCAGCTGTTCGATGGGCGACAGGAGGTCGTGACATGTGAATCGAGTGGCGGTTGGGGTATCGGTCAGACTGCCGTTGCATGTCACGCCTCGGCAGTCTGGAGCTTGTTTTGAATCACCTGAGGTCGTCCTGGGTGGGAGCAGGAGGATGAAGGAGAATACGATGAGGGGGGAGAAGGACGAGGGGTAGGAGGAAGAGAATGAGGGAGTGAGGTAGAGCATCGTAAGTGATGATTTGGGCATCTTCGGGCCCTACTGGGGGTCCCCTTGTGACATGTTGGGACGTCTTAGGGTGGCCTCTTATGCCATCTTAGGCCATCATGATCCATCTGGGGGCCATCTTGTGTCATCTTGGAGGCATCTTGGGGCGTCTTGGAGGCCATGTTAGCCTGCCTCGGCCGTTTGGGAAGCTCGGAAGTGCGGAGCCATCGTCCTTTACGCGGGGATGGATGACTATGCGCGCTTCGAGAGGGGGACCTTAGAAGATTCTTATTGCTTCGCGGGGTGCACGTCCAGGGGACGTAAAGACTGGGCGTTGGGTGGCTTGCCCTGCTTGTCTGCCGTGTCGTTCTGCCCGCCCCGGGGCGCTGCCAGCGCACCAGGGGGCGGACGCGCCCCCCCTGGTTTCAGCGCCGGGACGATGGAGCGGATGTCCACGAAGGCACGGAGCATTCGCCAAGGGTCAGCACGCCTTCAAGGCACAACCAAGTGCGAATCCCGGGCCATTTCTTCTCGGTTCCGCGGGCCTCCTGGTGGTTTCTGGGGGGGTCCTCTTTGGGGGCTTCTCGGGGGCCCGCAGGGGGCCTGTCTGGAGCCTCTCTTCAGGCCTTTTGGAGGCCTGCTCTGGCGCCGTCTGGCCCACCTGGCCTCCTCGGAGTCGTCATGGCGGCCTCTCCGGGTCGCCTTGGGGTTCTCTTAGGGTCCTCCTCCTCCTCCTCCTCCTTCTCTTCCTGGCCGTTTTGGGGTGCTTCTTGAACCGTCTTGGTGGCCTTTTTGGGGGGGCCTCCTGGGGCCGTCCTGAGGCTCTCTTGGGGGCCTCTAGGGCCGTATGAGGGCCATCTTGCAGGCTGCTTGGGCCATCATGGGCCCCGAGAGTCGAACAAAAAGGCGACAACGTGGAAATGCCGCAAAACACGCAGGAAATCAATGTGGGTGGCCTCTGGGGCTGCTCTATGGGGCCCCATTGTAGCCCTCTGTGGCCGTTTTGTGAGTCTCTTGGGCCTTCTGAGGGCAGTCTTCGGCAATCTTGGGGCCGTCTGGAGGCCATCTTGAGCCGTCTTCAGGCCCTCTTGGGCCCCAAGAGGCCCAAATCGTATATTTTCTGTAGGTTTTTTGTAATTTTCTTGGCCCCAGAAGGGTCCGCCATCTTTGCGTCTGCGGATGTGGCGTTCTGTGATGATACGTATGGTTGGACACCAGATCGATTGGCAATGTAGAATCGTACGGCTTGTAAATGTTGTGTTGAATCGTGCCACTCCGTTTCAGCGCCCGGGCGAGTGTGCGAATGTCCACGAGGGCAATGGGCATTCACCGTGTCAGCACAAGCTATTGCCAAGTTAACATTCCGATGCGCATAGCAACAACGCGCCAATCGTGTACGATTCTGCGTGTGGCTTGGCTCTTGGAGGCTTCTTGGGAGGGACCGGGGGCTCCTGGAGGGCCTCTTTGGAGTCCCTCGGGGCCTTTGGGGGGCCTTGTGGGCCGTCTCGGGGCGCGCTTTCGCCGTCTGGCCCCTTCGGATTCCGTCCTGGGGGCCTCTCCAGGTCGCCGTGTGGCTCTTTTGGAGGTCTTGTTGGACGACCTCCTTGGGACATCTCGGGGCCCTCCACCCAGGGCCGTCTTGGGGCCCTCTTGGGTGCCTCTGGGGTCGTATTAGGGCCATCTTGCAGGCTGCTTGGACCGTCATGGACCCCCGAGAGTCGGGAAACGGCGAGAACGCGCGAGATTGCAAAACCCATATGGCAGTCCATGTTTTTTTGCCTCCAGTGACTCTCTTGGGGGTCCTCTACGGGCCATCTTGGGCCGTCTGGGGGGCCGTGTTGGCCCGTATTGAGGCCGTCTTGAGCCGTCTTGAGGCCCTTTTGGACCCCGAAGAGGGCGGTTAAAATCATAGATTTCCCATCGGTTTAGGTCAAGTGTTTGAGCATCAGGGAGGGGTTCACCACGTTTTGTCGACTGATGTGGCGCGACTCCTGGGGGGGGTAAGGGGATGTTACGTAATAGCGCACATGAGCACAACATGTAGCAATTATGAACTACTTGGATATTGGATACTCTGAAATTGTACAATGATTGGGTGGATTGGGCACGTCGCATTAAGGCGTTCGGTAGACAGCGCTCCCGCTCATCATGTCACCTCCCAACGCCCAACGTGGATTCAACAGGCTTGCGCCACATCCACCGACCTCTGCATGAAACCCGCAGAACTTGAACTCCGGCGGGCTCCAGTGAGGAAGCCAGCGCGCGAATCTGTCACAAACGTCCGTTTGGGTGTGGTATGGGGGTCCCAGCCCTTTCGGAGAGAGGAGGAGGAGGAGAAGGAGGAGGAGGAGGAGGAGGAGAAGGAGGCCAGGTGCCCGTGCGGCTCGACGTGCGCGAGTGGTGCTTCAGACTGCGCCTCCGACTGGCCCGGAGAGCCGCGGTGCACGACGGGGGCTTCTTGGAGGCCTCCTGTTTTTGGGTAGGCTGCACGGCCTGTTGGTGCATGGCGACGGCCTCGGGGGGAGCCTCGTTTCGGTGGACCGAAATTGATACAGACAACATGGGTACAAAGCCCAACAGCAGTTGTTCTTCATCATTCCGAGCAGGTTCCGTGGGCGGCGTCGCGGTGGTTGCTTTTTTATTTGAAGCACAAGGTCGCCTGGCCAACAGCGCCCGCTGTCGCTCTTGGACAACATTTGTTGCTGGGCATCGAACCCATGTTCTTCGTACCCATCTTGGGACGTCCAAACTTGTTCAGGACTCCTGGGAACCTTCTCAGGTCCCGCTATCGACCTGCTGTTGCTTCCGTGGTTCAGCAGGGGCTAGCGTGGTGATCGCCATAGTGGTGAATGAGGTGGATGCAGAGACGGTGACATGTTGGGGATCATGAGAATGGCGGCGGGGATGGCCGCGGTACCCGTCGTCGAAAGTAGGTATTTTGGGATGCCCAAGTTCCAATCTACTTTAGCCGCCATCCTACATCGAGGATCGCGTGGCGCTCCTTTTGTCTTCCTCTTCGGGGGCTGGCGGGAGCACAATCTACTTCCAACGCCTCCCTATCTCATGAGTTTACCCACTTCTTCCGACCGACGTGTACCTAGGAGGAGGAGGAGGAGGAGGAGGAGGAGGAGGAGGAGGACAAGGAGGAGGAGGAGGAGGAGGAGGAGCAGGAGGAGGAGGAGGAGAGGAGGAGGATGAGGAGGAGGAGTAGGGAGAGGGGGAGGCTTCACGCCAGCTTCACGCCGCATCCGCGCCAGGACGACCGCCGCAGGCGGCGAGCAGGAGCCGCCCCCCCCCCCCCCGCCGCTCGACCCCGCCCGGGAGGGGCCGCCCCCCCCCCCCGGCGACGGCAGGCCGAGGCTTGGGAGCCACAGTTTTCCACACCAGGCGTTGCAAACTCCGCTTCCTCCCTCTCCTCCTCCTCCTCCTCCTCCTCCTCCTCCTCCTCCTCCTCCTCTCCTCCTCCTCCTCCTCCTCCTCCCTTTCCTCCTCCTCGTCATCCTCCTCCTTTTCCTCCACCTCGTCCTCCTCCTTTCGCTCCTCCTCTCCTCCTCCTCCTCCTCCTCCTCCTCCTCCTCCTCCTCCTCCTCATCATCATCATCATCATCATCATCATCATCATCATCATCATCATCATCATCATCATCATCATCATCATCATCATCATCATCATCATCATCATCATCATCATCCCCCCCCTTCCCCTTCTCCTCTTCCCCCCCTCATCATCATCATCTTCCTGTTGCTGAGGTTGCGCAAACTTCGGGCTGCATCCTGGAGCGTTACCTTCCCCTCCTCCTCCTCATCCGCCTCCTCCTCCTCCTCTTCCTTCTTCTTCTCCTCTTCCTCCTCCCCCTCCTCCACCTCCTCCCCTCCCCCTCCCCCTTCCCCATCCTCCTCGTACTCCTTCTTGTCCTCCTCCTCCTCCTCCTCCTCCTCCTTCTCCCCCTCCTCCTCCGCTTCCTCCTCCTCCTCCTTCTCCCCGATGTCTTCCTCTTGTTCCTCCTCCTCCTCCTCCTCCTCCCCCTCCTCCGTGTCCCCCTCCTTGGATGGGCCTCCCGAGGCTTGGCGCTGGTATCGCTGTACGTACTCTCGTTGACCCAGGCGTTGCATTGTTGTTCACTTTGAGCGTTGTCCCTCGGCTTCGGGCCAGGGCCATCACAGATCTATCAGGCCCGAACCGTGAAGTAGAACCATTGAAGGCTCGGGGTTGTGGCCCTCATCCCCGCACAGTCGACATGGGTAATTTGGATGACGCTTGAGGGTGCTAAGGGCAGAGGGCATAGGGAGCTGTTCGTTGGATGCTGAGGTAAGTCATCTTTGGCCTGCCCCAGCTTATGAGAGCATTTGCAGTTCCGTGCACTACACGGCTGACGGGGGGCAGAGATCTAGGCTAAGTGGGCGGAGCCCATTTAGACGGGAGTTACCGAACCCCTTGAAGCCACCTAGAAGAGTTGTTGCACAGTTCAGAGCCACCCCACCTCAACATCCGTGTATCAACCGTTGTCCCCTTAGCAACTACAGCGGTCACCTAAAAACAACGGAGACGAAGATTGACAGCAGTCCCTGCCCACGGCCAGGGCTTGTTGTGGGTGCCGCCGCGGGCGCTGTCCAGCTGGAACAGACAGCCGCCTGCCCAAGAGCGGACGTTATCGGTTTTGGACAAGAGTTATTGTTCCGTGTCGTGCCCATTTTCTCATTGCCAAGTGCGGACGTCCAAAACAACGGCGCCGTCGACGACGACGGCCGAGGCTGGAGCCCCGAGATCTTGGCGTCGATTGCAGGCCTTCTGGCCGGTGCCGCCGACCCAGAACGACGACGACGACCACGACGATGACCACAACAACAATGACAACGACGAGCTGATGACCCTGCCACGGGCTTGGGACAAGGGGCGGGCGGAGGACTGAGGAGTAGGATGCGGAGGAGGAGGAGGAGAAGGATGATTGCGAGGGGGAGGGGGAGGGGGAGGGAGAGGGGGAGGGGGAGGAGGAGGAGGAGGAGGAGGAGGAGGGGGAGGGATAGGAGGAGGAGGATGAGGAGGACGAGGAGGATGGAGAGGAGGAGGAGGAGGAGGAGGAGGGGGAGGTGGAAGAGGAGAAGGAGGAGGAGGACAAGGTTGATGGTGATGATGATGATGATGATGATGATGATGATGATGATGATGATGATGATGATGATGATGATGATGATGATGATGATGATGATGGTGATGGTGGTGATGGTGATGATGATGATGATCGGGACCGAGCTCGGATCGAGCGCCGCGCGCGTCGAATGAGCAGAACGAGCGAAGAGGCGGCCAAACGACCCAGACGAGCATCGCGGCCAGGGCGTCCTTTCCGCGCCTCAGTGGAGGCGACAGCACACATGACAGTCGAACGCGAACGGATCACGCGAGCAATAGCCATGCCAGAGCCTCATCTCCAACGACGAGGGCACGATGGACAGGAATCCTGACATTAGAACCGTCGGGGCGAAAACCTCGCAAAAACCGATTCAAACGATCACGCTTGTTCGGCTCTCGACAGAGTTGGTATGGATCGCAAGGCAGCAGCAGGCCTCCACGAGCCGCGCCTCGCGAATAGGATCCGCACGCCGTGCACGCCACGAACTCGCCTGCGACCCTGAGTCTGTGCCCCCTGCATGCCTCAGGCGGCACGGGGCCAGACTCGGGGGGAGGCGCAGCAGGTGGGGTTGCCGAATTCGCCCCAGGCTGCCCCCCCCGAGACCTCTTTGGACGGGGGGCCGCACTCCCCGGTGGGCCCGCAGGCCTGGCCAGCGGCCGACTGGGCGCGAGAGCTCCAGGGAAACCGCCAACCGCAGGCGGTGGGGATCCAGCCGAACCCCCCACAGGGGCCTCCAGCGCCAGAGCTCCAGGGTGCGATCCAGCCGATCCCGAAGACGCAGAAGTCCGAGGCCGCACGACACGGGCAGAGGGAGCAGAGGCAGGGCGCCTCTGACCGCGTGACGGCGCGGGAGCTCCAGGGAAATCCGCGCCGGCCCCACACGAGTCAGGATCCGTCGCCAGAGCTCAGAAGCGGATCCAGCCGACGGCTCGGAGGACGAGGAAGGCACAAAAGCCGTCAGCGCAGCTCCAGTCATGAGCGCCGCGGCCGCCACCATCGCCTGGGGGGCGGTGGACGTGGCCGGACTGCATTCCGCAAGCTCGACGTCCTCGGCGAAACGCACTCGCTTGCGGGGAGGTTCATGGGCAGCCTGGGGCGGCGAAAGACCGACTGGGGCACCCTCCCCCCCGCCTGGGGCCGCCGAGCTCTGGCTCGACATGCCGGCATCCTGATTTAGGGCCGCGCCGAGGGCTGCGGGGGCGGCCGCGGGGCGCGGAGGAGGAGGAGGAGGAAGCTCAGAGGCCCGCTCGACCACATCCCCCCGAGCCGCTTGGGCCCGCGCCTTGAGCTCCCTCCCCCTGCACGTCTGGCGGAGCACACGCGCGCGACCAGCCAACGTGCGAGCTTTACTAGCGCACCAGGCGCATCGCCACCACGAGGCAGCGAAAAACGGAGCATGAGCATAGGAGGGCGTCACGCATGGCTCACCACGGCGTCGCCGCGGCTGGCGCGTCCGCCGCCCTCGTGCTCGCGGCGGCCGTGGGTCGCGATCCGGCGCCGACATCAGGCCGTCGTGCACCGCTGCCACCCAGCAGGCCGTCTGACGAAGGTGTCGAAGGAGGACCTTGGACTCCGCCTTCTGCTGGTCCGTGAAGCAGTAGAGCCCCGATCCCAAGCGAGCGAGCGCGTCCGCCCAGTCGTTGCCATGCCGATGCTGGTCTTTGCCGCTCTGGTGCCCACGGACGTGAACGATGCGCACGTCCGAGGAGAGGCCGCCGTGGTCATCCAACTTGGCCCACAGCTGCACCCACAGATCGCGATTCGAGCGCCTGGGACAATGTGCCCACGCGCGCCCGCGCGCCAGGCCGAGGATAACCTCCAGGTGGTCCGTGTGGATGCAGAAGGGCGGAACGGCCACTAGCAGGACCTGAATGACCGCCCAGAGTTCGGCCCTGGGCGAAGATTGGACTGGTCCAGGCACCGCGCCGTAGTAGCCGCCGACGGCCCGGAAGTTCTCGAGGATAACGAAACCCCAGCCCGCTCTCGCGGCCTGCGGGCGGCCCCAATGCTTCAGGCAGGAGCCGTCGGCGTAGATGAGGCCGGTGACCATGAAGCCTGGGGCTGCCAGCAGCGCGTGCCAGCGGCCGCTGTCGTCACGGGGAGGAGGAACAGGTAGCGAGGACAGCGGAACCAGCAGGCGCGTCCAGCGCGGATCGTTCTGCATGATGTGTGGCAGCCCGTCGATCAAGGCCTCATCCAAGGACAGCTCCCGCTCGGGCTGGCACGGCTCGCACTGCCAGTAACGGTGAACTGATGTGCCAGGCGCGGCCCAGCATCGTCGACATTGCCCGTCGGCCGCGTAGCCGTACCTGTGCAGTCGAGCCTGGGACCAGGTGGCACCCGCGACGAGAGACCGGACGGCGCCGGCGCCAGAGTCTGTGAGCCTCCAGCGGGTAGTGGGCCTGTGCAGCAGCGCCGCCAGCGGCTCCAGCCAGTAGCCCTGCGGCTGCCAGCGCACTGGGCCCAGCTCAGGCGCGGGGTCGGGCGTGGCAGCCCAGCGCCGCCACATGGCGCGCATGGCGGACTGTCTCGCCAGCTGCTGGACCGTGGATGGGGCCGCGATGCGTAGGTCCAACGCGCCGCCCTCGTCCGTGCGCCAGGCGAAGGCGGAGGACGCGTCCCAGCCCAGGTCTCTCAGCGCCAGGCATACCGCGCCGGCAGGGCCCATGACCTTGCGCCAGGGGCGGGGGGCCAGCAGGACAGAGGGGGCTTGGAGCTGCCGCGCTCGCTGCATGTCCGACTTGTCAGTCCTCGGGTCCACGGCCATCAGCGCCCAATTGAATAAGGGCTGCGTCCACGCCGCCAGCTGCGGCTCGGCGCGGGCCCCTGGTTCCAAGCAGGCTGCCGGCCAAGTCGAAGAACCCGCTGCCAGCCGCCCCCAGCCCTGCCGGAGCATGCGTCGCATCATGGCGACCAAGGTCGGCGGGGCCCCCGTGGCAGGCAGACCGTACTGGAGAGCTGCAGGAAGCGAGGCACGCGTCAGACGGCCCAGCTGCGCGCCGAGGCCACGAAGTCGTCGAAAACGCGGCAGCCTGGCGCGGGCCCGCCTGGCCCGCTTGCGCAGCGATGAGAAGCGGAGCGGTCTACCAGGGCGGGCCTCCACGCCCGGGACCTCCAACGCCTGGCAGGCTCGGAATCCGCGGCGCCGCAGGCGGCGAGCGACCTCGCGCGCGACCTGCATTCGCGCAGACGTGACCCGCGCCTTGCGCCGCGCAATGGGCAGTTCCAGATCCTCCTGCAGGACGAGGGCGAGCCGCTCCAAGAAGTCTGTCGCCCGCTCCATGATGACCCGCAGGGCCGCGCGGATCTGCACCGTCAAGTCATCAGCATAGATGGCCAGCGTCCGCGGCTGGTGCGCGGCCAGGCGCATCAGCTCGTCCATGGGCGTGAGCATCGCCAGCTGCAGCAGTGCGCTGGCCAGCGCGCATCCAGGCAGGACGCCGCAACAGGCTTGGACCGCCCTGGAGTGCGCCGAGCTCCACTGGAGCCGGCGCGGCGCGAAGTACATGGCGAGGGCGGAACGAACGATGACCATGGGGAAGTGGCGCGCCCTCGCCGCCAGGACAATGATCATCCAGCGGAGGCGGTCGTAGCACTTCTCGATATCAATGAGGGCCGTAACGACGACGCCCGAGTCCGCGTCGCCAGTAGGATGAGCCTCACCGTGGAGCAACACCCTGGAGGCCGTGTCGACTGCGGCCTGCCCCTGACCCAGCACCAAGTAGTCCCGCGCGCCGTAGTCCAAGAACCAACGCCGGACTTCGAGCAGCCGGGCACGCGCCCAGACCCTGTGCAATGCCGTCAGCAGGGCAATCGGCCGGAAGCCGCCAAGGGCCTCTGGAAGAAGTAGTACGTGGGTGGACGTCATGGCGGCGGGCCTTCGGCCCCACAGTTCACACATGTAGAGCAGATATCCCAGGAAGGCGATGGCCTCGTCGCTGAGAAGTGAGACCATGCGCGGGTGCAGCTGGTCGGGCCCCCAGCCAGTTCGCCACGGGAAGGTGCGCGCGGCGTCCCGCAGGCGCTGCGCGGACAGCGGCTGGAGGGGCTCCACGCAGCCGCGAATGATGTCCCGCTGCTGCTGGAACACGTCCGCGTCCGCGAACTGGCCGCCTGCCGGGGGCGCCGCGGCAGCGGGCGGGACTGACGGGTCGCCCAGGCCCGCTGGGCGCTGCAGGGAGGCCTCCGGAGGCCCGACGAGGTCGCCGGGAGAGGCCTCGGGCGGGCCTTGGTCACCGCAGATGTCGTCCCAAGTGGCAGGAGCCGTGTCGGAGTGGGCAGTCCAGATCTTGGCCCACCCCTCCATCTGATGCTCGGCCACCGCCTGCGGTGACGCCGTTGGAGCGCCACCGTAGTTGAACTGCTCCAGGCACCAGCCGCGTGGCTTCGTGGAGCAGTGCAGCGCACGTGCGCCCAGGGCCATCTGCCTGCGCGCCCACGCCAAGAAGGCCTGGCGGCGGCCATCGGCGGCTTGCCGCTCCTCCGCGGCCGCCATGGTGCCAAGCCAGCGCTCGAGGCCACCCAAGAGGATCAATGCCACGAGGACCGTCTGGCCCTCAATGAGCTGCAATGCCCGCGCCGCGGTGTCGACGACGGCGGGCTCAATCCAGCTGCACGTGCCTCTGGCACCCTCGGGACCGAGGAGCGAGATGAGTCGCCGCCAGGCTGGCAGCGGGAAAGAGCCGCCCAGCCACGCCTTGGTGCCAGCCACGTCGTCGAGGGCCTGCTGCAACAGACGCAAGGACCTCGCCCGGGGACTGGCCGTAGGGCGAGATCGTGAAGGGGCGCCTCCACACGGACGCCAAGCATAGCGCGGACCGTGAGCACGTCCCCCGATGCAGGCCACGTCCATCTGGTAGGCCTAAGCCAGCTCGTCCTCGGCGTAGTTGGCGAAACTGGTGAAGAGGGCGTCCACGCGACGCTGCTGCTCGTGCGGATCAATCGTAGGCCCTCTGGCGGCGTCAGCCTCCATGCCCTCCAGCCACGGCCGGGGCGGCCCTGGACCCGCCAGGGGGTGGCAGCCCACCGTAGCGGGCGGGCCGCGGGGCAGCGCCAGCGGCGCGCCCAGCTGCAGGCTGCGGTGGCTGCGCGGCGCCACGTCCAGAGGCAATAGCATCGGGTAGTGTGGTCGAGCAGGCCATCCGTCAACGGGTGAGGGGGCCCCAGTGGGCGCTAAGAGGGACTGAGAGACCATCCAAAAGTCTAAGTTGCTGTAGCCGCTGGGCGACCTGCAGGTGCCGCCGTCGCGTCGGTAGGCCAGCCCACCCGCGAGCCTCGTGGGAAACTGCAAGCGCTCGATGACCTCTGGAGCCACGTTCCAGTCCGCCGCCAGGGCGTAGGGGCGGTCAAAATGCGCCAAGATCTCGCCGATCCGCAACAGCAGCTGCGCATTGGAGCCTGTCATGCCGATGCCGTGCTGAAAGTATGCACCCAAGATGATGATGCCGCCCGTCATTGCGAAGTCCACGTGGATGGCAACAGCACGGGCTGGGACCGCTGAGTGCCCCAACAGGGTCGGGCAGCCCTCGAGCATCGTCGCCGACATGTGGGATCTCCCGAAGATGCCCACGCCGGCCGAAGCTTCGCCCAGCTGCGTCCGGGCACAGGGTGTGATGAAGGGCTGCCAGCCGCATCCTCGACACCATTCCTCGGCACGTAACAGCTTGTCGCCGTCGGGCTTGAGCTCCTGGCCGACGGCCACGGCTGCGCCACCGGCGCCTGCCTCGAGGAAGCCTTGGAATGTGGGCCAGCACGACCCGTTGAAGCTGGCCAAGCTGGAGGCGGTGCGGTGACCCGCCTTGGGAGCCCGAGCCCTGGAGGCATAATCAATCCTCGGTGGGGCTCCCTTCCATGCTTGCGTCCTCCCACATGCCAGGGGTGGCGCCGAGTCCGTGGCCTGAGGGCCGAAACGACCCAGGTGAGGCAGGAGCAGCGCGACCAGCAGGAGCAGCACCCGCCGCGGCGCCAGGCGTGCCGGGGGCGGCCAGGGCCTGCTGCGGGAGGTGTCCCGCCAGGACGTCGAAGTGCTCCTGGATGGACTGCAGGAGGTCGGTGCGACGGCCCGCCTGGAGGGCCTGCGGGGCGGCAGCCAAGAGGGTCTGCACGCGCCCCAGGGCCGCGGCCAACTCGCTGGGGTCCGCAGGTGCAGCGGAAGCCTGAGCCGCGGCGGCGCACGCCGCCCTGGCACCGGCGACCTCGTTCTGCAGATTGGCGAGGTCGACCTGGGCTGTGGCGAGGGCCTGACGCTTGCTCTCAAGCTGCTCCGCCAGGCCACGCACCTCTCCCTCCAAGGCTGCGACCTCCTTTGCCCGAGCCTGCATGCGGTCCAGCGCGCTGCGGTACAGGTCGTCGGGGCTGCGCGTGGCCCGCTCCGCGGCCTCTGCCTTCTCGAGGTCAGCCCGTGCCGCGGCGAGCACGGCGCTCTCATCCGCGAAGCCCAAACGGCGGAGGCTGGCCACAGCCTGGCGACAGCGCCGGACGCCGTCCGCCGCCGCCTCAGCCGCCGAAGGCTGCGCGTTGGTCGGCGCCGCGCCGCCCGCCGGCTGGGGGCGTTGACCAGCAGAGCGAGCCCCAGCAGAGCCAGCGCGGGAATTGCTCCGCCGCCCCGCCGCCCGCTGGGGGTTGGGGCCTGGGCGGCCCTGCCGGTCGCGGCCGCACTGGAAGCAGTACTCCTTGGTGGACCAGTTGCGCGTGAAGCCGCACTGCCGCGTGGCCACACAGGACCAAAGGCCAGCGCCGTCAGGAGGATCAGCAGCACCAGCAGAGCGCCAGGGCGCGGCTGCCGGCGACGCTCCATGCCGACCCAGCAGTTGCCTGGCGCGCTCGACGCGGAGCACCCGCCTCGCGAAGCCGCGCTGGCGGCGGAGGCGTCGGTGCCACGCGGGCGATCGCGTACGCCCTGCCGAGGGCGTTGCGCTGGGGGCAATGGTTCGGGAGCTCGGGAGGCACTTACCCCCCGCCAAAACGAGCTCGAGCCCGCCCCTTGAGCCAAAATGGCTACGGATGATGATGATGATGATGATGATGATGATGATGATGATGGTGATGGTGAGGGTGATGGTGATGGTGATGGTGATGGTGATGGTGATGGTGATGGTGATGATGATGGTGATGGTGATGGTGATGGTGATGGTGATGGTGACGATGATGATAATGATGATGGTGGTGGTGGTGGTGATGGTGATGTCGATGGTGATGATGATGATGATGATGATGATGATGATGTTGATGAGCATGATGATGTTGCTGATGATGATGCTGTCTATCAAGATAATGCTGATGACGATGATGATAAAGATGAATGTGATGATGATGGTCATGGTCATGGTCATGGTGATGATGATGATGACGATGATGATGATGATGATGATGGTGATGGTGATGGTGATGGTGATTGTGATGGTGGTTGTGGTGGTGGTGGTTATGATGATACGGATGCTGATGATGATGATGATGATGATGATGATGATGGTGATGGTGATGGTGATGATGATGATGATGATGATGATGATGGTGAGTATGATGATGGTGGTGGTGATGATGATGATGCTGATGATGATGATGATGATGATGATGATGATGATGATGATGATGATGATGATGATGATGAGAGGAAGGAGGAGGAGAGGAGGAGGAGGACGAGGAAGGAGGAGAGGAGGAGGAGGCGGAGGAAAGAGGAGGAGGAGGAGGAGGAGGTGGATAGCCGTCTGTGTCCTCGGGGGTGGGCCGGGGCCGGAGCCAGGGTCAGGACCGAGGCCGGGGCCTTGGCCGGGACTTGGCCGGGGGCTGGGCCTGGGCTCCAGCTGGGGCGGGGGACACGTACCCTTGGCCTGGGTCCGGGGCTGGGAGGGTGACCGTGGCCAGGACCGGGGTTGGTGCCGGGGCAGGAGCCAATGCCGAGGCGAGGGGAGGGGTCAGGAAGACCACCCGGGACCCCCGGGGACCCCCCCATGGGGACACCCCCCGCGGGACCCCCCGGGTTCCCCCGCCGGGACCCCCCCCCCGCGGGGAAGGAACAAAGGGAAAGGTGCTTATACTTCCGACGTCATTGCAACACTGTTCGACCCCTCTTGTTTGTTCGATCTCCCTTACGGCGACGACGATTCAGAGGAGGCTGGCGTAGTTCAGTGTGGGTTGGGCTGGCCTCGCGTCGAAGGGCCTCTTAACACGCGCCGACCAGGTCGGCGGATTTGTTCACCACCGGCTCCGCGATCTGGCTCGAGCAGTGCAGCTGCAGAAAAATGGGTCCGGGGCTCTGCTCATGATTTTCTGTGGATCTCAGGGTTACATTCTTGTATGTACTCCAGATTTCGTAATAAAAGGGAGGGGGTCTGGACCCTCCCAGACAAGCCATTTCAGACCTCCCCCGTGGGAGAACCCTCCAAAACATCGCCCCCAGACCCCCCCAGCCTTCCAAGATAGCCTGGAAGAGACCCCCCCCGAAATGAGACCCCCTCCCTTTTATTACGAAATCTGGAGTACATTCTTGTATGTAATATTTCTCTGTCTGTCGTGAGCAGCTCTCGCGGTGTGGCAGCGTGCGCCGTCGGCGACGGCTGCCAAGGCTGGAGGGCCGGGTGGACGATGGTCAGGCAGGCCCTCGATGATCCAGGCATCCCAAGTGGGGTCCGAGCAGGAGTGGTCAGATGATCGCGCCGCATCGCTGCTGCATCGACCATGCGGCTCGATGCGGAGCCCGATGTTCCCCACACCGACGGCGCCGATGCATCGCCGATGCATCGTCGATCAGGCTCGATGACTGGGCGGAGGATCAGCTGATGGGGACCAAGGGATCGCCGGGCACCCCCAGGGATACATTGCCCCATGGCGTTTCAGAACGCAGAGGAGAAAACGGTAACCCCCGCGCCCGCATAATCATTGGGTCCCCCCCCTTTACCACTGAGAGTTGATTATCCCGGGCCACTACAGGTTTGGTCAGGGAAGATTGGTGGTCCCCAAACGTGGTGGTGAGAACACCCTGTGGTGAGTTTTGGGCGATTTGGGGAATGGTTTTCGAGCGCTGGCTGGCCCAGGAAACGCAAAACCTCGTGGCAACCGCGTGTCCCCAAACCCGGTGGTGACCCAGAATTATTTCTTTGGGGAAACGGGGTCACCACCAGGTGTCTCACCACCTGGTTTGGAGACCACCAAGAAGAGAGGCGGCAAGGCCGAACTTGTTTATCGCGGAGGAAAGTTGCGAATCTAAGTTGCTCTCTTCTTATGTGGAGTAGCAAGGGTGCCTAGGGATTCCGATTGATTTCCTCCAGAATCCGATGGATGTCCTAGGGAATATGATTGATGTCCTAAGGAATATCATACAATTTCATGAGGAACCCAATGGATGTCCTAAGAAATCTTATGGATGGCCTAAGGAAACCGATCGATGTCCCAAGGAATCTTAGTGTATTTCCGAAGGATTTCCATGGGCTTCCTTCGGAATCCGATGCGTTTTCTAAAGAAGTCGATGGCATTTGGAAGGACGTCTATGGATGTCTCTAGAAAGCCGATGGATGTCCTAAGGACTCCTATTGCTTTCCTAAGGCATCCTTTTCATTTCCCAAGGAATCCTCTTCCTCCTCCTCCTTGCGCGCCCAGTCAGATTTGTTTGTTCCCGCTGTTTCTTTGACCCCGCCAATGAGCCGCCATGGTCTACACTTGCGCCGTTAAAAAACGAACAATAATTGAGCTTTACACATGAAAAACCTTAGGTCCCGAATTGAAGTTTGTTGTGGAAAACTGGTCCTGGGATTCCTCCTCCTGGGATTGAATCCGAATGATCTCCTAAGAAATGGATGTCCTAAGGCATTTCCTAAGGGAGCAATCGATGTCCTTAGGATCCCGATGGATATCTTACGGAATCCTAGGGCTTTCCATCGGATGATTATGGATTTCTTGAGGAATCCGATGGAGCTCCTGAGGAATCCCATGGACGCCCTAAGGGATCCGATGGATATCCCAGGGAATCCGATGGATTTCCATGGGATACCGATGGAGTTATTGAGGAATCCTATGGATATCTTGAGGAGTTCAATTGATGTCCTTAGGATTCCTTTGGATGTCCGTTGGATTATATTGATGTCTTAAACATCCCCATCGATTCCCTTTGGATTTCTACGGGTATTTTCAGGACTCCTATGGATCACCATCGGATTTCTATGGATTGCCTACGGAATCCGATGGACTCCGATGGATTTAGCTCATCATTCTCATGGACGTTTAGGAACATATTGATCATCATCATCATCATCATCATCATCATCATCATCATCATCATCATCATCATCGTCATCGTCATCGTCATCGTCATCGTCATCATCATCATCATCATCATCATCATCGTCATCATCATCATCATCATCAGCATCGTCATCATCATCATCATCATCATCATCATCATCACCATCATCATCATCATCATCATCATCATCATCATCATCATCATCATCATCATCATCGTCATCATCTTGATCATCACGCTGTGATCTCTGGGAAAACGATGATTTTCCCGCCCGGACCCCGAACTTCATTGTCCACAGGGGGCGATTCTCGCGAGCACACGGCAAATTATTGATGCCGCCACGGCTGCTTTCGCCTCGCAATGCTGGTCAGAACACGCACCGACGGCGCCGATGCATCGCCGATGCATCGTCGATGAGGCTCGATGACTGGGCGGAGGATCAGCCGAAGGGGACCGAGGGATCGCCAGGCACCCAAAGGGATAAATAGGCCCCTGGCGTTCCAAAGCGCAGATGAGAAAGCGGTACTTATGGATGCCGCCGCAGCTGCATCCGCCTCGAAACTCTGGTCAGAGCGCACCCCCAGAGAGGCCCACGGAGCAGCAGTATCGGTATCCCTTCGTGTCCCCAGGAGCGTTCCCAGATCGTTTCTCCTCCTCCCTCTCCTCTTCTCCTCCTCCTCCTCCTCCTCCTCCTCCTCCTCCTCCTCCTCCTCCTCCCGG
>CAUYUJ010016275.1:67500-87500 GCA_963575745.1 Prorocentrum cordatum
CTTAGTATGACTATTCGTCGAAGATCCCCCTGTAGGGGGGACACGCCCGACTTGACCCCAGCATGAAGTCGGGTATGTCCCTTTTACAGGAGGAATGGTCAACATCAGTTTAACCAAGTATTCCTGGGACGATGTTTTTATTATGTTTGATCATTGTGGTGCATGCTGCATGTTTGATCCATGTGGTGCATTATTTTCTACGCATGCTTTCGCGGATTCGGCGAAACATCGTGTTTGATTAGGGTCAACATCAATTCTGCAGTCGACCTCCTGCTCGAGGCATGGGGACGATGCGACCTCCCCGGGCCCCCTCCGACGAGCACGACGTCGGAGGTCGGGGCCGCGACGTGACCTTGCGCCCGAGCGCGTTGGGCTGGATGGCGCTATGATTTCGGTTGCGGAGAGAAAAGGGCTCCTCTGGGAGGCCGTCGTGCTGGCAGGGACGATGGATGGGAAGGAGAGGAAGAAAGAGAGAGAGAGAGACACACACACAGGAGACAATACTAGACATAGAGAGAGAGAGAGAACCAGAGGAATATAACAAAGAGAGAGAGAAAGAGAGAGAGACATGACAGAGAGAGAGAGAGAGAAAGAGTTGCATATGTTCAGGAGGGGAAAAAACACACAGACACAATTAATCGTCGATTTCCCAGAAAATATGGGAAAATATGGGAAGTGGGGGGGAAGACAGAAACCCAGAAAATATGGGAAAATATGGGGAATCCTTTTATTTGTGTGTATTTATTTGTGTGTTCCAGTTCCCCTTCATATGTGCAGATACACGTATACATAGCTGTATACACATGTATGTTGGTGCATATTTATGCAGGGTTGGGGAGGGAGGGTCAGAGAGGACATGGAGATTGAGGGAATGAGAGAGAGAGAGAGACAGAGCAACACAAAACAACAACAACAACAACAACAACAACAACAACACCAACAACAACAACCGCAACAACAACAACAACAAAATACAGGCCACGCGAGCACAGGCTTCCTGACGCCCGCGGGTGCCTCGATGACCCCCCCCGCCGCAGGGTTTGTTCCGATTCGATCCGATTCGATCCGATTCGATTCCGACGGCTTCCGATTCCGATCCGATTTGATCCGATTTCGGATTCCGATTTGGATTCCGATGTCCTATTTGAGGCCTACTAGCCTGCCGATGTCTGCCGATTCGACTTTTCCCGACTGGGCTGCCGATTTCCGCCGACCCGATTCACCTCGATCGCCGATTCGACTTCTCGCTTCGATTCTGGGCTCTCCTGCCGCCGGCGCCCGGGCCCCCTCTCCCCGCACGGCCCCTGCAGGCGGCGCCTCCGCCGCCGCCCCCGGCGCACTCGAGGGGGGCGCCGGGAGGAGGGCCCGGGCGCGGGCGGGGAAATCACCACCCACCAAACCACCCCAACCCAACCCGAAGACCTCAATTTGCCCTCCATTTCCAGTTGGGGGGGGGTGGGGGACATTGAAACAACACATATGGTACCCGAAATTGGAGTCTTCGGGTTGGGTTGGGGTGGTCTGGTAGGTAGTCAGGAAAGTCCTCGGCAGGCATTGGGGATCTCGGCGTTGCGCCTGTATCCCGAAGCGGGCCTTGCTTGCCAGGCTTCGTGCCCTGGGACCCTCAGCCGGAGAGGAGGAACGCGCCATGTACCTAACCTTGTGGCGCTCCGCGCGGATTTTCTGGGATCCGCGCTGGCCCCCCCCCCCCCGCGGCGCCGGATCCAGCGCAGATCCAAGACATCCACGCGGAGCGCCACAACCTCATGTTTGTGACATTTGTTTGTCTTCTACTCACAGGTCGATCCAGTTCGAGACATGCAGCAGAACGACGGGGTCCGGAGCTCCCGTGGTGGTGATTTGTGTTGCAGTGAAGCAGTAGTATTTTTGATGGCAGCGTCGGATCTGCGGGGAGAGAACCTGGCATCGCTCGGACGTGTGTATTTTTTTCTCGGCGAGGACCCTTGAGGAACATCCTGGACCATCGAGCGAAAAAAGAGCGCGCACGAAACCGAACAATGCACGGGAAATGGACGTCCGAGCGACGGCAAGAGTGTGTGTAATCAGAGACCTGAATCACCTGGGGTAACTCGGGTCAGAGTTAACTCGGGTTCGTTTTTCGGGAATCCGAACCCGAGTTGCCCCGGGCCCGAGTTATCCCGGATAACTCGGGCGTCCAGAGCCCCAAATCATCAGGGATAATTCGGGTCAGGGCTAACTCGGGTTCGTTTTTCGGGAATCCAAACCCGAGTTACCCCGGGCCCGAGTTACCCCGGATAACTCGGGCGCCCAATGTAACGGGGATAGACTCAGGTGGGGGGGGGGGCATCGGTCCCCAGCCGCCCATTCATCGCCGCCGATGGGGGCCTGATGGCCAGCCCCGCCCAGGATCTTGCGGACTTGCCAGGGATCCATCGCCCACCAATCGGCGATGTACAGTCGGGGCCCTGAGGAAGGAACCCTTTTCGTTGGGGAGGGGCTCGGTGTTCCTTGATTGTTCTGCAGTTTGCCCTCTGTTTTCCTGAGGTTGTTCATTTGAAATCGAAGCTCAACTTATCGGAGGAAGGGGCCCCGTTCCTTATTTAGGGTTCCTTAGGTCAACGCCCCGACTGTACCGTCGAACCAGGGCGGTTCTTGCCTCCCTGAGCCAGCGCCCCTTCTTTCGTTTACCCTCAGTTTCAGGGGCGGCCATACCGATCCCTAGCAGACAGATCCCTGAAAAGCGACGGCCTGGTTTTTCCATCCGGGTGCCGTGAAACAGCGGTGGCCCCTGGGGAGGGGTCGGGACCATTGGGGCCGTTCATTGCAAACAACGCATCGTCGGATGTCTGGCCCTTCTGTTTCGCTCGCAAATCATGGGAGCCTGGTATGCCCTCCGAATTCCGTCTTTCGCGTCGATTGGCGCCGAGTAGCAGTTGGGAGTCGATGAGATGGCGCCGATTTCGGGTCGATGAGCGTCGATGTAACGTCGATCAGCGTCGATTCAGCGCCGACAAGATGTTGCTTGCAACGTGAGCGAGCACGCGACCTCCCCTGCCCGATGCTGCCCCTTGGGTCCATCTTGGCCCCCTCCCACCCCCTCCCCCCTTCCTTTCGGCTGGATCCATCAAGCCTGGGGCTGTGCGTGGGCGATCTCGTGCTTCTCCCCCCCCCCCTCCTCCCCCGACGACGCCACCGACGGGCTGCGAGCCCCATGGGGGGGGGACACCGACAATCCCCAGGGAATCCCCAGGGGTCCAGGGGACGGGCTCGGGGCCCCCCCAGGCGGCCTCGGGGGCCCCTTGGGGGGGGGGTTCTGGTAGGGCTCGGCATGTAGCCTGGAGGCTTGCTGGTGACCCCTCTGGGGCCAGCCCCCGCCAGAGCTTTTCGGTGGCCCCTATGGTTCCTCCCCTCCCCCTCCACAATTACACAATATGAAAATACTCTCCCACTTCCCCTGATGGCGTCCCGAAGATATCCGACCCCCCCCCCCCGCGTATTGTTTTTTTACACAGGATTCCCGGGAAACGGGTTTTCGCTTGTGTTTTTTTTCAAAATGCTGCTCTCGCTGAGGCGCCGGCCTCATTTTCGGGCCCCGCTCGTTCCGAATCGTGCTCCCGCTGCAGCGCTGGCCTCATTTCCGTGCTTCCGCTCGTTCCGAATCGTGCTCCCGCTGCAGCGCTGGCCTCATTTCCGCGCTTCCGCCCGTTTCGACTCGTGCTCCCGCTGCAGCGCTGGCGTCATTTCCCGTGCCATGCCACAGCACACGCGCACACGCGCACACACACACACACACACACACACCACACACCACCACCACCACCACCACCACCACCACCACCACCACCACCACCACCACGCAGCCACACAGCACACCACGCCACGCAACCACGCACACACGCACGCACGCACGCACGCGCACCACCACCCACTAGTCCGCGGATAGAGAAAATCAGCGCCATGGTAAGGGATGGGAGGGAGGGGTAGGACGTCAGATATGACGCGCGCGCACCTAGCTTGCCCCTCCCCCCTCCCCCTCCCCCCTCCCCCTCCCCCCCTCCCCCACTTCCCCTCCCCCTCCCCCTCTCCTGTGTCCAGTCCGTCTCTCTCCCCTGCCATCCCTGCCCCGCGCCCCCCAGACTCCCGGCGCCACGATTTTTGCAGAGCGTCGACCCACAGAGCTCTCGACGCATTCCCTGGGATGGGCTTTTCGTCCTGAGTTGTTTTTGTTGATCGAGGTGGCTGAACATCACCTGGAGGGGTCTTTGGTTTGAATCACTTCCCCCCTCCTGCTTCTCTCGGCGGGGAAGAAATACTCGCTCGCTCGCTTTCTTCCTCCTGCTCCTCCTCCTTCTCCTATTTCTCCTCCTCCCCCTTCTCCTTCTCCTCCTCCTCTTCCTCCTGCTCCTCCTCCTCCTCCTCCTCCTCCTCGCCCTCCTCATTCTTTTTCTCGTCTCATGAATCATGCTTTTCCGCTACTGGTGAGGCCTCAGTCCTGTAACAAGGGCGTCGAAGCGAGTATCTTCCACGGTTGGGGGGGTTCTCAAGGCCCCTAGGGGTTAGCGAACATTAGCCCGTCGTGTCTTTTTTAATGACTCGAGGGGGTCTGGGCCATCTCTTGCCGTCGTCGCGCCATCCTCCCACCTCTTGCCACAAAGGTCTCCTGCACCGGTGGCGACCCCCCGCGTGCCCGACCCCCCGCTTGCCCAGTGTCCCCGCTCGAGGCGGCTGGCATCAAGTCGGGCATGCCCCTCTACAGGAGGAATGTCCAAACATGGTCAAAGCACAGTCTGGGGAAGATTGGTGTTTTGACTGTTGTGGGCACTTGCTTCACATCACATTCCCTGACCTCCAAGAGCGCTAAAAAAATAGCACTCCAGACCTGTAGATCGATCTGGAGTGCCTCAAGCCTCGAGAGGAATTAGGACGTCGATGTCCTGGTGCTATGTTTTAGCCCTCCTGGAAGGTCAGGGTTGTTTGGGGCTGTGCTTCATCTTCTTCCAAGATCCGACCTGCGGCTGGCAGCACGTCACCGCCCGCCCCGAGGAAATGCCGCACCCCCGGCTCCCCGCCAGGCTCGTGCCCCCCGGGCTGCCTCGGCCACGCCAGGCTCGGGAGCCTCCTTCCGGAGAGAGCCTCCCGCGGGAGCCTCCCCCCCTCGGGAATCTTCCCCTCGTGAGCCTCCCCCCGCGGGGGCCTCGCCCCCCAGGGAGGCTCCCCGAGGAGCCTCCTTCCGAGGGCTCCCCCGGGAGCCCCTGGCCTTCCTCCTCGGGAGCCTCCCCGCGTCGAGGAGGCTCCCCGGACTCCCCCCCGGCCGCTCCGACGGCCCCGTGGGACCCGGCCGGAGGTCGGGACCACCTCCCCGGGGCCGCCGGTTCGTGCGGAGCCGTTTGGCTGCCGCGCTGCCGAGGGCCCTCATCGACTACGCGTAAGAGGGACCCTTCGCCGGAGTGACCTTTGCTGCGGGCTCCTCGGGCTCCCCCCGATCGCCGAGCGCGAGGCGATGTAAGCGGCCCGCGCCCTTGGGTTTGGCTCCCTCGCGCCCCCAAAAGCTGCGCGCCAGAGGTCCCTCTTACCCAGGTCGGGGGAGCGTAAGACCCGGGTTTGCCGGGACTCGGGTTCGCCATCGTTTTTTGACGACCGCGACTCGGATTTTGACGAGGAGGAGTTTCGTGGGATGTCTGCAGCGGGAGGCCTCGTCAAAATGCAGGCTCGGCCTCGTCATTTTTTGACGACCTCGTCGGGGATTTCCGAGTCCCCCGTACCCGGGTCTTACGTCTCCCCGATCTTACCCAGGGTCACTCTTATGTCTAGCCGACCTCAGAAGATCAGGAGGGGAAAAAACACACAGACAATTAATCGTCGATTCCCAGGAAAATATGCGAAAATATGGGAAGTGGGGTGGAAGACAGAAACCCAGAAAATATGGGAAAATATGGGGGATAATTTTATTTGTGTGTATTTGTTTGTGTGTTCTTGGGCCCCTTCAGAAGAGGCCGCACGCGGCCCAGATCCCGCCGCTCCCACGTCTGTCCTGGAGCGTCGGACCTGGGGGCCCCCCGGGAGCCTCTCTGGGGGAGCCGCCTCCCCGCCCCCCCCTCCTCCCGCGGCGGCCCCTCGGCAGCCCCTGCCGCGGGCGGCCCCCGCGGGCAGGTCCCCGGCTGCTGCGCCGTCTCGCGCCCGTCTCGCATCGAGCCTCGAGCGGGGGGCAGAGGAGAAAGGAGGCGCCGCGAGCGTTTCGCCCCCCCCCCCCCCCTCCCTTCCCATCCCTGCCCCGCCTCCCATGCAGGGACTCTTCGGGCCACTTCTCAGAGGGCGGCGGGGCTTCTCGGTGGTCCTCGCGCCTTCTGAGGAGTGCCCTAGTCCTTCGGGGGAGGCTCAGAAGACTTATCTCAGGAGGGAAGAAAACACACAGACACAATTAATCGTCGACCCCCAAGAAATATGGGAAAATATGGGAATTGGGCGGGAAGACAAAAACCCAGAATATATGGGAAAATATGGGGAACCTTTTTATTTGTGTGTATTTATTTGTGTGTTCCAGTTCCCCTTCATTATCGGAGGGCCAGTGACTGCCGAGCCTGCTGAGAAGTCCTGCCCCTTCTCATTTCGCCTCTGGGCTCGCCGCCGAGGTGCAGCATCGAACGAGCATCGTCGACGGAGGAGGCGGAGGAAGAGGAGGCGGAGGCGGAGGAGGAGGAGAAGGGTGAGAAGGAGGAGGAGGAGGAGGAGGAGGAGGAGGAGGAAGAGCGGCGGAAGAGGAAGAGGAGGAGGAGGAGGAATAGGAGGAGGAGGAGGAGGAGGAGGAGGAGGAGGAGGAGGTGGGACCAGAGCTTCGTCGACAAATTGGAACCTGGGGGGCCTCACCGATGCTGCCTGCTGCCGTGCAGCGCGGGCTGCCTGCCACGGGCGCGCTCCCGCCACGGCATGCGCCACAAGCCGCGGGCCGCGGGCAGGCTCGGGCCCTTTGCGGCACCCTCACCCCGTGCTTCTGCTGAGGGGCAGGGGAGGACACGGTACAGTGCTGGGCCCATGCCAAGAAACGCCCTGCTTGCGTCCTGGGTTTCTTGGGTTTCGATGGTTTTGCGACGGGGATCGTGGCAGTCCCACACCAAAAACCAGTGGACGTCCTGGGGTCTCAGGGTTGGGTTTCCTGTGGACTGGCCTCCACTGTTACCCATACCGCTATTTACCCTTCCAGGTCCCTCGTTCTCTCCTTTTTGGGCCTCCCTAGTCGTTGCTCGTACCCACGTTTCTGCGCAACAGTTATGTGATCGCCAGGGCAGGCTATGTGGAAGCACTGTTTTGCAAGCAGACGACCCCTTGGTGAAGCGGGTGGCTCGCAATTTGATGGCGCGTCCAAGGATCGGGCTCTCCGCCGGCGCAGTGGGAGACCCAGGCAGCAACGGGCGCAATCCTCACACGAGCTCGACCCTCCGGGAGGGCCCGGAGGCAAAAGAATTTCGCGCCCGGGGCGTGATTCTCCCGGGAGCGAAAAAATGCATGCACACTCCCGGGGGCCCCGGGCCGGGGTCCCCGGGAGCCCCGGGGCCGGATTCATCAGTGAATAAATATTTAACATAAATCCATTCTCGCGAAACGAAAAACCAGTTTTTTTCACCCGGACGCCCCGGCCCGATGCCCCGGCCCGGATTGGTCCCCGGGGCCGGATTCATGGGTGGAAAAAAAAATGTTGTCCTTCATGAGAGTGAATTTTTAACTTTAATGTGAAAAATTCATTCTCGGAGCGAAAAACCCTGTTTTTTTTCACCCGGGTGTCCCGGCCCGATGCCCCGGCCCGGATTTGTCCCCGGGGCCGGACTCATCGGTGAAAAAAAAAAAGGTTTTCCTTGCTGAGAATGAATTTTTAACTTTAATGTGAAAAATTCATTCTCGGAGCGAAAAACCCTGTTTTTTTTCACCCGGGTGTCCCGGCCCGATGCCCCGGCCCGGATTTGTCCCCGGGGCCGGACTCATCGGTGAAAAAAAAATAGGTTTTCCTTGCTGAGAATGAATTTTTAACATTAATGTGAAAAATTCATTCTCGGAGCGAAAAACCCTGTTTTTTTCACCCAGCCGGATGCCCCGGCCCGGATGGGCATCATAAATCCGGCCCGGGCCGGATTGTCCGGCCCGCGGGCCGGATTGCCCGGGCCGGATTGCCCGGCCCAGGCATTGGGCGTCGCCCGTAATGCGCGTGTGTGTGTGTGTGTGTGTGTGTGTGCGTGTGTGTGTGCGTGTGTGCGTTCGTTCGTTCGTGCGTGCGTGAGCGGTAATGGTGGTGATGGTGGCGGCGGTAGTGTTGGTGATGGTGGTGGCGGAGGTTGTTGTTGGAGGTGTGTGTGTGTGTGTGTGTGTGAATGTGTGTGCGTGCGTGCGTGCGTGCGTGCGTGCGTGTGTGTGTGTCTGTGTGTGTGTGTGTGTCTGTGTGTGTGTGCGATACATGTGTGCGTGCATGTGTGCGTGCGCGCGAGTGTGTGTGTGTGTGTGTGTGCGCGTGTGTGTGCGTGCGTGCGTGTGCGCGTGTAGGTTCGTGTGTGCGTGCGTGCGTGCGTGTTGGTGTTCGTTGCTGCGGCGGTGGTGGTGGTGGTGACGGTGGTGCCCCCGCTTCGTCTCGAAGCCGTTGGGCCGCCTTCTTGACGCATTGAGCGGTTCTCTCGAGGGATTAAGCTTGGGTAAGGGGCAGGAAAGCGTTACAAGCGCAGCAAGTCCTCAGGACGCAGTGTCGGGGGGGGAGGTGGAGGGCAAGGCAGAGCCCCTCCGCCACACATATACACACGCACCACCACCACTACCACCACTACCACCACCACCGCCACCGCCACCACCACCACCGCCACCGCACACAATGCCACGCACATGCGCGGGAGAAGGCACGAGCAAGATTTACGTGCGATTGGTTAAACTTGACCGCGTCGGTCCATGCATTGAATCTCGACAGACCGCTCACGCGCTCCGTGGCCCAGAAGGAGCGAAGGCACTGGCGGCAGCGCTCGCGCAGTGACATTGCTTCGTGGCACACGTCCCTGTTGTGGCGCACCCTGCGCGCTTTCCATCTGCATGCGCGCTTGGTCCCTTCGCACGGATGTGGAACGCTGCGTTCTGGAAAATTTGGGCGGACCCGATCTGCATATACCATGGCTGGTGGATCATGACACGCGCTGCTGCTGGGGGTCCGAGAACGCGCAGCGTTTTGCTAGCGCTCTGACCGCGCACAAAGCATGTTGGAAACATGCATGATTGTAATCTGTGTTATCCTCTTTCCCAGGGTTGTTAACTTGCCATGCGTGCGTTCTTCGTTAACAGCGAGTGCCTGGGAACCATATATAACACGTGCGTTGTCGTTGTTGATGTCGATGTTGTTGCCGTTGCTATTGTTGTTTGTGGTGTTGTTGCTGTTGTTGTCGGTGTTGTGGTTGTCGTGTGTGCATGCGTGTGTGCGCGCGTGTGTGTGTGTGTGTGCGTGTGTGCGTGCGTTGAGTTATATGCCGCGTGGCTTGGGAAGGGCACCGCACACGAGTGCGCACACGATGAGGGCCCAACCACTGGCGCCTTCGGTGGACCCCCATGTGGGACCACGACACGTGTGAGGGGCGAATTGAAAGCACCCATGGGTTATATAGTCCTTCGGTGGGGCCCCCCCTGGGGCCACGAACCTTGTCATGGTGGACGTTCATTTTCGGCAACATTGGCCAGGGATCTTCACCAGCGGTCCGCCGAGCACCGGAACTGCAGCTCGAAAGCAGGGGGGGGGAGGAGCGGGAGAGGGAGGAAAGAGGACGACTAGGACACCGATGGGCATCATCGTAGTCGTCCTCTTCCTCCTCCTCCTCCTCGCCCTCCTCCCCGTCCTTCTCGTCGTCGTCGTCCTCCTCCTTCTCGTCCTCTTCGTCCTCCTCCTCCTCCACCTCCATCTCCAACTCTGCTTTCTCCTCCTCCTCCTCCCCCCCCTCCACCTCTTCCTCGTCCTCCTCCTCCTCCACTTCCTCCTCCTCACACCCCTCATCCCCTCCAAAACTAATGTCGTGTCCTCCCTTACCTCCTCCACTTTCTCCCCCCATCCTCCTATAGGATACTCCTCCACCGTCTCTTCCACCTTCCCCTCGTCATCCACTTCTCCGCGCCTCCCCCTTGCCTGGGCTTCGGAAAGCGGAAAGCCTCCGTTTTCACCAACGTGGGCGAGATCTTCGTGCAGGCCAGCGCGCCCCGCCGCGCAGCCCGGGCTTGCTCTCGGAGGAGAGGGAGGTGGAGGAAGTGAGGGATCGGTGATGGGAGAAGGGAGGGCATAAAGAGAAAGGATCGCACATCAGCGCTCCTTCACTTTTAAAATTCCCTTGTGAGTGCGCCTGCGCGCGCCAGCTGCGGCGCGCTTGGCCCACCTATTCTGGATAAAAAGAGAATACCGTTGCAACATGCGCCCGTTGGCGGATGCCTTGGAACAGGATTTCTCGATACGTTTGATTTTTCCCAAAAAATCTTCACCGGTGAGACACATCTGCTTGGACGGGTTCTCACGTGACGATAACGTGGCATCCAACTGCTCGTCGAAATAGTGGTGTTTTGGAAGAATCTCGCGAGCCCTCCGGGCGTAGGGCTTCCCCTCTTCCGTAACCCCTCCCCCTTGACCTCCTTTCCCTGGACCTGGACGGGAATTCTCGGCGGGACGTTGGAGCGCCCAAGATGGCCTGAGATGGGGCCTCATACAGACCAGGAAACCCCCAAGATGCCCATGACCGTTCGAAGTCTTAAGCAAATCAATGTTGTCTGTTTTCCATTTTTTCGTTTTCGATGGCCTTCCGCCCAATGGGGCCCCGAGAGGGGCATACAGGCGCTCTATAGGAAGCAACCGAGGCTCCCGAGAGCGCCCCAACAGGGCCCCAAGAGACGCCCGGAACATTTTTTTGTCGCATCCCAGCACGTCAACCGAATACGGCGTTTGGCGGCTTCGCAGGCCGCCCAGGAAACCCCAAGAGGCCCCCCAAAGGCCCCCAAGAGCCTCCCAAGAGGCCCCAAGAGAAAGCTCCCCGACGCACTTCGCAAGACGCCCCAAGAGGCAGCCAGGGCCGCCAAGAAGCCCCCAAGACGCATGAGGCTTCGAAGGGACTCCCAAGTGACGTCCGAAGGGGCTCCGAACGGCATCCAAGAGGAGGCCTCTGGCCCTTCACGTCGTCGTCTTCTTCGTCCTCCTTTTCCTCCTCCTCCTCCTCCTCCTCCTCCTCCTCCTCCTCCCTGTCCTCCTCCCTGTCCTCCTCTTCCTCCTCCTTCTCCTCCATTTCTTCCACCTCCTCAGTCTCTGCCTCATCCTCCTCCTCTTTCGATGCCTCGCCCATCCTCCCCCTCTTGGGGTATGACGGCGTCGCCGGCCCTGTGATCATCTGTACGACGCGGGCCTTGCTTTTTTGATCAGGACAACCCTCGGCATCGGCTCTGGACGGGCTGGCGGGGTTACGCGAAGCGTCCAGAATCCTGAAGAGCCACGTGCGGTTGTGCATCGACGACCACCTGCAGGCGTTGACAATACAAATTGCAGCCACAATCTGGACAGGAGGTAAGTGAGCAAGGCCCTTGGAGGCAAGAAGAGGAGGAGGAAGAGGAGGGAAGGGAGGGGGAGGGGGAGGAGGAGGAGGAGGACGACGACGCGGAGGAGAGAGGTTCCTTAAGGAGGAGGAGGAGGAGGAGGAGGAGGAGGAGGAGGAGGAGGAGGAGGAGGAGGAGGGGGAGGACGCAAAGGTACCTTGGGGGAGGGCGCACGTCCTTACCGTGGGTTTCGACTGTACAAGGAGAAGGACAATGGGCCAGGAGGGGCAGCCGCAATAAGAAACAAGGGGAGGGTGGAGGGAGATGAGGAGGACGATGAGGTGGAAAGGAAGGATCCCCTGCTTAGTTTTTGTCCCCTCTCCCTCCTATCACTTATCCCCCATTCCACTGCGCGACCTTAGCGCGTGGTAGAGTTGCAGATGCCGTCGGCCATGATAATCGCTATCGCGGCACTCAGCGTCGGTCAGCCAGTAGCCGGCGGAGTCAAGCAGGTGGACGTACGCAACCAACGAACAGAGGCAGCCACAAAGCGCACTGTGGTCGTCAGTGCCGTCGTAGTCGTAGATGTCACACGACACACAGGCAAGGTAGTGCAGGATGCATTTGCAAGCAATGGCCTTCACCTTGCCCGAAAGACACGGGAACTCCTTCTGATTCAGCCGCTCGCGACCCATCGATGGCAAAGTAAAGCAATTCCAGGAAAGGCGGCATTTTGTGACGCCGCGATCTGCGCACCATACCCTGTAGTGTTTGAAGAGCAAGTCGAGGGCCATATCGTGCGTCACGTTATGCGCTTCGAACTTCTCGGAGCACCACCGCACTAACCCGCCAGTGTAGAGCCACAGCACGACAGCGCTTGCAGCTAGGTCTTTTCCGAACCCAAGGTAGATGCCGTGCGCCAAGTCCCTGTGGAGCGTGCGTAGTGTGATACCTTGAACGATGTACCACGGCGAATGGTACACAGGAGGCTCGAGGCGCATGAACTGCTCGTGCGTTATCTTGGATGTTCTCCACCGTGCGAGGGGCCCGAAATCCATGAACGTCATATCTGGGTCACCGTTCTGGGCTGGTTTCTGCGCCAGACAGGACTCGCACAGCAGCGTCTTTTTATAATAGCGTGGCAAACAATGCGCTTCCCACCTGCTCTTTGCATCTGCCGCGAACCCCACCCGCGAGCCCCTAGCTATCGAGGCGCCGCGTTAGGAGAAGGGGGGAGGAGCGAGGAAGGAGGAGGGGAGGAGGGACGAAGGGGAGGACGGGGAGGGGCGAAGAAAAGGAGGAGGAGAAGGAGGAGGAGGAGGACGGGAAGAGGAGGAGAAGGAGGAGGAGGAGCAGGAGGAAAACCAATTTTTGATTTTCGCTGCAGGCGCACAAATATACAAAGCCATGGCGGTGTCAGGCCCCGTAAAGCTCGAGCGAGTCAGAAGGAGGAGGAGGAGGAGGAGGAGGAGGAAGAGGACGACGACGACGAGCAGATGGAGGAGGAGGAGGAGGAGGAGGAGGAGAAGCACGAGTAGGAGTAGGAGGAGGTGGAGGAGGAGGAGGAAGGGGAGGAGGAGGAGGGGAGGGGGGGCAGGAGGGGGCCTGTGGTGGAGTTCCCCGTGCAGCACGACTCGCGTAAGGGGTGAGCCAAAATGCATTCGGGGCCGCCATTTACATTTTGCCCGGCGGAGTCGGCGAAAGCCTGTCAAACGAACGCTCCGCGCCAACCCTCGGCGAGGTCAGTGCCGCTCAGCTCGGCCCGGCGCCCTTCGAGCGGCTCGCCGCGCGCGCCCCGATCAGGCCACTTCCCCTCGAGGAGGGCGGTGGAGGACCAATGGGCGAGTTTGGCTACGGCAGATCGTTCGCCGCACAAGCGTGGCCGCGACCACTACCCCTCGCCCCTCCTCCTGTGCAGCGGGGGAGGCGCAGGGGGCAGCGCGCGCGGCCACGTTTGGGCGGCGAGCATTGGGCGGCCCTCATGTCAACGAGCGCGGCGTGCGGGATCGACACAATCGGGAACAAGCGGTCGAAGGCGCTGCCGACGTCGCACATGACGGAACCGTAGCTCCAGATGTGGTACTCCTGGTTGCGGAAGACTTCGGCGCCGTCGTAGTGCACGTACAACGGCGCTGTCTTGCCAACGTCGTTCCATGGCCGTCTGGCCGCCGGGTGGTCAGCGAGGTGGGGCGCGGTGGCGATGGCATTCTGCCACCAGCGGAGCACCCCGTCGGCACCGTTCTTGCCGAAGATGGAGATCTCCCGCTGGAGATATATGTTGCATAGCATGACCTTAAGCTATATGACCGTTCCCCCGACTCTGAGGAAGTCGTCGACGACGTCATCGACGACGACGATCACGACGGTTACGATGACGACGATTACGACGACGACGACGACGACGACGACGACGACGACGACGACGATCACGACGGTGAGACGACGACAGCGACGACGACAAAGACGACGGCGGCGGCGACAACGAGGACGAGGTCGAGGACGACGACGACGACGACGAAAATGCTGACGCTGCAGAGCCCTTCTCTGGGCCGTCTTGTGTGTCGGTTGGGCCTTCTTGGGGGGGGCCTCGTCGGTTTTCTTGGGGCTTTCTTGGGCCGCATTGCGGCTCTCTCGGGAGTCTCTTGGGCTTCTGATCTCGGGGGCCTCTCGCGCCGTCTTGGAGCGCTTGACGCCCGGACATCTCTTGGGACCCTATTGGGGATGATATCGGGGGCGTTTCTGGGTTTTTTCGGGGGCCTCTTGGGGCCTCGCCGGGTCTTCTGGGGCGCCTCTTTGGGCTTGCTGCATGGGGTCTCATGGGGCAGGCACCGCGGAGGTGGAGCGGGGGCAGGAGAAGAAAGAGAGGAGTGGGGAGGCCCGGCCGGCAGACGCACAACACGTTCACACAACACGTTATCCCTCCATCACCCTCTCTCTATACGCATCTCTCTCTCTCTCTCTCTCTCTCTCCATGTGCAGTTCCGTTCTTTTCCTCTCGTCTCTCAATTCCCCCTTTCGCTTATTATATCACTCTCTCTCTGTATCCTCTATCCTCTCTCTCTCGATCTCCCTGTTCTCCTCATTTTCTTCTCTCCCGTATACCTCCCTCTCTTTCTCTCTTTCTCCCTCTCTCTCTCTCTTTCTCTCTCTTT
Organism: Prorocentrum cordatum; assembly: GCA_963575745.1. Taxonomy (NCBI): domain Eukaryota; class Dinophyceae; order Prorocentrales; family Prorocentraceae; genus Prorocentrum; species Prorocentrum cordatum. The sequence goes on from CAUYUJ010016275.1 coordinate 82,149, forward strand.
CTCTCTCTCCTTCACCGCGATCCAAACAACGCGCGGAACGGCATCCTGATCAGTGCCCGCAGCCCAGAGCGCGGCGAAGAGCTCGTGGGGGGCCAGAGCATCAACAAGGTGCTCTGTCGGTGCAGGGTCGTCCTGCAGGGTAGGCGCTGCCAAAGACGAGGAGGAGGAAGAGGCAGAGGAGGAGTAGGAGGAGTAGGAGGAGTAGGAGGAGGAGGAGGAGGAGGAGGAGGACGAGGAGGAGGACGAGGAGGGGGACGAGAGGGGGAAGAGGAGGAGAGGATGAGGATTAGGACAAGGAGGGCGAGGAGGAGGTCCCAGCCCGCCCGCTACATTCTTACGGTCAGCGCTCCTCGTACTGCAGCTTGACCTCAATGCGGTAAGGCTGCAGCCCGAAGTTGGGCGCGAACGCGCGCATGCTCCTGTGGAAGTCCCGCTCGGCGTGGGACGACTGCTTCTCGCCCGCCTTGGCCAGCTTGTTCACCAACTTGCCGCATGATTGGCCTCCGACAAGGCCTCGAACTGCGCGAGCGACGCGAGTGCAAGTGCTGATGTTCATACCGTGCCCGACCTCATCGATGATGAAGTCGCGGAAGCTGTCGCTATCAACAGGCCTCCGCGCAAAGGGCAGGCCGCGCAAAGTACGGGGAGGAAGAAGGGGGAGGAGGAGGAGGAGGAGGAGGAGGAGGAGGAGGAGGAGGAGGAGGGGGAGGAGGAGGAGGAGGAGGAGGAGGAGGAGGAGGGAGAGGAGGAGGAGGAGGAGGAGGAGAAGCAGCAGCAGCAGCAACAGCAGGAGGAGCAGGAGCAGGAGGAGCAGCAGGAGCAGGAGAAGCAGGAGGAGCAGAAGGAGAAGGAGAGGGGCTCCACAGGCAAGATGGCAATCTGCGTGCTGAGACCTCAGGAGCCCCCCACTCCACGGCTTGAAGGAGCCCCGGGCAATAGAGCCCCAACACAGCGAAGTGCACGATAAAAAGGGCCCAACGAATCACGAGCGACTTACAGGTATACCCACTCCACCTCCTGCTCGCTCTCTTTTTCCCTTTTCTCTTCCTCCTCCACCTCCTCCGGTTGCTTTTCCTCGTCCTCCCCTTCCTCCCCCTCCCCCATTCCTCCTGTCTATTCCTCCTCCTCCTCCTCCTCCACCTCCTCCTCCTCCTCCTGCTCCTGCTGCTCCTGCTGCTGCTGCTGCTGCTCCTCCTCCTCCTCCACCTCCTCCTACTCCTACTCCTGCTCCTTCTCCTCCTTCTCCTCCTCCTCCTCCTCTTCCTCCTCCTCCTCCTCCTCCTCCTCCTCCCCCTCTTTCTCCTCCTCCTCCTCCTCCTCCTCCTCCTCCTCCTCCTCCTCCGCTTTACCCTTGCCTTCTATCCTCCCCCTGTTCCTCCTTGCCCTGGCCCCCCTTTGCCGTTGCCCTCCTCCCCCTCCCCATTCGCCCCTCGGGCTGGCCCGCGCGCGAGGCAGGGCGCCTCCGCTCGGATGAAGATGGGGCCGCCCGCGAACCTCCGCCAGCGCGGCGCCGGCAGGGGCAGGAGTGCGAGGGGGCCAGCGAGGACAACAATAGGCGAATGGGATGCATACGAGAAGGGAACATTATCAGGATCAGTGGAAGGATGAATCACAAGGTGGGTGAGGACGCATGGGCAAGGGGGAGATATGCAATAGGGAGGGAGTGTGGCAGTGGAAAGGAGGAGGAGAAGAGGAGGAGGAGGAGGAGGAGGAGGAGGAGGACAACGACGAGCACGAGGATGAGGAGGAGGAGGAGGAGTAAGCAGAGGGAGCATGAGTGCCCATTCTCGGGGGCAGCCTCTCCTTCCCCTGACTGTCCCCTCTCCTCCCATCCCTTCCGGCCCGCCTCTGACAGCATAGAGAGAGCGATCAGCAGTGAGAGCGATTGTGATCGCACTCCTCCCCCTCCTCCTCTTCCTCATCGTCCTCCTCGTCCCTTTCCTCCTCCTCTTCTCCTCCTCCTGATCCTGCTCTCCCTCCTCCTCCTCCTCCTCTTCCTCCTCCTTCTCTGCTTCTCGCATTGCCACCATCAGCGCAGCAGCATGCCAAGTTAGCTCGTGCAACTTGGCCCCCGACTCGCTGCTCGCGCCGCGCACGTGCGAGACCCCAGGCCGCTGCAGCTAACTGGAGACTGTCCAGCCAGCCGCCCCTAGGCCTCCGACTTGGACTCCTTGCCCTTCTTGGGCTTCTGGCCGTACATTTTCACATAGGGCAGAAGGTTGTTAGCGAAGTCCAGCTTCTTGCTCGCAAGGAGTGTCCGGGCCTGATCGTAGTGTTTGGCTTTGTTCTTCATCGCGCCGACCTTCAGGGATTATGCTGCCAATGTTTTGAGGGCCCCAGGGGCTCGTTAAGCCGACCGAACTCAAGACAGGGGCTCCGCGGGACACTTGGCAGCACACAGCGTAGATTGCACCCGGCTTGCACCGCGTAGATTGCACAACATAGTTTGCACTGCCAACATATTGCACCGCGTAGTTTGCACCGCATATTGGCCCACCGTTTCGAACATGTTTGTACGGGCGTTGCTTGCTCAGCGTAACCTTCACCACATAGCTTGCACGAGCTAGCTTACATCACATAGCTTACACCTGCGCGATACCATGACGAAGCGGGCGCGTTATATTGCATTGCTCACGCGACATAGTTTACACAACATGGCAGATTCAGCTTTATTATGGTGAAATGCGGCGGAGGAGGAAGAGTAGGAGGAGGAGGAGGAGGAGGAGGAGGAGGAGGAGCATCTCGACGACAAGGGAAAGGAGGGCGATGGGAAGGAGGAGAAGGGGCAGCAGGACAAAGAAGGGGAAGGAGGAGACCGAGGAGGAGCAGGAGAAACAAAATCGAGGTGGGGGAAGAGGAGGAAGAGGATGAATGAAGGGTAACGGGAGGAGGAGGTCACACCACCTTCTGCTTGAGATCGGCGAGTATATTTTTCACGTCCTTCTCCAGGGCCACGAGGGCGTCCAAGGTGGGCCTCGCCAGCGACTTGCCCTCGCACCGCAACCTGTGCTTGTCCAGATCGGCCGCGAAGTTGATCGTCTCGTCGAGCAGGTCGTGGCCGACTTCAAGCGGCGTCCTCTTGGCGAGCTTCGCCAATTTCGCGGCCTCCCTCTCTGCCTTCTGCTTCTCCTTGTCCGTCGTGTCCGCGTTGATCGTGCCGCGAGGGATGAGGTCCATGGCATCGTCGATCCCCTGCTCTCCCATCCACGACTCGGTCTGCAGCACGCCAGCGTGGAGCAAGTCGGTGGCCTTGTCCGCGTCGATCGCCATCTCGGCCGAGACTCCAAAACTCTCAGTCAAGGAGCTCGTCGCGTCCACCGATCCACCTGAATCGGCCAAGTACTTCCTCAGGTCCTTGTTGTCCGGGTTGATCTTGTCTGGGCGCCACCATCCCTTCTTCTCGTTGACCTCCACCACCTTTTTGATCGTGGCCTCGTCATAATGGAGGTCCTCCTTCATCTGCCTCACTGTGTACAGCTTCAGGCTGTCCGTGCGGGACTTCCGCATCTCGGCGACCTTGTTCATCTTCACCAAGAACTTAGCTTCGTCGAAGTCACACTCCAAAAACTTCTGGAACAGCTCGAGCTTGGACTCTCCATTCCTGAGCGATTTCATTTTCGCGGGGTTCCTGTAGAGCCTGTCGAACCGCTTCCACTCGTTCTTGTGCGTGGTGGAGTTGCCACGCGCCCCCGCCTTGCGAAGGACAGGAGGGTGAGGGGGAGGAGGAGGGAAGAGTAGGACGAGGACGACGACTATGGCTGAGGAGGGAGAAGTAGGAGGTTGATTAGGAGTATTGGGGGTATAGGGAGAAGGAGGGAGGAGTAGGAGGAGGAGCAGGAGGAGTAGGAGGAGGAGAATGAGGAGGAGGAGGAGAAGGAGGAGGAGGAGGAGGAGAGGGAGGGGGAGGCAAAGGAGGAGGAAGGTATCCAGAGAGGAACGACGGGGGCCTTCGCAAGGTTCTTCGCCGCAAGGATCGTATCCTTGCCGTCGTTCTCGCCCGCCTTCTTGCCGTGGGCGTCGACGGTGCCGCCCTCCTCGCTCTCGGAGCCGCTGTCAGACATGCGTTCGCCCTCAGCCTTGCCATGGCCGTCTCCATCATCCTTTCCACTCGTGTTTTTCTCGCCCCTGCCAGTCGCGGAGCCTCCAGTGTGATGCACTTCAGCGTCTTCTTCATCGGACGAACTGATGTGGGATGCGCAACCTTCCGCCTCGGGGCCATCGCCATTCTTGAAGTCGACCTCCGTGGTGTTGATCTTCTCCGCCTCGAACTCCTCGTCAGACTCGGAATCGGAGCTCGCACTGTCCGCGGCCTTCTGCTGGTTGCCAAGGGCCGCCCCTGCCTCGTCCTGCAGGGCCTCCATGGCTGCTGCCCTGTCCTCGGGGGGCTCCTTCAGGGCCGTCGGCTTCATCTCCTCACCGCTCCTCGCTTCCTTCGTGGAGCTCGCCGTGCACTCCTGTGGCCTCGCCGTCTTCGCAGAGCTGTCCTCCTTCGGCAGTCGTTTACTCTGCTGTGGCGTTGCGGTCCCAGGGGGCTGGCTGGCGTCACCCCGACGGTGAGCCTTGCGTGTGCGAGGGTCCTGTGGTAAGCCCTCATCGCGTTGCTTCTTCAGCTTCCCCTCCTGCGCGGGCTCCTCCCCATCTCGGGGCCTCTCCTTGCGCACTCCCCCCTTCTCGAGCACCCGGTCCTCTGGCAGCGCCAGCTCCTCTGCATCTCGATCCGATCGAGGCCTCTCCTTGCTCGCCCCCCCCTTCTCGAGCACCCGGTCCTCTGGCGGCGCCGACTCCTTTGCAGCATCGACGCCTCGAGCCGATCCGACCTTCTCCTCGCGCGCCTCCTTGCGCGCCTTCAGCTTCGCAAGCGCCCGGCCCTCTGGCAGCGCCGACCCCTCTGCATCTTGAGCCGATCGGACCTCCTCCTTGCGCGCCTCCTTGCGCGCCTTCAGCTTCGCAGACTCATCTGCATCTCGAGCCGCCTCCTTGCGCGCTTCCTTGCGCGCCCTCAGCTTCGCCCCGTCCTCTAGCAGCGCCGACTCCTCTGCGTCTCGAGCCGATCGGACCTCCTCCTTGCGCGCCTCCTTGCGCGCCTTCAGCTTCACAGCGAGCGCCCGGTCCTCTGGCAGCGCCGATTCATCTGCATCTCGAGCCGCCTCCTTGCGCGCTTCCTTGCGCGCCTTCAGCTTCGCCCTGTCCTCTGGCGGCGCCGACTCCTCTGCATCTCGAGCCGATGGGGGCCTCTCCTTGCGCGCTTCCTTGCGCGCCTTCAGCTTCGCCCTGTCCTCTGGCGGCGCCGACTCCTCTGCATCTGGAGCCGATGGGGGCCTCTCCTTGCGCGCTTCCTTGCGCGCCGCCGAC
>CAUYUJ010016275.1:92500-97500 GCA_963575745.1 Prorocentrum cordatum
TTCCAAGAAGAAAATTGGCTCCCCTACGTTTCCCAACTCTTGCGCCCGCACGAAGATGCTGCGCACTGCCCGCACTAGCACATTGGGCGCGCGAATGAAGACCAGACTCTCCAGCAAAACCACGAGCTCCACGGGCAACTGCGGGCAGAGCAAAAAGTGGACAGAGGTGGCTTGTGGCTATTCCGCCTTCTCCTCCTCAATATCCTCCCTCCACCCTCGCTCCCACATGTTTCTCTTCCTCCTCCACCTCCGTGTCCTCCCCTTCTCCTCATCCTCAATTGTAAACATGTTCGTGGCTGCGCGCATTTCTGGCATTATGTTTCGTGGCTGTTGGTGTCCGTGCGAGGGGCACGAGGAGGGGGATGAGGAGGAGGAGGGGAAGGAAAAGGAGGAGGGGGAGGAGGAGGAAGAGGATAAGGAAGAGGCCTGTCCATGCACAGAGCTCACCTGGAGCGGCACGCGCTCGAGCGAACGCCCGCGCGCGCGGGCCTTCTTGCTGGCCCGCCGCGCCACCGGCGAGAGAGAAGTCCTGGCCATGCCAAGTGCCGCGATGGCATCGCGACGCGGCCCTCTAAGCCCTCGCGGCTGCAGTCGCAGGATGCGAGGGGGGGGGAGTTGTTAGTAAGGGCGCGCCGCAAGGACGCAAGACCCATAGACGATCCTTGGACGCTCAAGTTGAAACTTCAAAAATTATTCACTGCCGAGAAACGCAAAGACGCTAGAGCACCCTTGGAAAAGTTACCCGTCTGTCTTTGCCGGGGGAGGGGAGGAGGGAGGGCGGGCTGAAACCTAGTTGTATACTTGGCTATCCGATTGGGTGTCTGAGTATGCTGCGAGGGCGGCTGTCAGTGCGGAGGCGACGTTGGCCTGCCTATTCTCGGGCAGCGCGCAGCCGATCGCACTCTCGGGCAGCTCGTCAATCTGGTCAAACTGCGTGTCGGGCAGCTCGGCGACCGGCGCGCTCTCAGGCGGTGCGGGTACCCTCTCGGGCGGTGCGGCGACCTGCGTACTCTTGGGCAGCGGGGCGACCTGCGTGTGCTTGGGCAGCGCGGCGACCTGCACGCGCTTGGGCAGCGCGGCGACATGCGTACTCCCAGGCAGCTCGGCGACCTGCGTGTGGGGCAGCGCGTCGACATGCGCACTCCCAGGCAGCTCGGCGATCTGCGTGTCGGGCAGCGCGGCGACGTGCACGTCCTCGGACAGCGTGATCTTGGCCTCCTTGGGCGGCGTGTCCACCGGGGTGACGTCGTCGGTCGTCAGGTCGATGCCCTCGACCGGCAGAAGCGGCGTAGGCGTAGGCGAGGAGTCTCGGCGAGGGCGCTTCCTGGCGATCGGATGGTCTTCTTCATCACGCCCTGCGGCTTGGCCGCCCGCCGACGCGTCCACCGACGCGCCCGCCGGCGACGCGCCCGCTGAGCCCGCTGCGGCTGCTGGCGTGGGCTCCGCCGGGCGCGGCTGGACACGCGCTGCGGCTTGCCCGCCCGCCGACGCGTCCGCCGACGCGCCCGCCGGCGACGCGCCCGCTGAGCCCGCTGCGGCTGCGGGCGTGGGCTCCGCGGGGCGCGGCCGGACGCGGATCTCAGCCGGGATCGAGAACGCGTACGTCTTCGCAAACCCCTCCGGCAGCCCATCGATCTCGATCCGCATTCGAAGGGGCCCCGCCATTTCCAGCGGCATCAGCACTAGGGGCTCGAAGGCGCGAGCGCTACTCAAGAGCCGAAACTGTTTACGGATGCAACGGTGGCGGGGATCTGCGCATCGCGCCCCCGCGGTACGCGACGCGCCATTATTTTCGCGTCCTCGCGCCGCCCCCTGGAGAGGGGCAGCTCTCTGGCCCAGACCGCAACGTGCGAAGCGCGATTATCTTCGGGCCCCTGGGGGTGGCCTATGCTATCGGCAGGGGGTCGAGGGGGAGGAAAAGGGAATGGTGGGAAGAAGAGGATGGCGGTGAGGATGGGGGAAGCGGAGGAGTAAGCAGAGAAGGAGGCCAGGGGCGGGGAGAGGGGAGGCAACGGATAGGGTCGATGGGGTAGGGGGTAGGGGGGGAACTCTGGATTTCAGGCTTGATATCGCGTGTGCATCCACGCTACATGCTGAAGGAAAGACCGCTCGAGATCTGGATTTGGGAAATGCATTGGGGCGGGCATCTAAGCTACATTCTGAAGGAACAACCGCTCGAGATCTAGATTTGAGGAATGCACTCGGGTGAGCATCGACGCTACGTGCTGAAGGAGAAACCGTTAGAGTCTTTCGCCTAGGACGCGCTGTGGGGGAGATCGAGGGTGGATGGACAGGAGAGAATGGGGATCAGGAGGAGAAGGAGGGGGAGGGAGGGAAGGGGGCGGAGGAGGAGGAGGAGGAGGGGGGAGCGGATGGAGAAGCCGTCGCACAGCCGCCCGAAGTGAGTCGCGCACACGTGTGCGCCGCCAGTTCTCTGCAGACTGGCCGCCCCGTACCCATTGCCTTGAGCTGCGCTGGCCCCGCCGCGCAGCCTCTACAATACTGAAGCCGCGCCGATCGTGCGCGAATCGCTGCCAACCTTGAGGTCCCTCTGTTTCTTCCGCCTGCTCATCTATATTTGCTCCTCCCTCCTCTCTCCTCCAACCGTCCTCCTTGACCTCATCCCTGCTCCTCCTCTCTCCTTTCCTCCCTTCTCTCCCTCTTCCCTCCTGGTGCTCCTCCCTCTTTCTCATCCTTTCCCCCCTTTTCCCCCCCTCTCTCAAGCAGTAGCCCCTGCGCCCTCACGCGTTGGTGGGCACGTCGAAGCCAGTCTGGCGCACAATCGCTTTCCACGCATGGGAGACCGACTCGAAGTGCGACCACGTGAAGGTCGGCTGCTCGGGCCACCCGTTGAGGCTGTGCACCACCCTGAAAGCTTTCTGCTCGAGCTGCACTCCAATCTTCGCCCCGCTCGCCGCCTTCACAGTGTAGTTCTTTTTCCCCCGCAAGTGCGGGACGAGCTCCACCAAAGGCCTGCTGTACAGCGGCATGTGGTCTAAGGGGAGCCCTTTGAAGCTGGTGGCGAAGGCGCTGGCGTCCAGCCCGGGGACCGCGGACGTCGTCTTCTCGGAGGGGCTCTGCGTGTCCGCGGCGTTCTCGGTGAGGCCGTGCTTGGACTTCCTCTTGCGCTTCGTGACTCTGAAGCTTGCCTTCGCGGCGGCGCCCTTGCGCTTGACTTTCTTGACCTTGCTGCCCTTTGCCTTGGGCCTAGGGCCCCTTGTCTTCACCTCTCCGGCGGTCTCGAGATCCGCGTGTACAATCGGCTCCTTCCAGGATGACTCCTTCAGTTTCCGGCGCTTCGGCTCAGGAGTCGTGAAGCTGGCCGCCTGTGTCCCTTCGTCTCCGAGATCCGACTCGCTGCTGGCAGGCGGGCACAGCTCCTGCAGCTCCTCGTCCTCCGCGTCTTCACTGCTATGCTGCCCCTCGTCCTCCGGCCCCGCGTCGGCCGCGCTGCCCGTCGGGGGCCTCTTGGAGCTCTTGTCATCCGACGGCTCGCTGTCGAACAGCTCCTTCTCAATATCCTCCAGCTGCTGCAGATCCTCGTGTACCACGCTGCGCCTCAGAGGCCTCTTGGAGCCACGACTCTCACGAGGCTCGTCTTCCTCGCCCGCCGCCTCCTCCGCCTCGCCCTCTGGCTGCAGCTCCTGCAGCTCCTCGTCGATCGCACTGCTCGCTGGAGACATCGAGCCAAGGCTCTCGCGATCTTCCTCATCGGCCGCCTCCTCGCTGCTGAGCTCCTCCTCGTCCTCTGGCTGCTTCTCCAGCTCCTCGTCGGCCGGGCTCTCGCGAGGCTCCTCTTTCTCATCCGTCGCTTCCTCGCTGCTCGGCTCCTCCTCGCCCTCTGGCTGCTTCTCCAGCTCCTCGTTGGCCGCGCTGCCCGCCCCTGGATCTTCCTCATCGGCCGCCTCCTCGCTGCTGAGCTCCTCCTCGTCCTCTGGCTGCTTCTCCAGCTCCTCGTCGGCAGCGCTGCCCGCTGGAGGCCTCTTGGAGCCAAGGCTCTCGCGGGGCTCCTCGTCCTCGCCCGCCGTCTCCTCGCTTGCCTCCCGCTCGTCCTCCGGCTGCTTCTCCAGCTCCTCGTCGGCAGCGCTGCCCGCTGGAGGCCTCTTGGAGCCAAGGCTCTCACGAGCTTCCTCGTCCTCGTCCGTCGCCTCCTCGCTTACCTCACCCTCGTCCTCTGGCTGCTTCTCCAGCTCCTCGTCGGCAGCGCTGCCCGCTGGAGGCCTCTTGGAGCCAAGGCTCTCACGAGCTTCCTCGTCCTCGTCCGTCGCCTCCTCGCTTACCTCCTCCTCCTCCCCCTCGTCCTCTGACTGCTTCTCCAGCTCCTCGTCTGCCGCACTGCCCGCTGGAGGCTTCTTGGGGCCAAGATTCTCGCGAGGCTCCTCGTCCTCGTCCCTCGCTTCCTCGCTGCTTACCTCCCCCTCGTCCTCTGGCTTCTTCTTCAGCTCCTCGTCGGCTGGGCTCTCGCGAGGCTCCTCTTCTGCATCCGTCGTTTCCTCGCTGCTCGGCTCCTCCTCGCCCTCTGGCTGCTTCTCCAGCTCCTCGTGGGCCGCGCTGCCCGCCTCGGGATCTTCCTCACCGGCCGCATCCTCGAGCTCCTCCTCGTCCTCTGGCTGCTTCTCCAGCTCCTCGCCCTCGTCGGCTGTGCTGCCTTTCGTCGGCGAGCTCTTCTGGGACTTGTGCGCGGTGAGGGAGAGCTTCTTCAGCGCCGCCAGAATGTCTGATTTCTTGCAGCAGGCCGACCGCTTTGACATGCGTCCCAAGTGGCTGACGAGCCGCTTCCAAACTCGGCCCTCCCTCACCGCGAACATCGCAATCTCCTCATGGTCCTGGCCAGCGAGCAAGCCGTACTTGAGCTGGCGGTTCATCTCCAGCAGCGCGTCGGCGTAGAAGAATGCCGAGGAGAACCTGGTGCCCACCAGCGACCCCTTGATCATGGGGGCGTTCCTCTCCAGGTCCTTCGCAACGATGTTCTCACCGCTGCTGTCCTACTGAGGAGGCGG